>CM074859.1:93327893-93855393 GCA_037501455.1 Lantana camara | reverse complement strand
CACACCACTGTTGGGTCAGGAGAAAATGACGGTTTAGGTATTGAAGACTCGGAGAGAAAACCTAAAAACACCCGGCCGAGATTGGCGTGGAAGCCGCCAACTGAAGAGCAGGACACTCAGAGCAGGATGATTGATCAGATGACAAGTCAGCAGGCAGGAGGAGGTACTCCTGATCCAGTCAGAGGGCTCCTACCAACAGGGGCGAGCCTGATCCTCTCCACTACTCAGGCGATGCACCTTCTCGAAAAACAGGATTGCCAAGGGATACTACCAGCAAGGAAGTAAGACTTGTTGAAGCATCCGTGCTCCCGACATGAAAGAATTCAGCCGAAGAGCCACGAATTTGATACAGAGCTCCATTTTGAAATTAGTGCAATAAGATTTGAGGGGGTCCGCCCCGCCAACACAGATCGAGAGAGTAATACAGGTTGTGAGACCCCGCTTTTTCGATCGTCTGAGCAGGCACCACGTGTTAATTGCCTTGTGTGTTTAATTATTTAATTTACTTTTGTTTGATGTTTAACGTGCCTAGTATGTATCTAATTATGTGATTTTGTGCGTTGCGTGACCCTATTTTCAGCTCTTTAAGAGTTTAAGGGCTTGTTTGTAATTTTCTCTTTTCAAGGGTTTTTGGTCATTTATCGTTAAATCGAGATTTTGACCTAACGAACCTCTTTAACGTATTCGGGGCATCGAAACGAGTTCGTAGACTCTAAGTTTGCCGAATTCTGACGTCGTTAACCCTCCCTATTGGTCTTTCTCGCGCGTTAGGACCCGAAATAAAATATTCGGATCCAAGGTTGAACGGTCAAAAACTGGCAACCTCTTTCTCTCTCCCTTTTCCCGCTTCTCTCTCGTCCCTCACACGCACCACATGTACAAACACACACAAGCCCTTAACTCGGTCGTTTCTTGACAAAATTCGACGTATGAGTAGTGGAAATTGATCAACTCGATGAGATGAACACAAAGATACCAAAATCATGACCCGACGATGATCGGTGGCAGAGTTACGATGAGTTGTAGGAAGCGACGGTGGTGCCGCGACCTTTAGCGGTGTCTCGCGGTGGTCTACGGAGGCGGAATTGGACGGATAAGACCTGGACTTTATGCGGATTTGGATGGAGCACCTTTTGGCGTTGGCGGCGCGGCCGTCGGATGCCGGACGGCTGTGCACGCGCCACCTGAAGTCACGCTGCGGCGGCGCACGCGCCACTTGAAGTCACGTAGTGGCGGCGCGTGCACTGTAGTAGTGGCGTTCCGTCGCGTTCCGGTGACTTTTTTCGAGAAGTTTGGGTGGTTTCCTATGTTTTTCGACCCTCTGGTTCCATTTCTGGCCTCGGTTTGGCCTGAATCGCGGCGGAGATGGTGGTTTTGGGCATGGCCGCACCGGCGCTAACTTCGGCGGAGGTTGGGGGCCTTTTCTGGCGGTTTTTTGGTGATGGGCCCTTCATTAAAGTTTTTTAGCAGGACGAGATCTTCTTTTTCCCGTTCGCCCAACTCTTAATTCACCGTTTTGGTGGCAGCGCATGGTGGTCAAGGCCGGTCAACTCTTCGACGTCTTTTTCCGACAATTAAGTTAGGGGTTTCAAAGTACTCAACGAGATATTTCCAACGGTATGCTCAGATTTCATTTTCATTGAGCAGCGTGGATTTAATTTCATTTCTTGGCTTTTGGGATTTAATTGTTGAATTGGATCAGTTTTTTCTTATCTAAATCCAGTGGGTTACGTATTTCCAAAAATTGATTGAAGGCTTTTACTGTGCTTGCTGAGATGTACGATTCGCCGTTCACGGGGATTTTTTCGACTACCAGAGGTGGTGGTCCGGCGGCTGCCGGTGGCGGTTCAGCCAGCTCTGGCGGCGGCCTTCCGACGCCCTTCTGACAGCAGGTCCATTTCGTTGTGGTGAGTCCAATGCCACTTTCCGTTCGTCAATCGGATGCCTGATTGATTTGTTATGAATTTTGAAGTTTTTGTAATTGAATTGATAATTGTTTTTAATTGTAAAATTCGATCAAGTATGTACGATAATTTATTATGATATATGAAAGCTTGATTCGTGATTTATTGAATTTATTTGCCCCGTTTTATGCTGTTTATTTGAATTTATGCTAATTGCTAATCTAAGAAGGGGCGTTAGTGTAATATTTGGAAACTAAATTATTTGTGTAATTATATGAAACATAAGAAATGAATCATGAAAGGATACGTTGTATTTAATGTATTGTTTAAGTATGCTAATTTTTGGGAATGTTGTAAATTATGCTAATATGTAATTATGAATAAATTGATATGAATTAATGTTTTATTCTCGCGAGACTTGGAGCATGATAGAATTAAATTATAATGTCTTGATTTATATTCCCTACTTGATGATATGAATTTTATAAAGTTATGCATCTCCTAATGTGTGAAATGAATGTGATTTGATATGAATAACTGTTTGTATAAATGTGAATTATATGTTGTCTCTTTTGTGCTCACATGCATGGTCGCATCTTTGTAGCTGTGGTTTGAGTCTGAGTCTTGTGTTTTGTGTGCTCAGTCGTTCAGGGTTTCTCTAGGGAGTGTCTGTCAGCTGTTTGGGTTCCAGTGGGATTTCTTTGCTCGTGTCTTCCGTTCTCGTCGGTGTAAGGTGAGGTTTTAGGATTTTCTTTTAGTTAAAGTGACCTACAACCTTATGTGCTCGTTTTCAAGCCTGTATGCCATTATTCTATTATATTTATATAATAGATATCTGTTTATATGATATGTTTATGATCTTGTCATACGATTAAAGGTTTTGAGCTATATGTACGAGCATATGTAAGCTTGAAAATGTTTTGCAACGAGGCTATGCTCCAAACCGTGTGTCTTCATGCCAGCTACGGATTAGGATGACAAGGAGATATACGTTTATAGCATATGCTAAGTTGCAAGGTAAGGTATGCTCTGATAAGGTACGTAAGTTATGATTATGATATGATATAATAAGTATGTTATGTACCGAGTTATAATATGATATGTTCTGTTCTGATTTGTTGGGCCCCAGAGACTTGGGTAAGGAATGCTCGGGACGGCAAACGGGGCCACATCGGGTGCTGAGACTATTGGAAGTGGAAAAGAAAGTCCAAATGGGGCCACATCGGGTGCTGAGGAGATGATGCCCGTTCAGCCTAAGAGTGATGGCCGACCACTTGCCCTTAGGGTGTAAAACGTCAGGCCTCCTTGAGTACGACGGGACGACGGATCCCCAACACCACCTTACTAGCTTCGAGAACCTTGCTCTTCTATATCAATACACGGATTGGGTAAATGCAGGGTATTTTTAACAACACTCACAATCACCGAGCAAGAATGGTCAAGCTAACTATCTCCGGGATCCATACACTCGTTCAACGAGTTCTCATCTTTGAGTCTCTATCAATTCGCTAGTAGCAAGCAGCAACAGAGGGGATACATGACCTTATTCACTATTAGGCAACAAGAAAATAAAACCTTGAAAAGTTATAAAGAAAGGTTCACTAGGGCTAGCCTAGGTGTTCCACTAGCCACCCTGGAGATTCGTGTTAGTGCATTTTAGCAAGGATTATGTAGCACCCGGAATGGTAGACACAACATCCCCCGCACTATAGCCCCAATCCACATATGAAATGGTCAATCCATACATGAACCAAAGCTATAGCGAACGGGAAACAATAAAAAAAACGACAACAAAGCTAGGCGGGACTAACCCCAACCAAACAATCAATTCAGAGTAATAAAAGCGGAAGCAATAATTCATTCAATACTTATAGATACCATATTTACATATCTACTAATAGGTGCCAACAATACATATCAATATAATATCATCTCAAAAATAAGTAACAAGGCATGCTACAAAATATCAAGTATCTATACATGAACAAAAGATGAAGGTGAAGTGTGCTAGACCCAAATTAAAGACAAGCTAGACTCTAATTCCCGCCTAGCACGCACCTGCAAAACTGAAAAGTTGAGGTGTAGAGTCCAACACGGATTGAGCGAGGGGTATAAATAAATATATGCGCAATTACCATGTAAGTTATAATCTCGGGTAATAATTTTGGAAAAAGACAATACAATTTAGTAAAATAAGAGATACTATCGCCCGAGGTTACAACTAATTCAATTTATCAATTTAATCAATTCAATACAATCAATTAGTGGCCTGGCGAGTGAGGGCAATTCTCCAACCTTTCTCCGACCATGTACAATCAATCAATTATTAGGTGATTAGGTGATCAAGCAATTACATTACAGTGCACAATTAGCAGTTTCAATAACTCCTTCTTCCTCCAGGTGATGGTGGGATTGCAAGGCCCCACCATCCAATCAATCTGGGTAGAGGGTACATGAATCCCTAAGCCCGTAACTCCTTCCTCCCCTAATCTCCTAGGGGGTTCAGGGGTCATCCCAATTTGGTGAGAATAGCGCTCGAGTTACCCATCAACCCATGCTTTCCCGGTTGGCTCGAGCCGCTACTCTCGGGCCCACAGTGCAATACAATACTCGCCTAAACAATCAATCAATCAATACAATACAATAGTTCGGTAAATCCTTTGAAAATCAAGAACATTTGAAAACTATAGATATATAGGTACAATTTTGGCTTAAAACTTCACATAGGGTTTTATGGGTTCTATATATCTAGAATTAAACCTCACCTGAACGACCAAAACAAACAAGGAAACAACTCACGGGGCCTGCTCCTCGTCACCAGGAAGCTGGTCTGTGCAAGAAAGACAATTGTCCGTGAAACACGACTCAAAATGTACCAATTAGGACGAACGGCGTGGTCATGAACATTAAAACGTGCAATGATAATTTATGGAATGATATGATCAATTTCATGCACAAAACAAACATATAATAACACGTATCGATCAATTAAGGCAATAGAAACGGATTTGGAAAATACAATTTTATGCAAAAAATTTTGCACACCCACTGGAGCCTGGGAACGGCTGTTCCAGTTTTGAACTGGGGCTGGGAAGGGCCGTTCCCAGCTCCCCGAATTAATCCCGCTCGTCTGTAAAGATTTGGGAAATTTTTGGGGCTGGGAACGGCCGTTCCGGCCACAGGCCAAAACTGGGAAGGGCCATTCTTAGTCTCGCGGGACAGCTAGCATGGGGTGGGAACGGCCGTTCCCAGAATGAGCTGGGACGAGAAGGGCCATTCCCGTTACGCAGTTGCAAAAAATGCAGAACAGCAGCAGGGGAAGCAACATACCAACAACCAACAAGCCTAAATGATCCATAAACACTTTCAAATGCATATATTTCATGCAATATACATATTAGCATACATATAGATCAATAACAACTTATATAAACACTTAATTCCACATTAGATCATCAAGAATTCATCATTTGAAACCCATATACTCATTCATGCTTCAAGTCCACAAATCACAAGATATATGCATCAATCTTAAGCTTAAGGTTCGTACACATTTTTCCAATAACAAATACACAAATTAACCAACATATAACAAAGCCCTATTTATACCATATATTGAAGAAAATCATCAATTCTCCAAAAATACCTCAAATGAAAGAAATGGAAGATATGATGTTGATGATGCTTCAATGATCACAAATCCCACAAATTCTAGCTTGAATGATGGAAATCTCCCTACTCCTTGAAGAGGGTTTTGTCTCGGTTGAAAAGGAAGCAAGAACAAATGTGTATGAAATGTTTTGTATGAAATGGGAAGGCATGGTATGTGATATGCTGCTATGAAGGGGAAGAAATGGCCAAATTGCTATTGAGTCATTCTCTTTAATAAGTTATGCAATTAGGTTCAATTCCATATTAAATGAGCAATTAAGTCCAATGAAATATTAATGCAATTAAGTCCCAAATTTCACGAAATGATCAAGTAAGAACATAAAAGAAATTAAATCATGTTTGGGAAAATAATTCACGTTACAATCACGTTCAAGTATGCAATAAGTATCAATTTAATATGAATTTCATAAAAAAAATACTTAGAATATAACTTTATAAAATTATGTCATGACATGGAAAATTAAAGAAATGATCAAATAATAATTAAATTATAACTCTCAAACCCACACGTGTTGTTCATACCTGAAATGCCGAAAGCTGGGGCGTTACAATCCTCCCTCCTTAAAAGAATCTGGTCCCCAGATTCATTGATCGGAAGGGAACAACTTTGGATGGAACCGTCTCATCTTGTCTTCGGTTTCCCACGTGGCTTCTTCGGTTTTATCACTTCTCCAAAGAACCTTAACCATGGGAATCTTCCGGTTTCTTAATTCCTGAAATTTCTTATCCAATATCTTAACCGGTTTCTGAACAAATGTTAGATTCAGTTACAATTCGACTTCTTCAATGGGAATGATCTCGGTTTCATCGGGGTAGTATTTCCTTAACTGAGAAACGTGAAATACATTATGAATCCCCGTGAGACTCGGTGGTAGGTCCAATCTGTAAGCAACTTCTCCAACTCTTTCCAAAATCTCATAAGGACCTAAGTAACGAGGCTTAAGCTTACCTCCTTTTCCAATCCGAGCAATTCCTTTACGTAGAGACGCCTTCAAGAATACCTGGTCTCCAACCTCAAACTCGAGATCCCTTCTATAACGATCGGCGTAGCTTTCTGTCTGTCTTGAGCTGATTTCATCTGTTGTTGAATTAATTGGACTTTCTCAACCATAGCTTCAACGACCTTAGAAGGTTTTTCCACTTTCTCACCCTTCTTAACACCTTCCTGCTTAGTCCGTTTCCACTCTTCTAGGTCAAAGAACAAGGGAGAACGACACTTCCGACCATAAAGTAGCTCATACGGTGCCATTCCAATCGAAGCCTGAAAACTGTTATTATACGCAAACTCAATCAAAGGTAGCTGATCGTGCCAAGAAGACTGAAAATCCAAAGAACAAGCTCGAAGCAAATCCTCGAGCTATCTTATTAATCTCTCGGACTAACCATCCATCTGAGGATGAAATGCTGTACTAAACCGGAGCTTCGTACCCAAAATCTCTTGTAATTCTCGCCACAACTTCGAAGTGAACCGAGGATCTCTGTCTGAAACAATACTAACCGGAATCCCGTGAAGTCTAATAACCTCCCTGTTATAAAGCTCGGCTAGCTTGCGAATCTTATAAGACATCCGAACCGGCAGAAAATGTGCAGACTTAATCAAACGGTCCACAATCACCCAAATTCCATCAAACCCACCTTTTACCTTAGGTAATCCGGACACGAAATCCATCGTCACCTGTTCCCACTTCCGCTCAGGAATAGGTAACGACTGAAGAAGACCTCCCGGTTTCTGATGCTCGGCTTTCACTTTCTGACAAGTGAGACAATTCTTCACATACTCGGTTACATCCTTCTTCAATCCACGCCACTAATAATATTGCCTTAAGTCCTTATACATCTTGTTTCCTCCCACTTCCACACTGACTCAATCTTCGAAGGATCGACCTCCAAACCATTACCTGAAATCACGTGACCCAAGAAAGACACCCTGTCGATCCAAAACTCACACTTACTGAATTTGGCAAATAACTGATGCTCCTTCAAAGTCCTCAATACCAATTGAAGGTGCCTTGCATGCTCCTCGGCAGACTTAGAGAAAACCAGAATATCATCAATAAAGATGACCACGAACTTATCCAGAAAAGGTCTGAAAATCCTGTGCATCATATCCATAAAAGCTGCTGGGGCATTAGTTAGACCAAACGGCATCACCACGAACTCATAATGCCCATACTGAGTATTAAATCCTGTCTTAGAAATATCCTCTTCCACATATCAAGGAGCTGTTTGATATACTTCAGGGATCTAAAGTCTATTCAAAATTGGATTTGAGACAAGGATACTACCAGCTGCGAATCCGAGCAGAGGACCACCGTAGGATGTAGCACCCGGAACGCTAGGCACCACATCCGCCGCACTATAGCCCCAATCCACACATGAAATGGTCAATCCATACATGAACCAAAGCTATAGCGAACGGGAGACAATAAAAAAAAAACGACAACAAAGCTAGGCGGGATTAACCCCAAACCAAACAATCAATTCAGAGTAATAAAAGCGGAAGCAATAATTCATTCAGTACTTATAGATACCATATTTACATATCTACTAATAGGTACCAACAATACATATCAATACAATATCATCTCCAAAATAAGTAACAAGGCATGCTACAAAATATCAAGTATCTATACATGAACAAAAGATGAAGGTGAAGTGTGCTAGACCCAAATTAAAGACAAGCTAGACTCTAATTCCCTCCTAGCACACACACCTGCAAAACTGAAAAGTTGAGGTGTCAGTCCAACACGGACTGAGCGAGGGGTATAAATAAATATATGCGCAATTACCATGCAAGTTATAATCTCGGGTAATAATTTTGGAAAAAGACAATACAATTTAGTAAAATAAGAGATACTATCGCCCGAGGTTACAACTAATTCAATTTATCAATTTAATCAATTCAATACAATCAATTAGTGGCCCGACGAGTGAGGGTAATTCTCCAACCTTTCTCCGACCGTGTACATTCAATCAATTATTAGGTGATTAGGTGATCAAGCAATTACATTACAATGCATAATTAGCAATTTCAATAACTCCTTCTTCCTCCGGGTGATGGTGGGATTGCAAGGCCCCACCATCCAATCAATCTGGGCAGAGGGTACATGAATACCTAAGCCCGGAACTCCTTCCTCCCCTAATCTCCTAGGGGGTTCAGGGGTCATCCCAATTTGGCGAGAATAGCGCTCGAGTCACCCGTCAGCTCATGCTTTCCCGGTTGGCTCGAGCCACTACTCTTGGGCCCACAGTGCAATACAATACTCGCCAAAACAATCAATCAATCAATACAATACAATAGTTCGGTAAATCCTTTGAAAATCAAGAACATTTGAAAACTATAGATATATAGGTACAATTTTGGCTTAAAACTTCACATAGGATTTTATGGGTTCTATATATCTAGAATTAAACGTCACCTGAACGACCAAAACAAACAAGGAAACAACTCACGGGGCCTGCTCCTCGTCACCAGGAAGCTGGTCTGTGCAAGAAAGACAATTGTCCATGAGACACGACTCAAAATGTACCAATTAGGACGAACGGCGTGATCATGAACATTAAAACGTGCAATGATAATTTATGGAATGATTTGATCAATTTCATGCACAATACAAACATATAATAACACATATCGATCAATCAAGGCAATAGAAACGGATTTGGAAAATGCAATTTTATGCAGAAAATTTTGCACACCCACTGGAGCCTGGGAACGGCCGTTCCAGTTTTGAACTGGGGCTGGGAAGGGCCGTTCCCAGCTCCCCAAATCAATCCCACGCATCTGTAAAGATTTGGGAAATTTTTGGGGCTGGGAACGGCCGTTCCGGCCACAGGCCAAAACTGGGAAGGGTCGTTCCCAGCCTCGTGGGACAGCTGGCATGGGGTGGGAACGACCGTTCCTAGAATGAACTGGGACGGGAAGGGCCGTTCCCGTTACGCAGTTGCAGAAAATGCAGAACAGCAGTAGGGGAAGCAACGTACCAACAACTAACAAGCCTAAATGATCCATAAACACTTTTAAATGCATATATTTCATGCAATATACATATTAGCATACATATAGATCAATAACAACTTATATAAACACTTAATTCCACATTAGATCATCAAGAATTCATCATTTGAAACCCATATACTCATTCATGCTTCAAGTCCACAAATCACAAGATATATGCATCAATCTTAAGCTTAAGGTTCATACACATTTTTCCAATAACAAATACACAAATTAACCAACATATAACAAAGCCTTATCTATACCATATATTCAAGAAAATCATCAATTCTCCAAAAATACCTCAAATGAAAGAAATGGAAGATATGATGTTGATGATGCTTCAATGATCACAAATCCCACAAATTATTTCTTGAATGATGGAAATCTCCCTACTCCTTGAAGATGGTTTTGTCTCGGTTGAAAAAGAAGTAAGAGCAAATGTGTATGAAATGTTTTGTATGAAATGGGAAGTCATGGTACGTGATACGCTACTATGAAGGGGAAGAAATGGCCAAATTGCTATTGAGTCCTTCTATTTAATAAGTTATGCAATTAGGTTCAATTCCATATTAAATGAGCAATTAAGTCCAATGAAATATTAATGCAATTAAGTCCCAAAATTCACGAAATGATCAAGTAAGGACATAAAAGAAATTAAATCATGTTCGGGAAAATAATTCACGTTACAATCACGTTCAAGTATGCAATAAGTATCAATTTAATATGAATTTCATAAAAAAGATACTTAGAATATAACTTTATAAAATTATGTCATGACATGGAAAATTAAAGAAATGATCAAATAATAATTAAGTTATAACTCTCAAACCCACACGTGTCGTTCATACCTGAAATGCCTAAAGCTGGGGCGTTACAGATTATAACAAGGAGAGTTCCATTGATCGCTGGCGAGAGACTCCGTTTGGAGCTGGGATGAACTCTTTGAACGCGCTAAGAAAGAGGTGAATGCAGAAGAAGTAGAGATAAGTAAGAACATAGAGATCAACGAGAGACGAAGGGAACTAAAAGAGGATGGCCGTGTCCCAGGTCCATTCAAACGAACCAGACAGATTCGAACCTTTCACCATTAGACAAGCTTAAGAACATTAAGGGAATAGGAGGAAGCACTCTTCTTTCTATTTGGAATAGTGCCCTGAAAGCCGATGTAATAGTCTGCTTAGTACTTTTCCTTTGGTAAATCATAGACAATCTTTGAATAATAAATGAACTAAGGCAACACTTCTTTACATGCTCTTGTTTGATTGTGTGTTTACTTTTTCTGTATGTATAAGAACTCCCTTAATCAATATACTTATAGGACTCAACCATTTAGGTGAAGTGGTTCATGAAATGAGCCCCAAATCACTTAAGTCATGATTAGAAATCACTCCAAGCCGATGAGTCCAAAAGACAGTGGGAGTGTCGATATGACTCGTTCGAGGCTTGCTCATGTGATCGCGCCCTTAAGAAGGAGCACCTTGTTTAATGGGGTGCAAAGTGTATTGATGATACGTGTGTGATACATGGGGGTGCTTGCTTATTCTAAGTAGGTACACTGAGGTGTCCCATGTGAGAAGATTCCTAAATGGGAAAGGAAGTTTCTATTTCTGGAAATAGAAACTTCTAGATTAGGAAATATCTCACGAGTCATTGATGTGATTTAGTAGTCCTTAGGCTTGAGATTCCATCGATGCTTTGTGGGCTAACTCTGCAGTCTTAGGTATAAGCTTTAAAGGATGTCACCTGAGAGAGTTTACTCGAAGCTTATGATGGGGCTGCACAAGTGGCACATGGCAGCATATGAGAATCGATAAAGGACCTAAACTTGCGTAAGAAAGTTGATCTCTTATTGTGTAAGTCATTCATATGCCAAAACAGAGTCCTTGACCAAGGCAGTAGATTAATGGGTTTCTTGGATTGAGATCAAATGGATATGAAATAAACCTAACTTTAAGATCGAGATTATTGGGGTTCTATTTATTCCCTTACCCTAAATCTTAATCGAGAGATAGTTTGTAGGAGGACCGTATTTTACATATGTCAAGACTTAAAGGTTCTTTAGAATTGAGACATTCTTATTCAGCTAGGGGTCACACACCTGTTGCTAGACTATGGCAGTGTGATCTGTGGACTAATTAATTAATTGGGAATTAATTAATTCGGGTCACTACTAATTGAATTAAAAACCTAGAGGTTCACACACAAATGCCTGGTCACGAGGGTTGAGGCTTAAATCGATTAAACGAGTTGATCGAACCAACAAAATGTTAGTTAAGGGCCACACGTGTTAATCACACGTGTGGGACATGTGTTCATGCGTGACACGTGTCACGTGGTGATTAAATAATTAATTAGTTAATTAGTTAATGGACTTTAATTTAATTATAAATTATTATTAAAGTTCTAATTTGGAGATTTTAAGTCTAATAAATAATTAATTAAATATCAACATCAAGTTATTTATTATGAATAAATAAATAATTAAATAGAATATCTAAAAGAGTTGGATATTATATCTTGCAAGATAATTTGGTCAAAAGGAAACTTCTGGTCAAAGTAGAGAGTCTTTCTCTCCAAGCAAGAATTCCCTTAGCTAGAAGGTTTAGGAAACCTTGTCCAACAAGCTAAAGGGGTTTGAACCCCTTAGCCTATTTATACATGGAGTTCGAAGCCCATAAGGGATTGATATCAATTCTCCTTCTCCAAATTATATAACACAAACCCTAGATAGCCTAAACACTAAACATAGAACTAGCATCCTCCTTGTTTAGATCGTGATCGAGGTTGGTGTGGATTATTACTCTAGAGGGCTTCTTTCGTGGAGTCTTGAAAGATTCGAAGGAGCTTGGGGACTTGCCGCTTGAAGAGTGTTTGTGGGCGGCTCAAACGTGTTAACAAAGCGTCGATCTAAGTAAGTTCTTGAATCCCTACTAATTGGGAATAGAAATTGCAAGTCTAGATTCTGCCTTTTGGGAAAAATTTTAAACTTCCGCTGTGTATTCTTTTCATGTTTTCCCAACACTTTCAGCTGGAGCGTCCCATCCAGGAGGACTAAACCTGAACCTTCTTGTTATCCAGGGAAGTGGAGGAAACGGTGTACCTCTCAAGGAGATCAGCACACCCTGAGACATAAAACAATTATTCTTAATTCTGTACATGAAGCATTCTTGGGGGACCACCAAGTAGACGGATCAAATACCTCGACGTAGGTCCCAACCATCCTGGGCCCACCAGGATGGACATGGAAGCAGGCCTACTATCCAAGTGCGAGCACCACCTGCAGTGATTTTCCAGGAAGGTGGAGGAAGCGGTCCAGGTACCCAGGCGCGAACGACATTCAATCAAGACCAAGAATGGGGGAACGTTCTACACAACTCTCTCCTATCATTCAAGTAGGGTTGGGATGAACCAACCAACAAGTGGTGTCAGCATCAAATCTAATGTTAACCTGCTAGGAGGTGTAAGAGTTAAAACAAGTGGAACAACAAATAAGAAGTAAGGTGATAAAGATTGAAGGTTCTTACCGAAGGGGCAATGGAGTTTCGCAAAATAAGTCGGTTGTGATCGAAATAATTTACAACAAATAATGTTTCACTACAACAAACAAAGTTTCACTACAATTCTGAGACAAGAAACCAACATTCACACTTGGGAGATAGATTTTGAGAAAAATCTAGGAAAAATAGGAAAAAAAAAAAAAAAGAGGAATCCGCTGCCTTACATGATGAGCAACAGCGATTGGCGTGAGGGGTAATGCTTCCAACGAAGAAGCGTGTAAGAGTGGTGTCGGCAACGAAAACGGTTCTGATCTATGAAGAGAAAGAGGGACGTCATCGATTTCTTATTTAGCTTTGGAAGCAAGAAGGAAAAAAAAAAAAGGGGGTGTTCGATCGGAAACCCTCACCACGGTGATCAGATACGATGATGGTTGTTAGAGAAAGTAGCAGCGACAACTTCAGAAAACGTCACCGGTGGGGAGAAAACAATCTGGATATGTAACAAAATCTATCCTGAATTTTCAAGTATCGAAGGACGAAAGGAAAGAAAAATGAAATTAAAGCTCTCTTATGCTAAACCCTTACCTGTGCGAAGGAAAATGGTTGACGGCTCTCGACGATGGAGTTGCAACAATGGCGGCTTTCATGAGGATTGAAGGTGACAAGCTCAGCTGCAAGAAGAAAAAGGTGGGAGCCCTTGCTGTAGAAATAAAAAAAAGAAAAAAGAAAAAAAACGAACACAAAATAAAATAAATCAAAGAAAGAATGGGAGGACGGTAGCCCCCATTGTGCGGTCGGCACCGGCGTCCACGCGGAAGGGCAATGGAACAAGACTTATTGTAGTCTGCTGGTTGGATGCGCTGCTAGGGGAGCTGGGAGAAAGAAAGAAACGGTGAAAAGGAGATTTGATGCTAATGAGAAAACGCTCTTCGATTTTCGGGTGACATCTTTCTTTTATCTCTGAATTTTCTCTTTTCGGTGAAATTGTTTATTATAATTTTATGAGGAATAGATAATGTTTGACTACAAAGATATTTGGATGACTTTGGGAATTATTTTAATAACCTGATAGTATCATCTTAATAGAACCAAAATTATTGTTTTTTCTTCTCTATACCCTATTAAGTAATTTAGACTCCCGTAAGCTTTTGATCTCTTTCTGCTTTGTAAAATTTGCAATTGTGTTACTGTCAGTTCTTGCACTTTATGCACAACATATAACATGTTGAATGATTAAACAAGAGCATGTGATAGTAACCGGTATAGAAAATTAGGAAATATCATGAAGCTAGATGTTTATTGATTTCAGCTTTCAACACGTACTATACTTGGTTATGCATTCTAATACAATTTTTGATATATTTTAGAATATATGTGTGATCATAGGAAATTAGGAACAAAATACATGTGGCTTATTATTATTAATGCCAACCCAATATCTATTTTCATCTTATGCAGCTCCATATAAATGTGAAATTTGCTATTTAGCATTCTTTAGTGATGTTGTGTAGTAAGGTACTGAAGGTCATAATTGGAAAGGTCATTTAAACTTGGTATCAATGACTGTGTTCTATACCATCATTTGTATAATATCCGACTAGCCAATGTGTTCCTTGTGTGTATTAGTTAATTTTTCGTTGGTCTCATGTGACACCCCTGTCCCACATCGGGAAAGTATGAGAGTTAAGTTGAGTTTATAAGTTAACTAGTCCAACTATAACCAATGGATATCCCTTTTGGGTAGTGGTTTAGGCCCAATTTTAGGTTATACTCGGTGGGCTTGGAGACTTGCGCTCGCGTCCAACAGGTCCGCGGACCCGGGGCGTGACAAATGGTATCAGAGCCGCTCGTCAGCCGCAGGAGCTAAGTGCTATACGGGGCAAAGTGCTACGTACATGGGAGCCACCTCTTGAGCCTGCGTGGCAAAGTGCTACATGTGTGGGAGCCATCTCTTGAGCCCGTAGGAGCCACCTCTAGAGTCCCAACACAGACGAGTCGGTCATGGGCTATATGTCATGCCGCGACGAGGATGTCGCGATTCTGAAGGAGGGGTGATTGTGACACCCCTGTCCCACATCGGGAAAGTATGAGAGTTAAGTTGAGTTTATAAGTTAAAAAGTCCAAGTATAACCAATAGATATCCTTTTTGGGTAGTGGTTTAGGCCCAATTTCAGGTTATACTCGGTGGGCTTAGAGACTTGCGCTCGCGTCCAACGGGCCCGTGGACCCCGGGGCGTGACAAATCAATTAACTTTTCTTGATTTATGCTTGGTATTTTAATTTAAAATTCCAAACTTCTTGATTAATTATAATAATTCAGACATTCTAGGACTACACATTTGGCTGAATTATCAAAGTATCTTACTGATGGAATTTTAGAATCAATGAGAGAAAGTTGTTCACTCATTTTGATGATTGGCCAACTTGT
This sequence comes from Lantana camara, assembly GCA_037501455.1. Classification (NCBI taxonomy): domain Eukaryota; kingdom Viridiplantae; phylum Streptophyta; class Magnoliopsida; order Lamiales; family Verbenaceae; genus Lantana; species Lantana camara. Next base: position 93,839,892 of record CM074859.1, on the reverse strand, counting down.
TTATGTTAATAAAATGGTAATGTGAATTGTGTATTGTGTTTTTGGGTCCAATGAAGAGGTACCTCCAGTTAGCATGTAGTTAGTATTTCTCCGAACACAATGTTCAATTTATAACTTAAATGTGCTCCTTGCTCTTTGATAATTTGAGATATATGGAGACTCAGAAGTATTCTAAGTGTTTTATTCCTATTAAAATTTTGGGAAGATAACTATTTATAGATATTTTGGAAATTTTGTTGGGAAAAGACTACATGACGTAACGAAAATAAAAGCAGAAGTCTGCATAGATAGTGTAGCTGAGCAGGAGGGAAAAGAAAGTAGGAAAGCAACCCTTTCAGATAGATAGAAAGGGATGATATACTTTCGAGTATTATTCATATTCGTTTGTTTACTATATTTTGCATAATAATCATGTATACATGCAGAAATATAGAATATAAGATAAAAGTCCAACGCTTACCAGAAGAGAAGAAAATATCATGTTCAGTCCCACCTGGAGCTGGAAAGCTGTAAGTACTTTCCTACCATCAGGTAGGAGTGACGTGGAGTCTGACCTGCTTAACGAGCAGGCAAGCAATCTGCCTAGTCCAGCTTCCTGGTCATCCTGATGAAAGATCACTTGATTAGTATGGACAAAGAACGAGCATACAAGTGTGCAAGAATTGAAAAGAAAGCCAAAGGAGAATAGGGTATCTAAAGACTCAGGAAATAAGCAAGTTCATAGCTAGTAAAGAATAGCTCGGTCGCTATGTACTAATAAGCGGGAAAGTCAATCAAGTTGAAAGGGCTGGCAGGAAAGACTGTCCTTAATGGTGCAACCAGAAACACATGAGAAGCACCCTGGCTGATGCAACCAGAAATGCATGAGAAGTAACCCTGCCTGATGCAACCAAGAACATATGAAGTACAATAACCAATAAAGCCGCCTAAGCTAACCAATAGAGTACTCCTATGACTGTAGAACATTCAAAGTTTTTCTATTCTTGAACAAGAGAAGAAATACGACATCACTGGACAAGTAACATTTTACTTTATCTCTCATTTTATTATTTTTGTGAATGAATAGATCGATGATGTGCATATGTTGGAAATATTGATGTTTGATATGATAATGAGCTCTCAGCATGTGAAATGCATGAAATTGTGAAAATGACATGATATGTGGATATGGTAATGTGATTTCGGCATTCTTATATAGTAACATATGAGAATAACTTGAAATGAGGCATGAGAGCCTCTCGATCAAAGCCCGATGATTTCGGCATTGAGAAAAAAGATTTCACTTGAAACGAGGCATGACAGCCTCTTGATCAAAGCCCGATGATTTCGGCATTGAGAAAATATATTTCGGGTTCCCGCCGAGGGGGAGTACGAACGTGCCCCTGGGAAGGATGGTCGATGGAACTGACCACCTTGTGAAGGAGCCAAAGTGATGCTCCGTGATTGAATAATTGTGGCAAAATTGTTACCTCTAGAGGAAACATGTATTTGGAAGGAGCGTGGCGAAACTCCTTGGGAAGAGGTCTGAAGCAACCCTTTGGGAAGGTCGGGTTCAAATCCCACCTTGGACTGAAAAACTGTGATCTCGTTCCTGCCATCAGGCAGGAGTGTGCTGGAATACCCAGCTGACGAGTAGGCAGGACCGTTACCTAGTTTAGCTTCTTGGTCATCTTGATAAAAGCCCCCCTGACTAGCGTGACAGACATACAGCCCTATAGAGAGCATAGGGATTATAAATTCATTCAAATATATCAATTAAAATGTTATGAATAACTTTCAATATGTGTAGGAAATGAAACCAAACAGAAGTCTATGATGTGTGAAAGTTCAACAACATCATGTTCATAACTAGCACAAAGGATTCCCAAACATCAACCCAAAAGCAGGAGACACTCCAGGTGGATAGACATCTTCAGCTTGCTGAGTAATGTTGGCAAAAGAACTTGCAGCTAGTAGGACACAACCTTCTTACTGGATCTCCTGTAAAAGTTGCTGTTTTACAGGCAGGCACGCTTCAGAAATGGTCCTGCCTGGTCATCCCGATAGAAACATTTTTCTCTATTCATTATCTCATGAGAAATAGGAAATGCAGTAAATTAAATACAAAGAAAGACATGAATGAAGAAAATTCAGCAACATCATGTTTGTAATTAATAGCAGAGGCTCACAAACATCGGCCCAAAAGCAAGTAGTGAAGAAGCATCCATCAAAGGTGTCCAAAAACAAAAGCTAACCAGATGGCAAAACAGTTTTAAAGATTCAAGCGACTAGTCTATGCAAAATAGTTGTTCGAAAAGCAGGAAAGAAAGAAGATATCAGACAATAAGGGGTTGCCAAAGAAGGAGCTTCAAGCTCACGGCGCATGGATGAATCAAGTAGGTGCGGCTAAAAACATCCCAGCTGGACCGTCACTGGCAGCTGGAGTAGCAACACCTTCCTGCTCAGAAGGGCTGTTGCGCCCTCCTTCCTGATGAACAGAGTTGCTGCTACCTTCTTCTTGTTCGGTCGCGAGAGTTGGATACCCAAGTTGCTATAATTCTACCAACACCAAAGTCAAAAAGATGAGAGAATATCCTTCACACTACCTGAAGAGTATTTGCGTTTATCAAGGAAAAGGAGTCCCAGAATTTTGAAAGACCAGAACATCAAGCTGGAGAAATTGGCCAGATAAAGCAGGTTGGTGGGATGGATGATCCTGCCTGGGGCGATCAAATAAGCATGTCAAGGCACCCTTGTCAATACGATGCCCCGGTTGCACTCTTTTCCTTATGGGGGTTTTTCCCACGTCGTTTTCCCTCATAAGGTTTTTAACGAGGTAACCACATTGAACGAGGAACGGAAGGTCCATCAAAACTAAGGAAATTAAACAAAGCAAAAGGGCGCGAGTGAAAGCAAGCTGGAATGTGACTCAGACGGTCCAGACCGGTACTACCTAGTAACATTGCTACCCTCACAGTCAGATCCCTCCAACTATGAGAGTGGGGGGAGTGAATGATGTATCATAAAAGTGATACTAGCCCAAAGTGAGAAGCAGGAAGGATGAACTTACGTTCAAGCTGGAACGTACGGAGCAGGAGGAACGTCATTGACTACCTGGTGGGTATTTGGGCTTAATGCAAGTTGGGCCAACTTGAGGACAATCCAGACGGGCCCAGGATGAAAATTTCTATGTTAGAAGCATGCTAGATCTGTTGTGAAGAAGTGGAGAGAGAGGGGGAACTCAAATTTGAAGTAGGGATAACCTCCCCCACTTTTCTCTCCCAATAACCTACTTAGCTAAAAGATAGGGAAAAGATAGATATAAAAGAGAGAAAAAACCTATGTGAGAGGCTAATTGCTCTTTGATTATGTAGAGTGCGCAAAACAAACATATAAATATGCGGAAGCATCAAATAGGATCTAAAGAGCTCGAACATATACGCATATTATCATATATACATGGCCTCATGGCCTAAAAGAGATCAAGTATATACATCGGATATCCATAATTCTCCAAACTATACAATCCAGAATATTAAATACATAAGAGGAGTATCTAAGAGCAGGAAATATGAATGCAACTCGACCTAGACACACAAGTACAAGACTGAGACTCGCACTTCCCCGCCTAGCCTAGTGTGTGCGTGTACGTTCCCGTTCGCTTAGACTTGGGCTCATGTATGGAAATCCATTTCATATGTGGGTTCAGGTTTGAGTGCGGGGGATGTGGTGGCCCACCGTTCCGGGCGTTACATCTTAAAGTGGTATAGTGTGCCGACCACCACAACCTATATCTCGGGCTCAACATCGACAACGGGGACCTTCCCTGTGACAAACGAACACAAAACCCGAGATTTAGACTCAATTATGTACCAAATAGACGCACGGCGATACAAATGTATGTAACGTATGTATACGAGATGCAAGAATGAAACACTTAAGTCATTCAAGATTGTAACACGTATAACTCATATTAAATTAATTCATAAAATTAAACAAAGAATTATAACACATCATATCACAAGTTAATATTATAAATAAATAAATTCATGAAATTAAAGTTAGGCTAATAACAAATATCATTCATTTAAATTCATAATTTAAAACAATGTTTAATAACATATTACTTGATATATTAGTATAATATACACATAATTACACAATATTACATACTATATAGAATAGATTAATATTATCTATATATATATATATATATATATATATATATATATATATATATATAACAGATTGAAAAAAAGTAAAGGAAATAAACAATTTTATAAATATATATATATATATATATATATATATATATATATATATATATATATATATATATATATACACATACATACAGACACGTATTCATTCAACCCATATGCATGCAGCTCATGCAAAATCAACAAAATATACACAACCTATGCATGTTAGATTCATGAATTAGCAGCAACATTGGTATCACGTAGCCCTCATTCATGCACATGCAATTAAGTAATTCATGCAACCAACAAATCGTACACAGCCATGTATGAACAATAAAACCAAAAGCAAGCAGCAACAGATCTCAACAGCAGGCTCCCTGCCTGGGGAAAGAAAACACCCCAAAATCTCCCCTGCCGGGGAGATTGCTGCAGAAGGAAAGAGTCGCAGTAGCAGCAGCTGAAACAGGGTTGCAAATAAGCAAGAAAAACCAAGCCAAACTCATGCAAAAATTCAAGCCAAAACAACACAAATCTGACAGCTTAATGCAACAACAAAAGCCCAACATCAGCACATCCATGACAGCAGTTCGTTTAAGTAAAACTTCACCATTTACACAACTGAAATGAAGAAAAATGCAGAGCAATAACAACGTATGGCAGGGCAGCTACTAGTGTATCATGTTCAGGCTTTAATCCATGAATTTCATGCACAAAATCCATGCAAAACGCACAAAAATGACAGCATAATCACGTTCAACACGAGGTCATGACAGCAGTTCATAGTTATGCCAAAATTCCCCAATTTTCATTTATAAGCTCAAGTGTATTAATGGTAGAAATTAATATACTCAACTAACACGAAATTAATGCAATGAAACAAGATTTAGAAGTATAAATACACTCATTTTAGGCCATAAAACTCAAGAAATGCACATATAGGGCAAGTATTCAAAAATAAAGTGTAAACCTAACTATTCATCGATCTCTTCACTTATGCATATAAGCTCAAGTATAAGACACAAAATGGAGGAACACGGATCTTACCTCGGATTGTTGAAGATCGAAAGGAGCTAAGAGATCTTGAGGAAAAATGGTGAAGAAGAAGATGAATAATGAAGAAATCCCTTTCCTTGTCTCCAAGCTGCTACTATATCGTGTGTATAAGGAAGAAATGGGTCTAAAATGGTACAAAAAAGAGGCTGAGATCAGTTCCATAAGTCAAGGTGGGGCCATCTCTTGAATTTTGGATAGAAATAGGCTGAAAATGGCTTCGTTGGAGGTCCAAACGGCACCAAAAAATTACGAGGTTAATTCCATTGGGTCTGGATCGTCAAAACAAGTTCATCGCCGTAGACGGATCTCAAATCCAAGTTTCATAACTCAAGATACAAATTAAATAAGCTTAAGGGGTCCTATTTTCAAATAGACCCTCAAACTTTCAAAAGTGTCAAATAGACCCAAAGCCTATTTTCAATTAAGCCCTAAAACTTCTAAAAATCATGCAATCAAGTTCAAAAGCAATTAATTCAATTAAATTCATATAATTTCAAGAAATTAGCATGCTAGGAAATTAAATACGTGTCGCATAAATTCAAATATTACAAGATTTGAAATAATATAAACACTTAGGTATACTTTTGACATTTAAATCAAATAATTCATATAAATATCAAATAAATGAACATATATCAATATATAAACAATTAACATATGAAAATAAAGGTAGTTACGAAAATTAAACCCACATGTGGCACGTACCTGTACGGACGGACGAACCGGGTGTCATAATCTCCCCCCTCCCCCTAAAAGAACCTGCCCCCTAGGTTCCACTATTCGAGTTTCAAGCTCGAACAACTTTCCGTATTTATCCTATGTTCGAGGTTCATGACGTCCCGACAAGGATTAGCCCGGTAAGGTCTTCATGCATAAGGGGTTTGATCGCTTTCTTGAAGTCTTGGTAGTACTCCGTCACGAGCTTGATCCAGACTAAGAGCAGTTCGAATGTCTCGCACGGTAGGAGGGTCTAAAGATTGATTCATCACCCACCATTTGATTCATCTTAAGCTAACCTAAGAGCTCGAAGATACACAAGTAGCAAAGTTACTGAACTCACACCACTCGCACCTTATTCCCAATAGATCCTCCAAACGTGGTAGCCGATGCCTTGAGTAGAAAAGCGAGTGTGGCTAATTTGGAAGCAGGTTCTTCAAGTTCGGGTTTAGAGATCTTGGTTTCGGGAACTTGGTTGGCTAATCTACAGTAATACCAGATTTGAAACAACAGTTGTTGGAAGCTCAGAATTCAGATGCAGAAATTCAGAAGTTGGTAGCTCGTTCTAGAGATGATCCGAATTCTACATTTGGATTAGATGATTCCGGTTTGTTAAGGTTTGAAGCGAGAATATGTGTCCCAGAAGAGCTCAAGAGGCTTGTACTTGATGAGGCACATCGCTCGAGGTACTCGATTCATCCGGGAGGTACTAAGATGTGTCGGGACCTGAAAGAGAAATTCTGGTGGAGTGGCATGAAAAGGGACGTCGCGAACTTCATGAAACGATGTCTAACGTGTCAAAAGGTGAAGGCAGAGCACCAGAAACCGGGAGGAACTCTCCAACCGCTTCCTATTCCTGAGGGGAAGTGGGAGCAAGTGGCAATGGACTTCGTGTCCGGCTTGCCTAGAGTTAAAGGAGGGTTCGATGGAATATGGGTAATTGTGGACAGATTGACTAAGTCTGCCCATTTTCTCAACGTTTGGATGTCCGAGAAAGTTCCAAAGCTAGTCGAGTTATATGTTCAGGAGATTATAAGGTTACATGGAGTTCTGGCTAGTATTTTTTCGGATCGAGATCCACGGTTTACTTCGATCTTCTGGTTGAATCTTTAGAAGTGTTTGGGCACCCGGCTCAAATTTAGCACCGCTGCGCATCCTCAGACGGACGGTCAGTCTGAGAGGTTAATTCAGTATTTGGAAGATATGCTTAGAGCGTGTGCTTTGGATTTCCAGGATAAGTGGGACGAGCATCTAGCTTTGGTTGAACTTGCTGATAACAACAGTTACCAGCATTCGATTAAAATGGCTCCTTACGAGGTGCTATACGGGAGAAAGTGTAGATCTCCTTTGTTTTGGGATATTGAAGATTGGAGGTGGACCGAAGAGAATAAGCTCGAGAGAGCAGAGCCTAAAGCAAAGATTGTTGATATTATTGAAAAAGGTTCACAAGATCCGACAAAGGATGAGGGTAGCTCAGGCTCGTCAGAAGAGCTACGCCGATAAGAGAAGAAGACCCTTAAAGTTTGAGGTCGGGGATAGAGTTTTTCTGAAAGTATCTCCCAGAAAGGGCTTCACTCTAATAGGTAAAGGTGGAAAGCTTAGTCCACGATACCTTGGGTCATTTGAGATCTTGGAAAGAATTAGGGAAACGGCGTATAGATTGGATCTACCATCGAATTTGAAAGGGATACATAAAGTTTTTCATGTTTCTCAGCTCCGTAAGTATTATCCCGATGAAGCAACAATTCTCCCTATTGAGAGGTTCAGTTAGAGCCGTACTTGACGATAGAAAAGCATCCGGTTGCAATTCAGGACCGGAAGATGCAAGAATTAAGAAATCGGTAGATTTCTTTGGTCCGATTACTTTGGAGAGATCAGAAATCTGAGGAATCAACTTGGGAGACGGAGGAGAAGATGAGGAATTTATATCCGGAGTTGTTTAAGAACTCGAGTCGGACTTGAGGACGAGTACTTTTTAAGGTGGGGAGGATTGTGACATCCCGACTGATCGACCTTACAGGTATGACGTATGTTCACATTTAAAATTATTATTTATGTATTTTATATTTATTTTAATTGTTTATTTTCATTATTTGAAATATTTAATTTAATTCTTTGATTATTTGAAATTTCTTATCTGAATATTTTGCCTACCTTGTGGTAATTTGCTTCGTTTGTGTTCGATTTGAGATCGAAATTTCGTGACTTTCTGATATGTTAGAGTTTTATGAGTTATGAACGTGACTATATGCTCGTTATGTGTTTCCGGGTTTATATGTTGGGTTTTCGGGATTTGTTTTGTTGGGTAACCTAAAGGAGGCTGAAATGTACTTAGCGCACCTTGGGTTCCGGGTAGCATATTTCGAGCTCGGGAATTTAGATTAGAATTTTGTGATCACCGTTGGACTCGTTTCAACAATTCGAGTACAATGGAATAAGCCTTGCATTTTCCTAAAATCGTTTGGTACCCCGAAACCATTCCGTAAGTTAGCCTCGCACCTATAAGACCTTCTTTTACTAATTTGCACATAAGTACCTCAATTCTTGACCAATTACCCTCAAACCTGGACCCATGTAACGCCCCGACTTTTCGGCCGTGCAGGTATGACGTATGTGTTTACGTAATTGCGCGTTTAAATTATTTAATTATGTAATTAATTATTTATTATAATTTTAATTTTAATTAATTATTTTAATTATAGTCATTTCGTTTAAATTTTATTATTTTATGAATATTATTTTTATTTTATTTTATGGAAATTGTTTTATTTTATTATTGCATTTATGAATGAAATGATCTTATGCTTATGAAATGCGTGCCGATTCTATTCGAATTCAATTTCGATTTTTGTGAAAATTTAGTATGTCGTAGATTTATGTGTTATGAACATGTCTATATGTTCGTTTCATGTTTTCGATCTCGTTTGGTATGGTAACGAATTTATATTGAGTTGTGAAACCAAGTGGGCTAACGGGCAATTAGCGCACCCTTGGTTTTGGGAACTCGAAATCGAGTTCCGTCAACTTCGTTGGACTCGTATCAACGATTCGCATGGGATGAACAAGGGAAAGCTTTGCTCAAGAGCTCTATGCTCGAGCAGTAGGATCTGGGGACCAGATCCTCTTAAGGGGGAGAGGTTGTGACGCCCCATGTTTTCGGATCAACCAAGGATGACATCACGAATGAGGTCAGGTCGACTGTTATGTGTTTATTTATGTTTTAATTGTTAATAGTGTATTTAATTAGTTTAATTACGTGAATAAATTGCTAGTTCATGCTTTAATTGTTTAATTTTCCTTAATTGTAATCTGATGAATATATATGTACTTAATCAAAATAAGTGTTTAGGACCTATTTGACTATTAATTGAAATTGTGTGGGCTAATTTCTATTTGTTAAAAGTTTGGGTTCTGTTTCTAATTATGGAAATTGTAACTGGATTTGCTAACACCTTATTTAAAATCTCGGGGTTACTTTTATAATTTTAAAATCTATAATTTGGACTTAATTGGTCTTATTTGGACCTTGTGGATTTAATTGCATGACTTAAAGACTTGAGGGACCTAATCGTAAATATTTGGTCAAATTCAAGTTGAATGAAGCAAGATTCAAGGCGTTCTTCGCGTTCTTCGTAGAGATCAACAAATCGAAGCGTTTGATCCGTAACAAGGTGTCAAGTCCACGAATCCGGCGTTCTTCCCAAATCAACTCGGAGGTGCTTCAAGCGTGTTCTTCGACATTCTTCGGGAAAGTCAACAAATCGAGGCGTTCAATCCGCAATCAAAGCATCAAATTCAGATTTTGGCATTACTCCTCAACAAATTCAAAGCAAATTCAATTCAGCATCAAAGGTGTTCATCAGTGTGTTCTTTGGCGTTCACCAAAATCAAGACGTTTAATTCGCGATCAAGTCGAAAGACCTGCAATTAATGTTTTCAGAAGCAAATCAAATCCAACGGAAGATCGAAGCTCCAGAGTTAGCAAAGGCGTTTCAAACCTTCCGGATTTCAGCAAATTCTTGTAGGAAGAATTAGAGGAACGAATTAGAGATTGTACCCACATGTTCAAATAAATCAATAAAATTTATTTGTGATTTATTAACACGAAAATTGAGTTACAGTCCTGTATTGGTTAAACTGCATGATCGCCCTTATAAAATGAAACCTAATTATTATACACGGTCGGAGTATGGTTGGAGATTGTGCACGCTCACTCGCTGAGCTATTGATAGCCTCTAATTGTAATTAATTGTAAAATTGATAGTTGTAAAGTTCGAGCTTAGAGTAATTGATCTCTTGCCTTCACGGGAACTACTTTATCTAAAACTTTGCTCGGGATTTACAACTTGCATGTGCATGTTTCTATCTATACGTATACCTCCTGCTCACTCAGTCTTCTAGAGACTGACCCCTATTTTCCTTTCTTCCAGTTTCTTTTGCAGGTGTTTGGTTGCTAGGTGGAGTTAGAGTCAGTTGTGTTAGATCGAGTCTTTCACTACACACTCACTTCACGCCAGCATATTGTATTTATTTTGGTGTTTCGATTTACTTATTGGGCCTGTGAGCCATTTATTGATTGTTGAGTTGAATCGGGACAGATTACATGTTTATTGGTGATTAAATTATTATCATTAATGTGGCCTTATTGTTATTATTGCTTCCGTACCACAGGTTTTGCTTACTCTAATTGATTGGTACAGGGTTAGAATCCACCTAGCTAGGACAGTCTTTTCCTTGTCTCTCGATCGCTGTGGGTTTGCTTTATGTATGGATTAGTCCATTTCATCTGTGGACCGGACTTATAGTACGGAGGATGTGGTGCCTTTCGTTCAGGATGCTACATGCCCTAATCGACTATGCCATAAAGAAATTGAAGAAAGCATGTAAGCAAAAACAGAATTCATATTATTGATAGACATCTTGTACATCCCATTACTAGCGTAACCTTTGCCAACAAAATCACCATTTTTCATAATGATGACTTTTCCAGACTCAACAGAAATTTTAAAACCTTTCTTATCTAAAAAATCAGCAGAAATTAAACCTTTCCTAACATCAGGTACAAAAAGACATTAACCAAATTTAATTTCTTCCCAGAGGTAAAGTTGAGTTCAACAGATCCTTTTCTTCAACAATGGCTTTGGAGCTATTACCTATTTGAACCTCTTGCCCAACAAAATTTTCGAAGGTCTTGAAAAGCCTTTGATCATTGCAAATGTGAACGGTTGCTCCAAAATCCAACCACCAGCCTGAAAGTTCACTTGTGATTTCAGAAATCATAGCCAAATTGAGGCTAAGATCATTCACCATGGCAACTAGGTTCTCATCAACCATATTTGGAACGCCGGATCCACTCTTCTGTTGTGAGCATTCTCTTGCAAAATGTCATGTTTGTCCGCAAACATGACACTTGCCTTTTCTTTTGTTAGTAACATTAGCAGGTTTATATTTTCGCCCGGATTTTTTAAATTATCCAAAAATTCCTTTTAACCCCAAAAGGTTTCTTTTTTGAAGAATTTCCAGCCTTAACATAATTCACACTATGTAGCACCCCGAGCAAAGGGCACCACATCCCCCTCACCAAGGCCCGACACGTGTAAAGAAATGAAACTCCGTACACGTATCAAGCTATGGCGAACAGGTGACAAAAAAAAAAAATTCCAACCTAGCTAGGCGGTCTAGAACCTCAAATCAGAGCGCGTATTAAACATAAAATACGGAAGCAATTAAATACAAATCATAGCATGCTAGAAATTATCAAATTGTTGCTATCATATTCAACTTATACAAATTTAATTACAAAACAAGTATACGAATCTTATCCCAGGCCAGAGTCTAAGTACATAATTTATACATATTATAGAATTAACAAAGTGCGTAAAATAAATGAAATACGATGCATGTGACTTGAGCTATCCTTAACCGACGACTCAAAGACAACCACCTAGCTCGAACCTCAAAAAAGCACCTGCAACTTAAACAAAACGGGGAAAAAGAGGAACAAAAAACGAGGGTCAGTCCTAAAGACTGGTGAGGGGCTAACACACACACACCCATATATACGTATAGAGCAATGCACTTAGCAATTCAAAAAGAATCCATGAACCGGGGATGGTTTTTGCAAGCTAAATCATTTCCCGTGATAATAAATATATAGGAAAAAGGGGGTTAAAGGCCGAAGGCCAAAACAACCAATTTTAAGTATTTAAGAGTCCATTCCCGTTTCATAGATTTATACATAACCACACTAACTCGGCGAGTACGAATTCTCCATCCAAAATCCTTTCATAATCAAAGACATAAATCATAATCCAACCTACTCCGGGTGATAGAAGGGTAGCAAGCCCTAGCTATCGATCAAAAATCACACAAGACAAGGCTTAATCACGTCCTTGAAACCTTCGGCGGTGGCTCCCGCCGGCTTAAGAGAAACGCCCTTCCTCAACCTCCTAAGGTCGGGTGAGACTCTCAAATGAAAAGTGTTGATGGGGGAGCTCGGCGACCCCACGGTCGACCCGAGATGCCATACCACTCTCCGGGGCCCAATCATAATTCAAAAATCATAATTTTCATAAACTTCTCTTTCAAAGTTCAAAGCTTGCTACACACTCACACATAATCAAGGCTTTTCGAAAAGAAGCGCAAAATAGAGCTTATATACATATAAAAGCCTTTTCAAAATCTTATACAAAATGTGATGAGCCCTCAAAGTACATATCATACTCATATCTATCATATAGTATACATAATTCGCATGCGGGTTTCAAAACACATAGGGTTGTAGGTCATATTATCTAAAAGGAAGAAAACCTCACCTTTCAAACTTAGTGGAGTAAAAGGACACTTACGGGACCTCCTTGTTACCAACTGGACCAAACTCTGGTCAAACTTAGTGGAGTAAAAGGACGCTTACGGGACCTCCTCGTTACCAACTGGACCAAACTCTGAACAAAGGAGATAACAAAGGATAATCTTAGACTTAAAATGTACCATATAGATGCTCGGCAAATGTACATGATGCATAAATGCATATAAAATGCAACACTTAAATTATATGCGTTCATATTTTACGTATTTCATATGAAACGGTTCTATAAATGCAATACTAGAAAGATAATACATAACTTAGCATGTTAACATATCATATAAGTCATACAAAGAGCAATAGATTAGCATATTAAAGGCATAACCGAAATACAAGTTCATTCATGTATATTGAAAAGCACTTAGGTCACATAGGAGCATATAAGAGCATAGGTCATAAACGAGGATCTAAATTCAATTACAAATTTCATATTATACAAGGTAACACATATTACAACATGTTATCAATGCATACATATAAAAAAATTAGCAAGAAGAGGTCATTCGAGGCAACTAAAGGGAGCATGGATTCAAATATGCAGTTAGGGTACCTTATAGAACGTATGAAATCATAACTTGGAAACGAGCAAGTAAAATGAGCCATAAATTCATATCATAAAGCTTAACACACAATATAACATGTAAGAAGAAGCATAGGGATCAAATTAGGGTTGGGAAAACGAAAAGAAGGCAAAACAAAATAAGAAAACAAAGTTCGGAGCAAAGGGAGCCACTGCCCTAAATCCACCCCGGTGGATTTTTTTCAAAAGGTGAATCTACCCCAATGGATTTAGGTCAGAAAGTTCCAGGAGGGTCTGCCTCAAATCCAACCCGGTGGATTTTTTTCAAAAGGAAAATCCACCCCCGTGGATTTGAGGTCTGAAGCCAAAAACTCGAATTTTCAGCCCCAAAACTCTCCAAAACTCAAAGCCAACCAAACCAACATCAAATTAACATATAAAGGTAAGTTAGGGTAACAAAAACTCATGCCTTTCAAGCTATTAAATGGTCCAAACTTGCATCAAAACATGCTAGAGATGAGAAGAGATCAAATTCATGAAAACCTCCAAATTTCATAAATGGCAAAGTCATCATTCTTCAACTAACACTCAAGGAAAGTTCATATATATCACAAATGATGTCTTAGGAATAAAATACATGATTCATATCCAAAGAATTCACAAGAGATCAAGCTAGAAACCATAAAATTCATCAAACCCTCACTATTCAATACATAGGCCAAATCTCAAGCAAATCATGGTGAAATCTTACAAATTATAAGTTAAAAGGACCACATAAACATGGAGAAATCAAGTATCGAATAACCTCTTTGATTGGAAGAGATTTGATGGTGCTTGGAGCTTAAACTCTCAAGAAAATGGAGAAAGACCCTTCTTCCTTCTTCTCTTCACTTGGATCAGGTTTGGGGCTTCTTTTTCTCTTGCTTTTTGGCGTGATTTCGAAATGGGACTGAAGGGTAGAGATAGGGGCTTAACTCTAGTCATAAAGGTCATGGTTTGGGGCTTAATTGGGGTTAAATGGGTCCCACAAATGCAAGACTAGTCAACAAAGGTGTCTCTCGGCATAAAATGCTCGTTTCGGTTGAATTTCGGAGGATCAAATTTGCTTATAAAATTACAAACTTGGGTTCCTTGGTTTTCTTTCTTCGTTACGAGTCCATCGCATCTTTCGAAATTCAAATCCGAATTCCCGAGCTCAAGTTATGGCGTCCGGAACCCAAGGTGCGCTAAGCTCGTTAGGCCCTCGAATCCCTCACAAATCTCGTTTCACAAAAACGAGCTAAGAAACAAAATAAATGAACTCTAAAACATGTACAATAATACAAACTCGTTTGTAACTCATACAAGTCACACATACCAAAATTTTACAAAAATCGAAATTAAATTCGGGCACATAAGGAGCAAATTCCAAAGCACGTAAACATAAACGTTTAAAATCAAGTTATAAGTTAAACAATTAATTTCAATTAATCACATAATCATCACAATGGCACATATTTGCATAAATAAATAATTTAATACGCATATAACACTCTCGTTACGGTGTACCTGGAAATCCAACGATCGGGATGTTACAAACTTCCCCCCTTCAAAAGGACCTGTCCTCAGGTCCTAAAGGTCTTGAACGATTCTGAAGACAGCCCGACTCCAAATTACAACACTCTAATCTCAGAGAACGATAGACTTCTCGAGAGCCTACCTCCTTAAGTAGCAAACCGGACACAAAGTCCTAGTCGTTTGCCCCCACTTCCCAAATAAAATTCGGGAGTAGTTGGAGATTTCTCTACCTCTTGCACATATACATTACTACACTAAGTCCATAATATCTTTCTTATGCCAATACAACTGGTCTCCTAAATCCTCGAACAACTTCAAACCATGAGTGGAATAAACTTGTGACCTTACACTTCTCAAGGCGTAGGCTACGGCTCTTCTGCAAGCAAAACACAACAAAGGCCTTCCTTTATGCCTCGGTTGGAAACAAAGTAGCCTTTTCGTACCCCGGTTTGGTAAAAGACAATACCATGGGTAACTCTCTTCAACGCCCCTTCCCACTCGAAACCCTACCTCTTATTCTGAGGCAATCCTCGGTTCTTCTATGAGGAATGTCGACGGTCTAGCCTTCAATCTAGTACCCGATGACACCGTTGAGTCCCAAACGGATCTCCTAAAAGCGACTACCAACTTAGCGTGAGCAAAACACCTTCAAACAAACCCAAAGGAAGCAGCTCGACCCTCGAAACTCACCGAACACTCTCGAGCACCCAAAGTCACCAAACTCCCACCACAAGAAAGTTAACACGAAAGAGAAAAAGAGAGCACACAACAAGCAAAACAGAAAGGAAAGGAGGCACACTGCAAACAAGAACTAAGAAGGAAGAAAACACACAATAACTAAAAATCGAGAAATAAAGGAAACACATAGCAAGTAGAAGCCACGAAGTACTTAAAGAAAAAAGGAAAAGGCAACAAACACGTGGGTTTCCCCAAAATTAAATATGCATGAAATGAGATGCCATGAATGCTTCATGTACCTTTCACCGAAGCGGTATGATCAAACTCGGTATGCACTTGAGCTTGAGTCAAAATCTCGGAGTCACGATCCTTCATAAGCTTTGGAATTGATTTGTAGGGGCAACCATTCACCATAAGTCCGATTTCACCACATCCATAGCAAGCACCTAATCTCTTTCGATAATTTTCCTCCGTGTGATTTGGACCCTCGCAATAAACGCATCGAATTGGAGTCGTTAGAGTAGGCTCCGGAGTCGGTTCCAACAATCATAGTTTCTTCTTTTTCTTGGATGGGTTAACTTCTTGTGAACCATGGAGTTTTTCTTGTGGCATGGGTCTCTTACCCAATCTTGAGCTCAAACCGGATCCTTGTCCTAATTGAGAAGTGTGGGACTTCGGATGTTGCTTTTTCATCTCTCTTTGAACCGCCTTTCTCATAGCCTCGGACCATTGATTGACCGTTGAAGTAGAGAGGGCTCGTTGGATCTCACTCTTGAGTTCTTGCAAAAAATTTTGGGCTTTAAGTCGGTAATTGTTGACAACTTGTGTGGCATATGGGCCCGATCTCTCGAGTTCGTCCATATAATTTTCCACCATTTTCAAATCTTGTTGGAGGTCCATAAATTCTTGAAGTCTCTTTACTCTTGCACTAGAGGGAGTATACTTGTTGTGAAATTCCCGGACAAAGTTCTCCCACGTAAACTCCTCCCCGGACCTTTCAAACCATAACCTTATTTCTTTAAGCCAAATCGAAGCTTGTCCTTTAATAAAAGGAGATGTACACTCCACCTTTTCTTGAGATGTCCCTGAAAGAGTATTCCAGCTCCATGAAATTTCGGTGATCCATTCTTCGGCTTTCACATCATCACCTCCAAACCACGTCGGCGGGTTAAAATTTTGAAATTCTTGATACATCAAAGGTATTTCTTCTCCCATTGTAGATATGGATTGAGATGACATCCTGAATAAGAACCACAATTCAAAGAAATATCGTTGCATGGGAGAGTTTAGTGCATGGTCGTGTAGACAATTAATTCAAATAAAATCAAATAAGTCACATAAGGATGAAAGTGGATGCAAACAATCACATAATCCTAAACCGGACGACCTAGACAGGCCCGACACGACTCACGAACTCCGGTTTTGCAACCTGGAGCTCTGATACCACTTAAGGATGTAGCACCCCGAGCGAAGGGCACGACATCCCCCGCACCAATGCCCGACACGTGTAAAGAAATGAAACTCCGTACACGTATCAAGCTATGGCGAATAGGTGACAAAAAAAAATTCCAACCTAGCTAGGCGGTCTAGACCCTCAAATCAGAGCGCGTATTAAACATAAAATACGGAAGCAATTAAATACAAATCATAGCATGCTAGAAATTATCAAATTGTTGCTATCATATTCAACTTATACAAATTTAATTACAAAACAAGTATACGAATCTTATCCCAGGCCAGAGTCTAAGTACATAATTTATACATATTATAGAATTAACAAAGTGTGTAAAATAAATGAAATACGATGCATGTGACTCGAGCTATCCTTAACCGACGACTCAAAGACAACCGCCAAGCTCGAACCTCCCAAAAGCACCTGCAACTTAAACAAAACGGGGAAAAAAAGGAACAAAAACGAGGGTCAGTCCTAAAGACTGGTGAGGGGCTAACACACACACCCAAATATACGTATAGAGCAATGCACTTAGCAATTCAAAAAGAATCCATGAACCGGGGATGGTTTTTGCAAGCTAAATCATTTCCCGTAATAATAAATATATAGGAAAAAGGGGGTTAAAGGCCGAAGGCCAAAACAACCAATTTTAAGTATTTAAGAGTCCATTCCCGTTTCATAGATTTATACATAACCACACTAACTCGGCGAGTACGAGTTCTCCATCCAAACTTCTTTCATAATCAAAGACATAAATCATAATCCAACCTACTCCGGGTGATAGAAGGGTAGCAAGCCCTAGCTATCGATCAAAAATCACACGAGACAAGGCTTAATCACGTCCTTGAAACCTTCGGCGGTGGCTCCCGCCGGCTCAAGAGAAACGCCCTTCCTCAACCTCCTAAGGTCGGGTGAGACTCTCAAATGGAAAGTGTTGATGGGGGAGCTCGGTGACCCCACGGTCGACCCGAGATGCCATACCACTCTCCGGGGCCCAATCATAATTCAAAAATCATAATTTTCATAAACATCTCTTTCAAAGTTCAAAGCTCGCTACACACTCACACATAATCAAGGTTTTTCGAAAAGAAGCGCAAAATAGAGCTTATATACATATAAAAGCCTTTTCAAAATCTTATACAAAATGTGATGAGCCCTCAAAGTACATATCATACACATATCTATCATATAATATACATAATTCGCATACGGGTTTCAAAACACATAGGGTTGTAGGTCATATTATCTAAAATGAAGAAAACCTCACCTTTCAAACTTAGTGGAGTAAAAGGACGCTTACGGGACCTCCTTGTTACCAACTGGACCAAACTCTGATCAAACTTAGTGGAGTAAAAGGACGCTTACGGGACCTCCTCGTTACCAACTGGACCAAACTCTGAACAAAGGAGACAACAAAGGATAATCTTAGACTTAACATGTACCATATAGATGCTCGGTAAATGTACATGATGCATAAATGCATATAAAATGCAACACTTAAATTATATGCGTTCATATTTTACGTATTTCATATGAAACGGTTCTATAAATGCAATACTAGAAAGATAATACATAACTTAGCATGTTAACATATCATATAAGTCATACAAAGAGCAATAGATTAGCATATTAAAGGCATAAACGAAATACAAGTTAATTCATGTATATTGAAAAGCACTTAGGTCACATAGGAGCATATAAGAGCATAGGTCATAAACGAGGATCTAAATTCAATTACAAATTTCATATTATACAAGGTAACACATATTACAACATGTTATCAATGCATACATATAAAAAAATTAGCAAGAAGAGGTCATTCTAGGCAACTAAATGGAGCATGGATTCAAATATGCAGTTAGGGTACCTTATACAACGTATGAAATAATAACTTGGAAACGAGCAAGTAAAATGAGCCATAAATTCATAACATAAAGCTTAACACACAATATAACATGTAAGAAGAAGCATAGGGATCAAATTAGGGTTGGGAAAGCGAAAAGAAGGCAAAACAAAATAAGAAAACAAAGTTCGGAGCAAAGGGAGCCACTGCCCTAAATCCACCCCGGTGGATTTTTTTCAAAAGGTGAATCCACCCCCATGGATTTAGGTCAGAAAGTTCCAGGAGGGTCTGCCTCAAATCCACCCCGGTGGATTTTTTTCAAAAGGAAAGTCCACCCCCGTGGATTTGAGGTCTGAAGCCAAAAACTCGAATTTTCAGCCCCAAAACTCTCCAAAACTCAAAGCCAACCAAACCAACATCAAATTAACACATAGAGGTAAGTTAGGGTAACAAAAACACATGCATTTCAAGCCATTAAATGGTCTAAACTTGCATCAAAACATGCTAGAGATGAGGAGATCAAATTCATGAAAACCTCCAAATTTCATAAATGGCAAAGTCATGATTCTTCAACTAACACTCAAAGAAAGTTCATATATATCACAAATGATGTCTTAGGAATAAAATACATGCTTCATATCCAAAGAATTCAGAAGAGATCAAACCAGAAACCATAAAATTCATCAAACCCTCACTATTCAATACATAGGCCAAATCTCAAGCAAATCATGGTGAAATCTTACAAATTGGAAGTTAAAAGGATCACATAAACATGGAGAAATCAAGTATCAAATAACCTCTTTGATTGGAAGAGATTTGATGGTGCTTGGAGCTTAAACTCTCAAGAAAATGGAGAAAGACCCTTCTTCCTTCTTCTCTTCACTTGGATCAGATTTGGGGCTTCTTTTTCTCTTGCTTTTTGGCGTGATTTCGAAATGGGACTGAAGGGTAGAGATAGGGGCTTAACTCTAGTCATAAAGGTCATGGTTTGGGGCTTAATTGGGGTTAAATGGGTCCCACAAATGAAAGACTAGTCAACAAAGGTGTCTCTCGGCGTAAAATGCTCGTTTCGGTTGAATTTTGGAGGATCAAATGGGCTTAGAAAATTACAAACTTGGGTTCCTTGGTTTTATTTCTTCATTGCAAGTCCGACGCATATTTTGGAATTCAAATCCGATTTCCCGAGCTCAAGTTATGGCGTCCGGAACCCAAGGTGCGCTAAGCTCGTTAGGCCCTCGAATCCCTCACAAATCTCGTTTCACAAAAACGAGCTAAGAAACAAAATAAATGAACTCTAAAACATGTACGAGAATACAAACACATTTATAACTCATACAAGTCACACATACCAAAATTTCACAAAAATTGGAATTAAATTCGGGTACATAGGAGCAAATTCCAGAGCACGTAAACATAAACATTTAAAATCAAGTTGTAAGTTAAAAAATTAATTTCAATTAATCACATAATCATCACAATGGCTCATATTTGCATAAATAAATAATTTAATACGCATATAACACTCTCGTTACGGCGTACCTGGAAATCCGACGATCGGGATGTTACACACTAGACCGTCGTTGAATCAAATTCTTTCCCTTGTGTTTCCGAGCCTTCTCTTCAATACGCAGATGTTTTTGGATTCGTTCCAAGGACAATTCCTCAGATTTATGCATCAATCTCTTTACATAATCTTTCCAGGCAGAAGGGAGCTTTGAAATTATGGCTCCTACCTTGAAGGTTTCTGGAAGAAGAATTTTCACTATCCATAACTTGTTGACAATTACCTGGAGCTCATACACTTGCTCCAGAATTGGTTTACTATCGACCATTTTAAAATCCAAATATTTAGAAACTAAATATTTGTTAGTAACTTTTTCCTCAGCCTTGTATTTATATTCTAAGGCCTCCCAAACCTCTCGAGGAGGCTGCACATTTGTGTACAGATCATACAGCCTGTCGGACAAGGTGTTCAGAATGTGTCATCGAGTCAGCTGTTCATCTTCTGTTCTCTTCCTTCTTTTCTATTGAAGAGTCTCCAGTATCTCCTGGTAGATCTACAAAGCATTCCTAGAAGGACCTGCTGCTGCGGTGTTGGCAGGAGAAGCGCCACCTGCTGCAGGAGCTGGTGGATCTAAATCGACGGGTTGCTGTGGAGCAGGAGGATCTTCTGGAATTAGTGGCAGATTAGGATCCAGAACATAGGCAAGCTTAAGGACAGTAAGCAGGAACTTCATAATTTCCTACTAGCGGCCGAAATTGTCGCCATCAAATCGGTCTATCTTTTACTGGTTCATAATTCTGAAGGATTCAGACTCCATCTTCAACAAATAGAAACTTTAAGATTGTTAAGAAATTTAGGGTATGGAGGCAACTAGACACGGGTATTCCCTGTCCTTAAAGTTTCTATCACCCCTACTTATGGGAAGTGTGCTTCAGGTTGTAGGTGATACACTTCTAGGATATATGTCAAGCTTTGTGTTTTGATTTTCGGAGAAAGCACTTCTGCAAAAATCAAATGAATATTAGCTGTATCTTTTTAGGTGGGGGGAGGAGCTATATAAGTGCAAAGTGCGCCATCAAATGCCACATTCGCCAATGCCCGGTCCCAGCCCGACCCGTACCCGTGAGCAGGCGGTGCGGTGCACCGCACTGAGTGCGAGCCCATCAGTCCACTCTTAAGTTCCACAATTTAATAACACACATAATATTTTAATATATAAAACTGTCTACTTTGTGTTTTTCTTCCTGATGGGGAAATAGCTATTTACAGAGATAATATACAAGCGGGTGGCTTGAGGTTTCCTATTCTCGAGCCTGTGACAGATAAGGTAAACTACCTGAACCTAGCCCCGACGCTGATTCCATCAAATGGGATGGCTTTGATCACTTCCTTCATAGTGATCATGAGGTGCCTCGGGCTCGAGCTCTTTGTAGATAATTTCATTCATTTATTCCAAGTGGCATGGTTGCCACATTTTTACCCTGACGCAGATGGAGTCGGATTTTTCTATGTCCAGGTTCAAAAAGATTTGAGATTGATAGATGCCCCCACCACCTCATAAGGAGCTGAATGGAAGGACAAATTCTTTTTTGTAAAGGCTCCCAAGGGGCAAGGCTTTGGTGTCCCTCGGGTTTGGGTGAACCATGGGATGCAACCCCTGATAGGCCACAGATCGAATCCTTCATTCTTCTGCGAATGGGTTCGGGAGTTAGCCCACTGGGTGAAAGTGAACAAGAAGCCTTTCAAGGCCAAGAACTTTACTGAGGATGAGAAATTATTATTTCTGTATGGCTTGTCTGGCCCACCAAAAGTAATGATTTGTAGTACTTAACATGGATCAGCTCTATAATTATAGAAAATTACACACACCTCGCGTATGATTTGCATTGCTCTCGACTATATATATACATATATAACATATTACAATGGTGGTGTTTGAAATCTTTTGCAACCAAAGGGTTGTTGATTTGGCTCATCTAGTAGCAACAAAATGGGCTGGTGCCTCTATGCAAGGAACTGAGATCCATTGGGAGACTTCTGCAAGACTAACCCTTCTGATGAGGAATGCAAAGTTTATGAAGCTTATTTGTGTTGCTCACTATTTTTTTTCTTGGACTGCTCAAGAATTTTTAGGCCCATACGAAAAGATTTGTATTGTTTTCCTCCTCAAACTATTGATTTTGCTATCATAATTTGAGATATACACACAAGCATCATCACTCCACTAGTTATTTGAGACCAAACCCTTGTTTTTTGGTTCCAAAAATTGGAAAAAGGGCTTAAATTAATGGGACGCTAAAAATTCAGTCAATTTTCCGATGAATTTATCTAAAATTTCAATTCTCCGACCAACCAAATTTCGATTGAAATACTCTTGTCTAACTAAAACTTTTATAAAAATCCACTTATATCCCTAAAAAGATTTAATTATGAACAATATTTAACTTTCATATTAAATATACGTGTAAATTATTACTATCTTTCAAGATAAGTGAACAAATTTATTCTTATTATTTGAAAATTAATGATAGAATTCCTAATATTTGCAATAAATATGTAAAACATTCCCAAATATCCCCACTTATCTTATTAAAATGATTATTTTCTTTTTTTTTTTTTTTTTTGAGGTAAACAATGCCAGAAACGATCAAGACACAACAGCCTCCGATTTAACCAAGCAAGCTACAACAGTCGGCAAATGACAAGACTTAGCACTAGAAGAGATCGCAAGCCTGGCAAAGGAGTGGGCAACACCATTGCTCTCCCGACGAACAAAACAAAATGAGCAAGAAGCAAAAGAAGAGCTAAGCTATCTAACATCATAAACCAAGTTACCAACAAAAGAGTCATCAGCAGCGGGGCTCTTGAATCTGGAGATTAAGTTTAAGCAATCCCCTTCCAAAATGACAAACTCCCAACTAAAATCCAAGGCCAAACGCAAACCTTTTACAGCAGCCCAAGCTTTCACGAATTCAGGATCCAGTTGCCTAGAGCGAACACCACAATTCCAACCCACACATCCCCCAAGTGAATCACGAGTCACGACCCCAAAACACCTTTCGTTACGATCCGGGAAGCGCGCACCATCAACGTTAATTTTAATGAAACCAGGTGGCGGTGGCATCCAAGAAGGGGTTAAAATAGCTCGGGGTCCAACTAAGAGCGGAGATTTAGCATCGCAAAAGGCCTTAATAAAGGAGTCAACAAAAGAGACAATATCCAAAGGGCTTGCAGTCGAACCCTCCATCAATTTTTGGTTACGATACCACCAAAGCCCCCATAAAGTAGCAAGAAACTTCCTCGCATCGTCAACGGATAAGTCACGGAGTGTAGAGAGGATCCAAGAACAGGGATTGCCATTCCAGTCAGAAATGGAAAACCAACGGATAGAAGTGCAAGCCCAAACCTGACGGGAAAATGGGCAAGAGAGGAAAGCATGCTCAATGCCTTCATCGAGGGAACCAAACCAAGGGCACGCAATATCAGAGGGGCAGTGACGGGAATGAAGAATAGACGCAGCAGGAATCGCAGAATTGCAAACTCGCCAAGCAAACATCTGAACCTTAGGGGCGATGTCAACATCCCAAATCAAGTTCCAGGGGGGTCATCATGACAGTAAGATCCCGATGTACGAGCCCTCAAGATAAGATCCAAAGCAAGGAAATAACCTGATTTCATGGAGAAGAAGCCATGTTTGGTAGCATTCCACACTAATGAATCCAGCCACTGCAAGTGGCTAAGAGGGATAGACGCCACAACATCCGCGTCCGGGGGAGAAAGATATTCTCTTAAGAGTTGAATGTTCCATTCATTACAATCAGGCTAGAAAAAGTGGCAGACTTTAGATAAATGTGGGGGCAACGGCTGAATGAGAATTGGCCTACAAGAAGAACGATTCGGGACCCACTTACCCTTAGCAATGTCAAAAAGTGTACCGTTCCCTATTCTCCAGTGGGAGCCTTTTATGATGAGATCCCTAGAGCCAAGAATACTTCTCCAAGTGAAAGATGGACAACGACCAAGAGAAGCCCCAAAGAAATCCGAGTGGGGGAAATACCGGGCTTTAAGGACATAGGATAAGAGGCTCTTTGGATGTTTAACAATTCTCCAAGCTTGTTTTGCCAACATAGCCTGATTGAAACATTTGAGATGTCGAAGACTAAGACCCCCCAAAACGCTTCCTCATACAAAGTCTTTCCCAGACCACCCAATGGATTTTGTTCTGCTCTCTATTATTCTAGAAGAAATTCGTAATTAATGACTCCATACTCCTCAAAAAGGTGTCCGAGAGCCGAAAACAACCCATAGCATAGGACGGGATAGCAAGGAGGACAGATTTAATAAGCACCTCTTTCCCGGCCAAAGACAAAAGCTTCTTAGCAAAGCCCTAAATCTTATTCCAAATCTTATCTCGTAAATTAGCAAAAATAGCACACTTCGAACGCCCCACCACTGAGGGGAGGCCAAGATAGAGATCATGTTGAGTCACCTGTTTAGTACCCAAATCTCTCACAATTTTAGACCTGAGGAAAGAGTCCACATTACCACTGAAAACCACCGACGACTTATCCTTGTTAACAACCTGCCCCGAAATCAGCTTATATCGGGGAAAGGACCCTATTAATGTAAGAGACCGCCTCAGAAGAGGCCTGAACAAACCAAAGTGTTATCTGCAAACAATAAGTGAGAAATTCGGGGGGGAGGGCCTCTACAAATGGTCACTACTTTCAGCGAGCCCTGCCTTTCCTCCTCCTGAATAAAGCAACTAAAGAACTATGCGTAAAAGAGGAAGAGATATGGAGAGAGGGGATCTCCGTGACGGATACCCCTCTCCGGAATAATATAACCAAATTGATTACCATTGAGAGCAAAAGAATAAGAAACCGAGGTCACACATTTCATGATCAAACGAACTAGGGATAAAGGAAAACCAAATCGGATCATCACACACTCCAAAAACGACCACTCGACTCTAACATAAGCTTTACTCATGTCAAGTTTTATGGCCATGAAACCCTCTTTGCCCTTAACTTTCTTCTTAATAAAGTGATTAATTTCGAAAGCAACCAACACATTATCCGTAATTAATCTGCCTGGGACAAAAGTTGATGAAAATGGGAGAGGAGTTTACACATATGGGGTTTAAGTCTATTCACAATCGTCTTTGAAGCAATCTTGTAAATCACGTTACAAAGACTAATAGGACGAAATTGGGAAACAAACTCAGGTTTGTTACACTTTGGAATAAGAACAATATGCATGAAATTAATATAATCAACGAAGTACTGATTATTCAGAAGACTTAAAACACTGGACACTACAGAATCACCAACAATATGCCAAAACTTTTGATAAAAGAAAACGGGCATACCATCGGGTCCAGGAGACTTAAGAGGGTGCATGTCGGAGAGAGCCCGGGTCACCTCCTCGAGCGTGAAAGGACGCGAGAGATCATTAAGCATCGAATCATCCACCCTAGGCATCACAGATCCCAAAGCCGTCTTGATCTCCTCCCGCAATGGGTGATTTGATTGGAACAAGTCCTGAAAATAATTTGAAATAATACTCTGGATCTGATCTGGTTCAGTACACCACTCATCCCGAGTGTTCCTCAAGCCTCTGATGGAATTAGTCTTGAAATGAGTTGTAACCTTGCGATGGAAAAAGGCGGAGTTACGATCTCCCTCGCGCAGCCAATGGGCCTTACTTCTCTGCTTCCAATAGGTCTCATGCAATCTATGCAGATTTTCCAACTTGAATAAAAGTTTGCTCTCCAGCTCTTTACTCTTACGTGTAATAGGGCCCTCTCTGATATGGGCAAGTTCTTTAGAGATGTTTTCAATTCTGTTCTGAGGGTTTGAAGTGGAGCTCTTGTTCCATTGGAGAGGCTTACTTTGGCAATCGACAATGGATTCGGATAAACCAACCCAACCACACGATCCACCCTTGATTACGAACATTCAGATATTATATTATAAGTTTTTAATTTTTTTCAAGTAAAAACTATAGCTTTATAGTTTTACCTAACATCTGGGACAAATAATATAATTTGTTCTAAATATTTGTTTTGTTGTCTTGAACTCTTCTCTTTTTATTTATTCATTTTTTCATCATTCTAACATATAAATTTCTTATTTTTTTTCTAATTTTTTTTCTCCCACCCCACTTAAAAAAAAAAATCTCTTATGTTCTTTTCATCTTTTTCTCCATATCTTTAATATCTATTTTAACTATTATTTACCAATATAATATTATTTTATGCTATTTATTCATTTATAATCATATTAAAAACTATTAAAAAATAAATATTAATATAAAAGTTTTAATTTCAATATATATTTAAATAATAATATATTTTTTTTTATTTGCATAATAATAATGATATAGTATAAAGAGCAAGGTATTCAAACCAAGTCCAAAATACTCGGCAACAACACACAAATAGAGAACTTCAATTGTCGCACCCCATTCAAGAAACACACTCGACTTACACCAATCGTTGCACCTATTCTGGCAAAAAGATGCGACTTCGCAAAAAACAACGTATAAATACTTTGGCAGACGGACGTAATTAGAGTTTAAAACCGTTTCTGCAATTCTTTCATTCATTAATTTATCCTACACATACATATTGACCCAAAAAACAATGGCGAAAAGTACTTGGACGAATTCTATTGCCCCATATGCCCTTTTCGCGGTAGCCGAGGCCGCTTTAGTGGCGCCCGTAGAAGCGGCGGGAGACAAATGCGCCTATAGAGTGCCTTACAAAGTGGTTTTCGGGTTGCTCGAAGATGAAGATCTTTAGGGAAAGCGAATGTCTACTTGCGTGTTTGAGGGTGTGTTCTATGAAAAGCACATGAATAAAACCAAAATTAATTTGCAAATATTGGTTGTTTATTTTGTTTTAAATATTGTTAGAGCGCCAAGTACTTTCAGATTTAAATTTTTTCCCTTTTCTTTTACTTGACAAAGGTTTATTGTACATGTACAACACTAATTTGTTTTTGTTTTGTGTTAAAATTATATATATTTCTTTTCAAGATAGAAGAGAAAATTATATTTTCTTTGTACTACAGAAACCATAAATCTATTTGAGTCATTTATGGTTTATGAACAAGGACATGATATTTATATGATAATATAATACATGACTTTTTTAAAATTACAATCTCTTACGACAACTATGGTGTATAAATAAGGACAATCACACGTACACATCTTAAAATCTAATCAAAATCACCATGTTAGAAAAATCACATGTAAGAATCTTAAAATCTAATCAAATCGCCAAGTTAGAGGAATCACACGTAAGAAGTTTCGGACATTTTTTAAGTCAACGTCAATAACACTCTTATTTTAATAAGAAAGAAAATTTAAATTCTAACTTTAATCTTAATAGGAAGATGACCCTGTGAGTCACACAAGCTCACAACCCTTACAGCCTTTCACTTACAAGCATCGAGACCCTAGTCCCTACCCTAACCATTTTTGGCCACGATCATTAATCAAAGACAAACATCAAAACTTAAAAGTAAAATTCCAAAATCCAGTGCATATACAATTACCATAATGTGTATCAGGTGCAACATTTCCTGAAGAAGTCTTGCAGTGTTTTGAACTCCTCCCCGACCCATATTAAATCCAAATTAGAATGAGGATTTCCAAGGACTTGATCCAAAGTACAATCCTGATCAGAGACTTTAGCAAAAGTAGGAACAAATGCAGTAAAAAAGTGACCAGAGACTTTAGCCAAAGTATGAACAAATGCAGTAAAACCATCGGGTGACCTTTTTTCAACAGGAAGATCGTCCATCTTCTTCCATTGCCTCCCTCTCAACAAATCATTCATGTATATTTGGTCGTGCAGTTTGACAAACATTCTCTCCCCGTCGAAAAATACCGCCAGGGCGTTCTCGTAAGGGTTGCCCATGTTAGCGATCTTGTATTGTATGCGCCACTCGCGACTCTGACGGTCGTGACTGCTGATCACAATTTCGCGTTGGAGATTGTACATGAAAGTGAGTGACCCCCGAGCCGAGCCGAACCACGTGTTAACGCCGGACCAAATGCCAACACCTATTACAGGTAAACATATCGATTTGACGAGTTATTCTGGATAAATTTGGTCATATATGGCCTTAGATTGGCATAATATAAGATTATCAAATATCATAAATGACTAAATTTACGGTATATATACAATGCATGATATCATGTGATTTAAATTGTTAGCTATGTATCAGAAAAAATAATTCAATAAACTTATCATTTTAATTGTGATTTGTAAGGTTTTTTTTTTTTTTTATTAGTAAATGAGAATCATTACTGATTCCCAACTATCATTTCATACTTTTTTCCCCCTAAAATTATCATTTGTTTCCACCCACCCAACCTACCGATCACTTTCATCCGCGCCACCGCTCTCACCACCCTATTGTTGCCTGTTATCGTCGTCCCTCTCTGCTACAGTCATCTCCATAGAGGGTACTAATGCAGGAATTTAAAAAAAAAATAGCAAAAATTGCTAAAGGGGGTAAATATTATTACTTTTCAAAGATAGGGTTAATTGCAATGACATTGCAAGCATAAAGGACAATAACAAAAGTTATTATCCCCTACTATAAAATAGATGATTTCTTTCGAATGGTTTTGAAAATTGGGTAATTCTAACTAGCATTGGGTATAACGAAGTGGGGGAGAGAGTGTGAATTTACACTTATAGTATAAAACTTAGGGAAAATGACTATCTCAAATAAATGAGAGAGTGTGTGCTTGTTGGAATTCCACGGATATGCAGAAGAAAATGAGTGAAAGAGAATAACTTTTCTGTAATCTGAATAACGTATTCTCCTTAGTATATTCTCTCAATAGTTCCTAAGATACAAACTACGTCCCTATATATAACTATTTACAATGAAAGTTATTATTCTAGATAAGAACAAAAAATAGTTACAAATTAACTAAATAAAACTAAATATTAAATAGAATAAAACTAAATATTAATTATTTATTCTAACAATCCCCCTAAATTGGAACTTGGAACTTGGAAGAATGAAGAAGTTCAACTTGAACAAGTTATCGTGGAAAGGAGCCTAAAGTATCCTTATTTTTCTGGTTCTGCAAAATCCTTGTTCGTCATGCAAAATCCAAAATCTAAAGTTTCTAAACTTTTCTGGTTCTACAAAATCCAATCCACTCTGTCTCGTTTGTCCTGCAAACCCCAAAATCCCAAAGTCTCGCTCGTCGGCAAAGTCCTGAAAACTTGATTTTAAAAAGTGGAATATTCTCATAATCCTCCCCAATATGGATAATATCACATAATCTTTTCCAAAGCGGAGAATAAATAATTCTCATAATTCTCTCCAAAAGGGAGAATTTATAATCCCCTTAACCCTCTCCAACAGTGGAGAATATATATAAAAATATTATATAATTCTCATAATTCTCTCCAGAAGAGAGAATATATAATCCCCTTAATCCTCTCCAACAGTGGAGAATATATATAAAAATATTATATAAATAAAGCCTTCGCTCTGATACAAGTTGGAAATTTCATGAATATGCAGAAGAAAAGGAGTGAAAGAAAATAACTATTCTGTAATCTGAATAATCTATATTCTCGTTAGTATATTCTCAATAATTCCTAAGATGCTATTTACAATGGAAGTTATTTTAGATAAGAACAAAAGATAGTTACAAACTAAATAATACTAAATATTAATTATGTATTCTAACATATACTAATTGTGTGACAAGTATAAAACTTAAAAAAAATGATTATCTATCAAATAAAGGAGGGAGTGTGTGAAGTACCATACACTCATTAGAGTTCTGTCTTGATCTAATGGTGACAGATGTTGTTGTGGTTGGTTGGATAAAACTTAGAGAAAAATGACTGTCAATCAAATAGCTAAGTACCATACACTCGTTAAAGTTCTGTCTTGATCTAATGGTGACTGATGTTGTGGTGGTTGGTTAGATCAAAAGAAACGGACTTGCCGAGCAGCGAACCCCATAAGAAAGATTTCCAATTTTTCTTCAAAACATACTTGTAACATGCATTTTAAACTATGCGATTAAATACCTGGAGGAATATTAGTGTTCTTAAGAGGCCCATCGACAATCCGTGCCTCTTCCTTGTCAACATCAAACGCCACCATCGCCTCCCCGCGTTCTCCCATCCAGTGCAGCGCTCCGTGGGAGTAGACCACCGACGGCTGGCCATAATCCTCCACACGCCTAAATCCTCCGCCGCAGGCAATATTCACAAGAGATTTCACCACCGCCGAATCCCCAACCGGCACCACAACCACAAATCTCAAATCACTGTTCTCATCACCCTTCGCCGCCGCACACAGCGCCACCAATTTGAAGTGGTGGGAATCAACCGGCGCCGCCAAACCAACGCCGTCGTGGCTTACTAAGGCGTCTTCGAGGACCGGAATTATCCCTCCGGTGATGGGGTTGAACACGCAGTGCCTGCAGCAGAAACCTGTGAAATAGTGGACGAGGAGGAGTCCGTTGCAGACGGCCTGTATGGAAACTCCTGCTCTTGTGGAAAATGTGGAACTGTTGGTTTGAGGGTCGATTGCTGTGAAGATTGTGCGGTGGTTGAAGACTGTGAGAGGAGGAGATGATGATGCCACAGCGGCGTGTCGGCGGACAAAGTTTGGGTGGGAGATGCGACTGAGGAAGGTTTTGTTGAGGGAACGGCATTGGGCTGCTTTTTTCAGAGGTAATCGTACCAGTATTTCGTTGATTATTTCCTCGTTTAAGTCCTCCATTGTCGTAGTTCTTGCTCTGGTTTTCATTTTCTTGTTTTGCTGGGCTTCCTCCATCGTTGTTCTTGCTCTTGTATTCATTTTTCGGTTTTGCTGCGCTGCTTAAGTGCATATATATATATATATATATATATATGGATAGATATATTTTATATTTAGTTAGAATCCTAGTAACACTTGGGCTGTGGCCGGTAAGTTCGCATAATTTATCTCTTTAAGGAGTTTATTTTGATACCTAGTATTTAAAATTAGGGATAATTATCCACAAATCTTGAGATATATCGAAAATATGGATTCTCGTTTGAAATTTGAGAAATTAAAATTATGAATATCCTTGAGGTTTACACCCTTTAATATTTGTAATATTAATTCGATTTGTATTTTCTAATTTGAAAATTTATAAATTAATATAATTTTTATTTATAAATATAAATTAAAATAGATATTACATACATATTTTTTCCTATAAAATATGATAAAAAATTATAAATTCTACTTTATATATATATTTTAATCTATATATATATAATTCACAGCCCGCTATCCACGTAAGTATACACGTGGATAGTATCAAAAAATTTTAAATATCTTAATAGATTTTAAATTTAATATTTATTATCTTTTGATTAAAAATCTACTTAATCAAATTCATTTATTTCTCAAATTCTGTTACCAGAAATATTTAAATTCAAAATACACGAATTAATATAAAATTTAATGCGATTTTCTCTAATAAATCACTTTTATCTAAAAAATTAAATATTTTGTATAGATATTGTAGTTATAAATTTAAATTTAAATTCAAACAACTTAATTTATCCAAAGATATTTTTATGCTTTTAGATAAGTTTGTTACTGAAAATATTCAAATTTAAAATTTTGGTGATACTAAATTTGTTATGAAAAATATTCAAATTTAAAATTTTGGTGATAAGCACATTAGTATTTAAGGTTTTAATCATTGCAGGATCATACTCACGGTTTTAATCATCAGGATTTTTTTTGCAGGATCATTCTTCGTGAGTCGTGTTTCTTTTTCATTCTAATAGAAAATTTATTTTTCTTCGTGTTTCTTTTTCATTCTAATAGAAAATTTATTTTTCTTACTATTAACTACCTCTTTTCATCTGTGTTTTTAAAACCGGACCGGACCGGTTCAACCGGTGACCGGAGGCCTGTCCGGTCCGGTAGGGTATCCAAAACCGGCTGGGATCGGATCGGTGTGAAACCGGAAAAACCGGTCGGTTAACCGCCAGTTTTGGCAGTAAAACCCGGACCGGACCGCCGTTTTTCGGATTGAAGCTCCTTTTTATTTTATTTTATTTTATTTTTCCCTTCTTCTTCTTTCCTTCCCTGTCGCCTTTTTCGTTTTTCCCTTTCACGCTTCTTCTGTTTCAGGCGATTCAGAGTGGGATATTGAGAGAGAGAGGGAGGAAGACTGGAAGAGTGTTAGAGGAAGAGACTAACCGTGATTATTCGATAATGTTTTTGACCAAAATATGAAGTAAATTTTTATATGAGATATTAGAACTAATTCTTAAGGAAAGGAAGACAGTGGCATGATTTGCCTGAGAAATTTTAGCAGAAGATGATAGAAGAAGAAAAGGAATAGTCCTGCCGCATGAATCTTGAAAAGAGGAAAAGAAACACTGTGGCGTATAGATTTCTAGGGCTTCAATTAGGTTTTTGTATATTGCTTTTTTGGGTCTTGGGCTTTTTGGGACTAGAGTTTTAGGTGGATAAAAATGTATATCAGTATATCATATAAGTTATTTTTCTTTCTTTTGTTTTTATTACTCATTTTGAAACATTATTGATTTTATGAAAAAATAAATATTGGTAGGATGTGAAATAATATAATTTTGTATCTATAAATGCAGTATATTTTTTTAGATATCGTGTAAAGAAATATTATTTTCAATTTTAAATATTAAAAATTATAAGTTGATTTTATATAGTCAAGATATATATTATATATATATATATATATGATATATATCATATATTTAATTAATAAAATAATAATTATTTATTTATTACGTCATACCGGTTCGACCAGTGGTTGAACCGGTTGAACCGATAACCAGTAAGCCTACCGGTTCGACCTCCGGTCCGGTTTTGAAAACATTGCTTTTCATATCTATTTATGAATTTGCTTTTTCATGCAGGATCATTCTTTATCAAGGTAAATCAAGTGTTATCAAGGTAAATCAAGTGTTCTATTCAGATTCTAATAGAAAAATTATTTTCTTACTAATTATCTGCATCTTTTTGTATTTGTATATAAATTTTCTTTTTTATGCATCATCATTCTTTTATCTCGTGTTAAGTCTTTTTTTCATTTTATTGCTAATTTCCTACATATTAGTATAAAATTTAATGAGATTTTCTCTAACAAATCACCTTTATCCAAAAGAATTAAATATTTTGTATAGATATTGTAGTTATAAATTCAAATTAAATTCAAATAACTTAATTTAGATAAGTATGTTACGAAAAATATTCAAATTTCAAAATTTTGGTGATACACACAGTTTGTTACGACAAATATTCAAATTTAAAATTTTGATGATACACACCATATAAAAGATTAGTATAAGATTAGTATTTAAGGTTTTAATCATCTTGCAGATCATTCTTCGTCAAATAAGTATTATTCTAATCAAGTGTTTCTTTTTTATTCTAATAGAAAATTTATTTTTCTTACTAATTACCTACATCTTTTCGTACCCATATATGAATTTTATTTTTCATGATTATTCTTTATCAAGGTAAGTCTTAATCAAGTGTTTTATTTCTATTCTAGAAAAATTATTTTCTTGCTAATTATCTGACATGGCATAATAATACGAGGACACGTGGCACGCCCACGTGGGCGCCACGTAGGCTCCGCGCCAACTCGGATAAAACAAAAACAAACTTCTGGACAGATCATCAGATCGATACCAGGTCCGCAGATCATCAGATCTTCATGAGACAAGCAGATCGTCAGAGTGATTTTGGTAGTCAGGTTGATCTTCAGATCGATCTGCTCCCTTTCTACGAAGAAACCCACAGCATTAAGGATCCCGGAAGGCAATATCGATCTCCAGATCGATATCATACGTCACCGGACACCCGAATACTGTAAAAGCACTCCTGTCGGGACACGTGCACCCTTCTCATTCCTTGGAACAGGCGTACTATGGCTCATTAATGACCGTCAGTCCCTGCTTTTACTCAAAGGGGAAAGAAGGTACAAACGACCCGCCTCAAGCCAGTTCCATCGTCCGACATCCAGATCGACGACTGGCAACGCCATTAATGCACACCTACAGTACACACACTACTGTGTTATTTGGCCCTGGCTATAAATACTCGCCCTATGAACAGTAGTTGGTAAGCCTTTAATACGCATTCAATTGCATCTATTCTCTCTCTAAAGAGTTCCATTACTGACTTGAGCGTCGGAGTGCCAACCTTGGGTCAAACCCCAAGTCCCCCAAGTTGGTTTCGAGCTCACGTTTGTTAGTGCTTTCAGGTCGATAAAGAACCCACTAAAACAAATTCTTGACTGATTGACTCATATCTGACAGCCAGATCGACCACGTCAGATCGACCAGATTTGAGCCAGATCAGTTTGGCGCCGTCTGTGGGAACCTCCTTTTTTCACATCGACCTAGATAAAAGCCCTTTCATCCTCTTTTCAAACACGATGGTTAACACCAGGAACACGAACCGCGACGAGGACATGGAGGAGGTTGCCAAAGGCAGGCATGACTACAACGTGCCGCTTGGCAACACCTCCGCCGTCCCACCTGTCGGTCCCAGCACCAACGTTCCCCAGCCTCCGCTGGAGGCCACTCCCAGATACACCGTCACCCAGGCGGACCTTGATGGTTTTCTCGATCAGTGGCGGGTCGAGATAGAGCGCGCCCAGAATGAGGGTCGCGAACCCAGACGCCCCGAACTACCGAGGGCAGCCCAACGACCACAATCCCTAGCCCCGTGGTAGGCAACGCGCTGGCCCCCTCCATCCAAGCATACGGGAACCCGGTCCCCTATGTGTTCCAACTGCTCGATGGTCGACCTGGCCAAATCATTTGGGGTCTCAGTCCTCAGATCGGGGCCGGTCAGGTCCAGGAATTCGCTCCGCCACCGCCTCCCCCCGCGACGAGCAAACAAGTCCCCCGCGAAGGCCACGGAGACTCCGACCACCCGAGCCGTAACGACCGCGGCAAACGCGTGGCCGACGAGGACAATGAAGAGTTCGACGACCTCCGAGCGTGGATCCCCGCTCGATCCGCCAGGGAGGAGGCCGCCCGTATCGCCGCGGCCCGCGCTAGAAAAGAACAGGATCACTGCGTGGACCCCCCGCGTAGACGGGTCCAAGACCGCCTGGGTCATCGTGGCTCTCACGTCACCCAGAGGCAGGTCGACCTCCGAGAGGGACTGAACCGACGCCCTCTCCGCTACAGCAGCGACAGGGAGGAAGCTTCCCCCTTCTGCGAAGACATTCTCCGCACGACCTGTGATGGAGATCGGATTCCGACCGGTCTGCCTATGTATAATGGGACCACAGATCCCGAAAGACATGTGACAGCCTTCGAGAACCGAATGTTTCTACACTCCCATCCGCAACAGATTTGGGCTAAGATCTTCGTCACTACGTTGACAGGCCCCGCTCAAGATTGGTTCATCCGCCTGCCACCTCGATGCCTAACGACCTACAACCGGTTCGTAGATCGTTTCACGGCACATTTCTCCTCGATGACTGGAGAAAAGCTCCCCCCCTCTTATCTCAACAGCATATACCAGAAGGAGGGCGAGTCCCTGCGAGATTTCATGACTCGCTTTTCGAGGGAAGTGGTTCGGGTCGAGAACCCGACGATGGAGACCTTACTTTACGTAGTCCATCGAGCCCTGCGTAACCGCCTATGGGCAGATGAGATCGTCAGGGCCGGGCCCCGCAACCTGACGGAAATACAAGATATCGCCCACGGCTTCATGAGCGTTGAGGAGATCGCCCTCGCGCATGGACCTCCGCCCCGATCTGAGAGGCAGGTCATCGGGTCCAGCTTACCCCAACACCGAAGAGGGGGCGAGCAAAAGAAGATCAAGGGGAAAGTCGACCTACCGACCCAGGTCGACCGACGAAACTATGTCCCCTTGACCAAGTCCATCGACCAGATCTACGTGGTCATGGACCAAAGCCTTCTGAAGAAACCAAAGCCCATCCGAGAGGGCCCGAAGGCTGAGAAATCGGGAAAGTTCTGTGACTACCATCAGCAATGGGGCCACACGACCGCGGAATGTAACGCCCTCCGTGATGAGATCGAAAGACTCATTCAAGGAGGGCATCTGAAGGATTTTGTTCGACGCATCGACCACTACTCTGAAAAGGCGGGGAGGTCGAGCGACCGCAATCGGTCCAGGTCTAGATCTCCCCCCAAACGATCTGGGAAGCAGCCGCTGGAGAGAGCTGAATACAATCCCCCTACTCACGGCAAGATCTATATGATAGCCGGGGGGGCATGAGGGCGACGACTCAAATGCAGCTCGTAAGAGGAACATCAGGCGAGCAGCTCGAGAGTACAACGGTCCGCACGAAGAGGTCTTCCAGATCGATTAGGGTAGAGAGTGGGAGAGGCAGGAAGTTAGCTTTAGTGAGAGTGATAGCCGCCCTGGTTCGGTGGATCGGAAGTTCGATCCGATCCGATCTAAAGCTCGATCCGATCCGAACACCGCTCTCCGGGTTAGGTGGATCGGAAGTTATACCGTTGGGGCGCATCCGACTCCTCACCTTGATGGGAACATCCCCCAAGAGGGTGACCCAGGAGGTTGAGTACGTCATCGTCAACATGCCCCTGGCGTATAATATGATCTTCGGACGACCTGGCCTTATTCAATTCAAAGCAATCATCTCAACGTATCATCAAAAGCTGAAAATGCCCACTCCGAATGGGGTCGGAGAGGTGACTTGCGATGTCATGGACAGTTGGGCTTGTTACGCCATCGTCCTGAAAAAGCCATCTGGGAAAGAGGTGGAGGAAGAGCTCGACCTACAGACCTATGCTGACGGAGAGATCGAGCTACCCACGAGGGAGAGCGAGGCTGAGAGATTCCCCGCAGCTCGAAAAAGAAAGGCCAGCGAGCGGCTCGAGCCCTCGGAAGAACTAAAAGAGATTGCCCTAGTCCCCGGAGACAGCAATAAGACCACCAAGATCAGGGCGAATATGCATCCGCAACACGAGATCATGATGATAGAATTCTTGAGGGACAACTCTGATATCTTCGCTTGGGCAGCCAAAGATCTGATCGGAGTCAACCCGAAGGTGATCTGCCACCGGCTCGGGATCGATCCATCGTTCAAACCCATAAAACAAAAGCTGAGACCTCAAAGTCGGGCAAGGAATGATATCATCGAGGCCGAGGTCAATAAACTCCTCGACGCAGGATACGTTACTCCAGCTCAATACGTTGACTGGTTGTGCAACGTAGTCCTCGTGCAAAAAACAGGCGGGAAATGGAGAATGTGCAACGACTTCACCGACCTCAACAAGGCATGCCCGAAAGACCCGTATCCGCTGCCTCGAATCGATCAGCTCGTCGACTCGACAGCTGGGTACGAGATGCTCAGTATGATGGACACATTTCAAGGCTACTACCAGATCTCTATGGCTCCCGAAGATCAAAAGCACACGGCCTTTATTGTAGTAAAGGGAATATACTACTTCAAGGTCATGCCCTTCGGGCTAAAGAACGCGGGAGCTACGTACCAAAGATTGGTCAACCTGATGTTCAAAGACGAGATCGGAAAGACCATGGAGGTCTACATCGACGACATGATCGTGAAGAGTCGCTGGGCGTACCATCATCTAGATCATCTACGCAGATCATTTGAGATCTTACGGTAATACGGTATGAAGCTCAACCCCGACAAGCGCACGTTCGGGGTCGAAGGAGAAAAGTTTCTAGGATACATGGTGAGCCAACGAGGCATCGAGGCGAATCCTACGAAGATCAAAGCAATCCAGGTCATCCCTCGACCTCGATGCATCAACCAGGTACAGTCCCTGGTAGGTCGCATAATCTCACTCAACCGGTTCATATCACGATCATCCGAATGAAACCTCCCATTCTTCAAAGTTCTAAGGAATCTCAAAAAATTCGAGTGGAATGAAGAATGCGACAGAGCGTTAGATCAACTGAAAGAGTACCTGGCCTCCCCACCATTGCTGGCCAAGCCAAATGAGGGAGAGACCTTGTACCTCTACCTGTCCCTCTCTAATGAAACCTTCAGCTCAGTCTTGGTCACCATTCGAGATCGAAAACACCTACCGATCTATTACCTGAGCAAGATCCTACACGGCGCGGAGCGAAATTATCTTGAGATCAAGAAGTTCGTATTCGCTCTGACGCATGCAGCTCGGAAGCTACGTCCGTATTTCCAAGCTCATCCCATAATCGTCCTAACGGATCAACCCCTTAGGCAGGTCTTATCCAAACCCGACGTGTCGGGTCGAATGATGAAATGGGCGGTCGAGTTGAGCCAGCATGACATTAACTACCAACCTCGGGCCACCCAGCAAGCTCAAGTTCTAGCTGACTTCTTAGTAGAAAAGAACACCAGATCGACGGAGATCGTCCGTACCCCGCCTAGCTGGACCATGTATACGGATGGCTCATCGACCTCTCAAGGAGGGGGAGTGGGCATATCCCTTACAAGTTCAGATGGACTCCAGCTCGATTTCGCAGTTAAGCTAGATTTTAAAGTAACGAACAATGAAGCCGAGTACGAAGCACTTGTAGCAGGACTGAGATATGCCACGGCGAACCAGATCGACAGGTTAGCCGTTGTAACTGACTCCCAGCTCGTCGCCGGCCAAGTCAATGGCACATACGAAGCTCGGGAAGAGTCCATGGCCGCGTACCTCAAAATAGTAAAAGAGCTGACCTCGAAGCTAAAAGAGTTCAAAATCGAACAGGTTCCCCGCGAGGAGAACGGTCGAGCTGATGCCCTTTCAAAGCTGGCACACGGATTCCAAGGAACAGGGGATGCAACCATCGCGTTCCTAGTCTCGGGGGGCCGGGTGATCGACGAAGGAAAGGTCGGAATCGCCACGATAGATCCGCCGGAGCCTTGTTGGATGGACGATCTGGTGGCTTACCTCAAAGACGGACTTTTGCCCGAAAATCGAACGGAAGCCAGAAGAGTGAAATATCGATCTCTGCTCTATATGATAGATCGCGAAGGCAGATTGTTCAAAAAATCCTTCACGGGTCCCCCTCTAAGATGCCTAAGACCTAGTCAAGCCCAAGATGTCCTGGAGGAAGTCCATGAGGGATGTTGCGGAAACCACTCTGGAGGTCGAGCTCTAGCTCGAAAGATCTTAAGGAGTGGGTATTTCTGGCCGACTATGGTATGGGATGCGAAGATCTACTCTAGGAAATGCCCCAAGTGCCAAAAGTGTAACGCCCCGAATTTCAGACAGTCAGGTACGCTCGACACGTGTGAGTTTCGAGCGTTAGGACTTTATTTTATTATTCTTGTTTATTCGCTTTGTACGTGTTATATTAATTTTATAAATTGTATTTCAACATGTTTACGTGAAATTTTATGAAATACTTGTCAACGTGAGAATTATTGAGCGAATTGGATTTAATTGCTACATGAAATAATTTCCAAACGTGACTTAGTTGACAATTTGGCCTTATTGGATCATTTTTTTAATTGAGAGGACTAAATTGCATGAAATTTCTTTGGACTTAATTGGCATCATTTCATTGATGTAGAAGCTAATTGCATGACTTACTAAACTTAAGGACTTAATAGCAATTAATGGCCAATCATCTCTTTGATTAAATGAATAACGTAGAAGCATCTCTTCCTTCCATTTCATTTCATACAAGACATACAAACATTTGCTTCCTTGTCTTTCATTTTCACGATCAAACACCACAAGAAGAAGAAGAAGGATTTCATCAAATTCAAGCTATTTTCCGGAAAATCTCATACTTTGAAGCAAGCATCATCATCATCTCCATAATTTCATCCTTTCTTTCAAGGTATACATGAGTGATATAGGAATTCTTGAATTGAGGTGATGAACTAGGGTTGAGATTTGAGCTAGATATTATGTGTTCTAATTGCAAGAAGCATGATTAGGAGTTTTGAACTTGAATTCCTTGCATATATCATGAGAATCATGGAGTTATTTGATGAACTCATATTTGAAATGATGATGATGATTCTTGGTGATTAATGTGTGAGATGAGTGTTTATACTAGTTTATCACACTTTGAGCATGTATATGTATTTCTTTTCATGAATTATAGCATTTAGAGTTGAATTATGATGATTTTGGCGAGCTTTGGTTATGGGTTGTAGCTCCCCTGTTTTCCCGACTCCCCTCCCCTATTCCAATTGCTCTGGTTTTTCTACTGTAGCAAATATTTGAAGTGTAGAGAACTCTCCTTTTTACGGTTCGTCAATATCTATTTTCGTTTGTGAGTTATGGCCGTTTTAATTTGGTGCCGCCAAACTGTCGCGAATCTGCGTTAACCCAATTTAAAATCGAACGGTGGCTTGTTAAGTTGGAGTTTTTCAAAACTGTTTTATGGGGATAATCTTGATATATTATAGATGTTCTCTGCAAAAATTGGTGTCAATCCGAATTGATTTGAACCCCGAGAAAAATAGCAACATCCCCTGCTGTCCCCTGTTTTCATATTTCGGTTTTGGCATGATCAGAGAGACTAAATGGTGGAAGTTTTTAAAACTGTTTTACGGGGGTATTTCTGGATATGTTATAAGTATTTCCACCAATTTTCAGATCGTTTCGACTTCGTTTGATAAGGGAACGACGATCATTTTTCACTACTAGCGCTGCAGGAAATTTTCTGCTTTGGGTCATATTCAAACGAAAACTGGTATTTGCTCGGGATGAATTAGAATGTGAGCCTTATATTTGGTAAAGATATGTTTGTCTAGTTTCCTAGGAATTTTGCGGTTCGTTAAAATTCATTCCGATGAAAGAGTTATGCTTATTTGAATACAACGTGCGCATGTTGAAAATTTTCTGCATAAAAATTGAGATTTACACTTTCAATTCCAATGGTTTTATTGATCCCAATTTGTGATTACATGATCAATTACATGCCATAATATGAATATATCATGCTACATTCGTGAATGCATGTCATCTCGTTACTTGATCATGCCGTGCGTCATATTTGGTACCATTATCGAGTTATTGTCTCACAAGTGCACGATGTCCCGTTTTCTTGTCCAGTTATTCTCCAGGGCGGAGATTATCAAGCATGAGCACGTTCACGCATTCACGAGTCGTGTGTCGCCTGTCAGGTGAGGTTTAATTTCTAGTTATATAGAACCCGTATAACCTTTACGTGGTTTTTTGGCCAAAGGTATTTATAGTTATAATTTCATGAAAGCACGTATCATTTCAAGTTATATTATTGTTCATGAATCAAGCAAGTAGATCATTTTAGTGTATACGAATCAAGCATGCCATGTTCATGAAAGCAAGTACGTGCGTTCTCCTGGCCAGGCTCTCCTTAGTGAGGGTGCTGGGCTGGTCTTCGGGCCGGTGATTGTCCGTCCAATCACAGGAAGAACAATACCTCATCGTGTTCATGTGTTCTCTTGGCCAGATCCTCCTTAGTGAGGGCGCTGGGCTGGTCTTCGGGCTGGTGGTTGTCCGTCCAATCACAAGAAGAACAAAGGCCTTATCGTGTACCTGTGTTCTCCTGGCCAGGTTCTCCTTAGTGAGGGCGCTGGGCTAGTCTTAGAGCTAGTGGTTGTCCGTCCAATCACAGGAAGAACAAACCCTATCGTGTTACAAGCAAGCCATGTAGTGATTGCATGATTTCCATCCCACGAATTTGCTAATTGAGTACTTATGCATGATTGCACGATAATTGAATTGCGTGATCACCTAATGATTAGCAAGCAAGCAAGCATATTATCGATTGCATGAAAAGAACAAGTATTTAATATTGATAGTTGTATTCTCGGGCGAAGCTATATTGTCATTAAACTCGTATATTTATCTTTTATCAAACTTTACCCGAGAATATAACTTGCATGTTATCTGCGCTAATATGTATGTAAACCCCTCACTCGGTCTTCACAGACTGACGCCTCCACCTTTCAGGTATTGCAGGTGCACGCTAGGCGGGAGCTGAGTCGAGTAGAGTCGAGTCCAGTTCATGTAGTCGTGTCATCCGTGGTTCGTGTATTTAATTATTACTGTTAATTATGGAATTGTAGTTATTGTTATTGTTTAATTGAAGATGATAATGTATTGATATATGAAGTTAGAATATATTTTATTTGGTAACTGAGAAATATCATGATATGATAAATTGATACTGTTTGAATTATGCTTCAGCTTTATTTTGTCACATGTATAAGTTATCCCGCCTAGCTTGTCGTGTATTGCATTGTCACCCGTTCGCTATAGGTTGGTTCATGTACGAATTGACCGTTTCGTGTGTGGATTGACCTATAGTGCGGGGGTGTGGCACCTCCACGTGTAAGGGGTGCTACATCTAAGGTGGTATCAGAGCCCGGTTGCAAAACCGAGGTTCTAGTGTCGTGTCGTGTCAAGTCTAGGTCGTACGACATAGGAATTACCTGTTAATTTGAGAGTCTTGCATTTAATTGAATTCGTTGATCTACTTGAATTCTTTGAATTACTTGAAAACTTGGGTACCGCATTGATCTATGCTATTAAGTGTCAATTAATTGATCTTGAGTTGTTTGAAATTATGTGATCAACATGTCTTATCTCAAACATTGATGAAATAGTTGATGCATTTATATTAAATTCTTGTTATCGGTATCGATTATGTGACAATTTAGTGTGACATGAGCACGCCTTACCCACATGCATTTATTTTCAAAATAAGTTGTGAGTTACAGGTTGTGAGAATGATATTAAACCACGGCCAATCATTCGATAATTTCGGACTACTACAAGATTTCTTTTCTAACTTGGGAAGAGGTGAAGGAAGATTTGAAGCTACTAATGATCCAAGGTTCGGAATTTGGTGTAAATTGAGGATTTTCAAATAGTGGGAGCTGAAATTCAAGCGTGAGAAGGAAGTAACTCAGGTAATTC
Organism: Lantana camara; assembly: GCA_037501455.1. Classification (NCBI taxonomy): domain Eukaryota; kingdom Viridiplantae; phylum Streptophyta; class Magnoliopsida; order Lamiales; family Verbenaceae; genus Lantana; species Lantana camara. The sequence continues at coordinate 93,796,615 of CM074859.1, read as the reverse complement.
CAATCAAAGTAAAAATTTTGGGAATTACATACAGGAGAAGTGGAAATACCTCGGACCTTGAAACAGGGCTCTAATTGATTGGGAAGGTTGAACTATCAATCAAATTGAGATTCAAGACTCAACCAATAGAAGAATGAACAACCAGTTGTGGGAAGTCAAGAGGCTAGGAATTCTATATTCGGGTGAAGTGAGTTCTTCTTCTGATGCAAGCTAAATTGTTTCGTTGTGAGATTGAATTGGAAGATATGGAGCAACAAATGGAGATAACAAGGAAAAGCAAAGTGACAATTGGAGGGAATATCGGTACTATCGTTGGAGATTAAAATTCTAAGAAATATCGAGATATCAACGACATGAGTGTAGAAGTGACCAAATTCAAGAATTACAATCTCGGGTCATCAAGTTACACAAGGTATTACAAGAAAGGTTTTAATCAAGAAACTAATCATAGGAAAGGTTTGGAAATTGCCTAGACAATAAAACTCGGAAAAATTTGGGTTCAAGAAATTTCCAAATCAATTTATGGGAATGTCTGAGCTGAGGCCGGGAAATGTTGGAAATTGGAAGACCGTGGAAAAACTAGATTGATGATTTACAGATTGAGACAAGCTTATAATTCAACCAACGAGGAACAAGTACCAGATTAAAGTCCATCACTACAACGGTGACAGGTTCTTCAATACATTCATAAACACGTGCATCATAATTGTTAATTAAATTGCTTCTCATTTATAAATATTGTATAGATGTTGTTGAAATTGTCTACTTGATGCATTAAGTATATGCTTAAATTAGTTGAAGTATCTAAATTACTTTACTTCTAAGTATTTCTTTAAATTAATATAATTGTTCTAATATGTTGCATTTTTAAATTGGTGATAATATGTGCATTGACACTTTAACCATCATGCATTATTTAGTGTTTGTTGTTAATAGGCTCTTCCTATGCTCTGCACAATTCTTGCTCCTATTCTTACCAACTTAAATTTAAAGAAAAGATTGCTGAATCACCTGGTATCATGGTTGTAACCGGGTCGTCTGAGTTGACCTGATTGTGAGCCATAAGGAATGGGAGAAGGAATGGAAGTTTACCTTGGAAGCAGATCGAATGAGCCTCGAAAGAGCGACGGGCAACTGTTGCAGATCGGAGCAGCTCGTTGGATTTAATATGAAAACGGTGAAGTGTGGCTTGAGGGTGACCCCTTATTTATAGGGGTTGAAAAAGTAACGTCTCGAAATGCGAAACGACGCCATTATTACCCCGGACACGCCACCTCCCTCAAAGGTAACGTCGCATTAAATGCGGCGTCAGTTCGATAAACTCAAAAGTCGCGCCCCACTATTGGAGCGGCAGCTCGATTCAAACGGTCACGACGGTTCCCCTACCAGATGCCAGATCGATGAAATTACCACCGTGAAATTTCGCGCTGGTAATTTGGGGGGCCTCTGACATGGCATAATAATACTAGGACACGTGGCACGCCCACGTGGGCGCCACGTAGGCTCCGCGGCAACTCAGACAAACCTAAAACAAACTTTTGGACAGATCATCAGATCGATACCAGGTCCGCAGATCATCAGATCTTCATGAGACAAGCAGATCGTCAAAGCGATTTTGGTAGTCAGGTTGATCTTCAGATCGATCTGCTCCCTTTCTACGAAGAAACCCACAGCATTAAGGATCCCGGAAGGTAATATCGATCTCCAGATCGATATCATATGTCACCGGACACCCGAATACTGTAAAAGTACTCCTGTCGGGACACGTGCACCCTTCTCATTCCCTGGAACAGGCGTACTATGACTCATTAATGACCGTCAGTCCCTGCTTTTACTCAAAGGGGAAAGAAGGTACAAACGACCCGCCTCAAGCCAGTTCCATCGTCCGACATCCAGATCGACGACTGGCAACGCCATTAATGCAGACCTACAGTACACACACTACTGTGTTATTTGGCCCTGGCTATAAATACTCGCCCTTTGAACAGTAGTTGGTAAGCCTTTAATACGCATTCAATTGCATCTATTCTCTCTCTAAAGAGTTCCATTACTGACTTGAGCGTCGGAGTGCCAACCTTGGGTCAAACCCCAAGTCCCCCAAGTTGGTTTCGAGCTCACGTTTGTTAGTGCTTTCAGGTCGATAAAGAACCCACTAAAACAAATTCTTGACTGATTGACTCATATCTGACAGCCAGATCGACCACGTCAGATCGACCAGATTTGAGCCAGATCATTATCTATATTTTTTTCATATTTATATATGAATTTTCTTTTTTATTCATAATTTTTTTTTTCTCTCAGGGTAAGTCCTATTAGTGTTTTTTTTTTCATTCTAATAGAATATTTATTTTTTTGATAATTTTTTACCTTTTTTCAGATCTATATATGCCTTTTAGATCATTCTTTACTTAAGGTAAGTTTTCTTATTCTAATCAAGTGTTTTGTTAGTTTGATAATCATTATTCCAATTGTTCTGTTAGTTTGATAATCAATAGGTATTTAGAGTACATATTGTATTTTCTTACTAACTTCCTAGCTCTTTCTCACGTCCATTTATTTATGTTAAAATTATTATTTTATTTTTTAATATTTGATTTTTTTAATGTTTTAAAAGTTACATTTTTATAATATATTCTATTCATTATTATGCTTACTGAATTTATTTTTTAATATTTTTAATTAATTTTTTTGATTATTATACATGATAGAAAATTTTTATTATATTTTAATAAAATATATTCTATTTGGTAATTATCAAATAATAACATGATATATTTGATTTAACATGATGTCTTTATATTTCTTTGCATATCTAAATTTATTTGTGAAATTCTTTCAAAATCTGTAACATAGTTATTTTTTCTTTATATATGGGAATGTATTGCATAATTTTAGAGTTTTATTTTAATTCATTTTCGAATGTATTTTTCATATATTCTTAAATATATATTTTTCTTATTAATTTATATAATTTATAATAATCTTAGTTTTATATTTAATAAATTTCTCTCTAATTTTAATAGTATTTCTTTTATATAATATTTTCACATGATTGGTAGGGTCAAAATACGCTCGCCCCACGTTTGGATACGTGGCAATTCGAGATAATAACACGTGTCCTCTGGGGATTAAGGCAAGTCGTTCACGAGCGTACAGACACCCCAAGCATCAAAGTCCCACAGGGACACGTGTCATCCTTGCTGCGCGCATGAGCCATTAACGCTGCCACAGGGACACGTGTCATCCTTCCTCCTAGGTTTCTCTCATAGCGCCACGTGTTAGGGCCACACTTGGTCAGGACCACACAATGCAAATGACCAAAGGGTCCCTGACCCTCAACTATAAATAGATAAGTTCATCTTCTCCACTGTAAGCGATCTCCATTACTGTAACTTCGTACTTCACATATTCTTACTTTCAGATCATCATCTAACTTGAGCGTCGGAGAGCCAAACTGGGAATCACCCCCAGTTCCCCCAGCTTGGCCGTCTGATCTCTGTTTCTTTGGTGTTTGTCCTAGCAGGTAGAACCTACCATCTTTTCCGGGGATCATCATCGGTTTCCCCCACCTTTAAACAAATTCTAAAGTGATAGGACTCTGTACCCCATATTCAGACCCATCAATGATATTGAAATATTTTAAATAAAATTTTGGTTTAATAGATATTATTTTATCAATATATTTTAATTGATTTTTTGGTTAAATTTTTATAAAATTTGGCCTGTGCCTTGGCATGGGTTTGTAACTAGTTTTATGTATATTTTGCGTAAGCTTATTTAAACTTATTAATTTGAAATAACAAAATTTTCCTTCGTAATAGAAAATTATAATAAACAAACTAACATCAATCAATACATTAATTAATTCACATAAATATCCACTAGAATTATTTAAACAAATGCTTCAAGTGTTAGTGATCTCTGATGCATCTAACTTACACACAAAAAATAACATCTCAATATAAATATACATGCCCAATATTAAAAAATATATATATATATATATATATATATATATATATATATATTCATAAATTTTTGGTATGAAATTAGTTCATCACAAAAAATATCAAAATATCATTAAGTAACATTATTTAAAGCCAACAGGGGTCGGTGTAGTTAAAGGGTTCTTTCTCTGTGGTAATGATCCGGATTTAAATCCCTCTGATCACATGGGTGTGTATTTAAAACAAAAGAGTAACATTATTTGAAAAAAGAATTAGATAATCACAGAGCTCAAGTAATTAAATCAAACCCCACATGAATTTCACTACTTGCATTAACCTCCTTTACTTTGGACTGTTTATTACATATACCAATTGAATTTTAGCATATGAGAGGTAAAATAGTAAAATCACACATTTCGTTAAATTTAATAGAGGAAATAATGGGTCAGGGAAATTCGTAATTTCTTAAAACTTGGGGGAATTCATAATTTCGTTATATCTCAAGGGATCATTCATAATTATCCCTTAAAATTATCAAATTAGTTTTTTAAAGGTGGTTGATCTGAGATTATGGCCTTTTATAATGGCTTTATTCGATCCTAAATTTCTTGCTGCTACTTTCCATTCGGAATCTCTTGCCAAGCGAGCTCCGGAATCTCTTGCCAAGTGAGTTGTCGACAACGCTGATAGAGTTTCTGCTACTGTCGGATCTGTGGTATTAAGCATTCTACTTGTTTTCCAACCAATATACAAACCATAACACCTATTCTTATTGCATTCGTCTTTCTGGTGACAGTACCGTCAAAATTGATCTTTCTCTCGTCTGTTTGCGTTTCTTCCACCCTATATCGATTTGCCAACGAGTGCCTGCAGCCAGGATGGAGCAAGCTTCGCCATGCATAAGAAGAAGACCTGCCTAGATGAGTGTTCCCCAAATCCGTGTTTGGAAAAATATCTAACTTTATCGGCCGGACCGGTAAGGTTATACGGGGATCGTGTGATGCACCACAGTTGCTTCTCAAATATAGCAGTTTTCATCTCCGAATTCGTGGTGCACTCGTTGTTGAGAAATTTAAGATATAGTTGGAGTTCCTAAAAATGATTGTTGTGAAACTATCATATTATTAAAACTTTATGGAATAACCTTATATTGAACGGTTGAAACTGTTAAATTTGATCGAAGTTAGTATGGGTTGGGGTACTAGTAATGAATGAAACACATAGATCTAGTACTAAAATCATCGGGGTACTATACATTAAAAACAATAAACGCTCTAACTTTTAATCTTTAATACAATTCTTTAACTTGGGTGGAAGTATAATTTTTAAAACTAAATGAGATTTATAGATCATTATATTTAAATTTGAATTAAATGAATAACAATCATATCTAAATGGAATCTTTGATTTTTTTTTATTTGTTTTGATAAATCATAAATCTGTATAATTTATTAAATATTATATATTTATTTAAGTGACAAAACAGGATTTAATGAGAATTTTCTGGAGAGCGAATGCCAATTTGCCTGTTTGAGGGCGTGTTCTAAGAAAAGCGAAATTAATAAATAATTATCAAACCACCTCCTTATATAAAATTAAATAACATCTAACCTACTTGTATTATTTTTTAAATACTATGTGGCCTCCTTTCTAATTTATCTACGTTGATTAATAGTTCTTTTTTACTCAAATGCTCCCAAATATTTTAACTCTATTTAGAACTTTATTTTCTTTACGTTTGTTTTTTCTTTTTCAACCAAAATCCCTAACTCAAACACTTGAAAGGAAGCTAAACATCGAAAGAAATCTGTTTGGGGAAACAATCGATTAAAGATGAAAATATGAAGGAGGAATAAAATAAACTTTGAACTCATTCATTTAAACATGAAGGATGGATAAAATAGACTTCAAACTAAAAAAAAGTGGAATAAACGAATGACCACCACTGCGTAAGGGGTACATTCTTTTTTAAAAATATGAGGGGACTTTATGCTATTCAATTTTTCAGGAGGAGGTAATGTGATAATTATTTTTTTTAGGGGGAGGTTTTTTCCCTAAGAAAAGCATATTGATGATGCCGGAAATTGGTTCGCCGGATATTGAATGGAATCGGCTCCGAATCTCCAACAAATCAGCCAAAGAGGGGGTTCTTCGACCTTCTAAGATCAAAACAACGTAAGAATACCAGGCGGGAGGTGTTTCCCGCGTAGGTACTCTGACGCTCAAGACAGTGAGATTGCTTTAGGTGGGAAGATGACTGGAAATTTGGGTAGAGTTTCGGTATGTAAAAGTGTGCGTACCTAATTCTGATGAGAAAATGACTATTTATACTATTCGAATTAGGTTAAGGCGAGAATTTCGCGAGATCGTATGTTGAGTGGTTGAGAGACGTGCGAACGTGGGTAACCGCAACACACAATGCTAGACGTGCTCTGATTCGACCTTATATAGTACGGACCTAACATTTGCAAATCTCACAAGATGCAGACCTCGCAGGATGCAGACCTTGCATTTACAGACCTCGCAAGATGCGGACCTAGCACAAAATGGGGACCTCACCGGATCAACGGATTACTACACCGCCCGAGGGAACTATAGCAGACCCTTTGCCTGATCAACGGATTACTACACCGCCCGAGGGAACTATAGCAGTGTATTGTGAGGCTTTAGAGATGGGTCTCCGCTTTCCGATAGAGCGCATTGCAATTGATCTGTACAACGCCATTGGGGTTAGCTTGGCTCAGTTGATGCCCAATGCACACTCATTGATATACTGTTTTTATCGTGATCATGGAATGTTTGGGAGAAGAGCCTTCGGTAGCTAACGTTGCCCACTTATACAAGATCCAGCGGTCGACTCGGTCGGCTGAGAGCCGACAAGGGTACGGATTCACCTACATTTCTGCTGGTAGTGCACCACCCTTATGTCCGGTGCCTACCTTCAGTAGAAAGTGAAAGGAACGTTTCGTGTATATCAGGGACACGAGGGGTTAGCTGTGGGGTGTTCGTGAGAGATGGGTGGTGCGTGGTCGGACCCGGATTGCTAGTGATAGCGAGAGGACTATCACAGACCACTCAATAGAGACTTGGAAGAAGTTGGAGAAGTTATGTGTTTTGTAGCACCCCGCACGGTGGGTCACCACATCCCCGCACCTAAGCCCAATCCACATACAAGATGGGAAACCCGTACATGAACCAAGCAGAGGCGAACGAGAGACAGACAGACACACACCTAAGCTAAGCAAAATGTAGACCCCACAATTTAAACAAACCAACAAAAACGAATACGTATGCGGAAGCGATTCCCACAATCAAACTTAAAGTTCAAGCAGCAGGTGACCGGTTCAATCTATTCCCTAGAAGCCTGTCCCGAATCATAACATATCAAAGTAATTTATAAGATATACATACAAATGTTCAGATTCATACAAATACAAAAGTGCGTATGCAAGGACTCAAACTTGACAAAAGACTCGACATACTTCGCCTAGCTCGAACTCCAAACAAACCTGCACACTAAAAACAAAAGGGGAGAGGGATCAGTCACACAGACTGAGTGAGGGCTACCCAGACATGCTACATACGTATAAGGAGCAAAGCACATTCAATCACACGCGGTTCGTGAACTCAGGGATAGTTTTTGCACACCAAACTTTGCCCGTGATACATATATATAGGGATTTTGTAACAAAACAGATCAATACTTAACTTAACAGATCCTTACATATCAAACATTTCCAAAACATACCTTAACATATCAAATCTTATCAAAACATTTCATAACTTAACTTATGCTTTCAAAGGATTCATATTTTATCTTAATTAAGAGTCTATCCCCGTTTCATGAACTTAACAGAGCTTACATACACAACTCGGCGGGTACGAGTCCTAAATCCCATCCTGGGCTCCTCAGACAGAACATACCAAAACAAAACAAACATAACAGACATACCTCCTGCTCTGGTGATGGAAGGGTTGCGCGACCCTAACCATCCATTTCAGGTGAGGGGAGTGCAAGCTACTCCAAACCCTTAGGATCTCCATCACTCACCAAACCTCCTAGTGAGATCAGGGGTAATCCGAATCAAACTGTCGAGATGTGCACAGGGGTGATCACCGGCGACCCCGTGGCCGTCCCGAGTCTCCCTTACCCACAACTCCGAGGCCCCACAAACAGACAGACAGATAGAACGTAACAGAATAGACCTTATAACCCGCTACAGAACAGAACGTAACATAACTTACAAAACAAACCTTACCTAGTAACAACTATGCTATACATACTTCTCCGTATCAAGTCCATAACATATCCATAGCCCATATCTCTCGGCTCATACGAGGCACACAGTTTGAAACATAGTTAACGTTGCAAACATAGCAAACCAGAGCAAACCAAAACAAGCGTACATAGTCTCGTACATAGCGTATCGTACTTGCAAAGTCTGAGCAAATTCATAAACTTACATATTTCACACATATTTACTTATACTTAAGGTTATAGTTTGCATGCATAGAAAACAAGCATATTTCATAGGGTTTAACTATAATCTAACCTCACCTTACATAAACAGAATAAAGAACGAGATGATTGATCCACTCCGGAATCAACACGGCTAACGAAACACCATCCCGGGTGCACCTGAACAAACTGAAGACAAAAATACAGAACTTAGACTCAAGGATGAACCACATAGACGCACGGCATATGCATAGGCACTTAAAAGAGGCGAACACATAGGCAAGGTTCATATTTAAACTCATTTCATACAAAGGAATGCATTTCACAAAGTGGAGATACATAATAAGGTGCATATGTGCTTCGTTCAAACGATTCACATTACTTAAGCGACATAAAAATGCATATAAGAAAATAAATACATACACATACATAAGTTATAACAAGTTAGGAATAGGTTTGTAGTTGAAAAGATGCAGTAAAAGCGGAACAAAAGCATAAGAAATGGTTACGAGTACAAATGGGCAAAAGCTGGAAATTTTCCGAAACGGACAAGCTGTAGGAAAACGATCATAAATTGAGTTTGAGAAATGGGAATTAGGTTTTTTTTCTTGTAAATGAAACTAGACACATAGATCTTTCAAATGGTATATATCTCGAATCATGGTCCAAAGTGATCCAAAAATGGCGGAGGTTTGAAGTTGAACGAATGCAGAATTTCGGCGAAGTGGTGACACCAAATTAAAATTGTTGTAACTCATAATCTAGAACGAATTTTAAGGTGATTCGAATTGGAGAGTTTTCATGTTTTTACACTATTCATCATCTTCAATGAAGCTCAAGAAATGAAGTAATAAAATAAGATTCAATCGGGTAGAATCGAAGCACACGAAAAGAGGAATTCATAGCTTACCTTGGATCGTTGATCGGTCGAAAAATGGAGACGAATTCTTAAGCTCAAAGGTGGGGTGTGGGAAAAACCCTTTCTTCTCTTCTTTCTTCTCTTGATCACGTTAAAGTAAGAATGAAGGGGAGAGGGAGTGGTTCGGTTTATAAGGCCAAGGAAAACCGATTCGGTTCGGTTCACGTAGGGTTCGATTCACGTGGTTAGAAATTAAATCTGTAGAAAGGTCAAACGGCTTCAGAAAAGGGCGAGGCTAGATCTGTTGGACCCGAATCACCAAAACAAATCTAGTGGAGAAGTCAGAATTCGAATTCGAATTCGAATTCCTGAGCTCAAGGTAGCCACGAAGGCTAAAACACTCTAATTACAATTAGGTCCCTAATTTGCAAATATTGGACGATTGAGTCCAAGTACAATTAATTAAATTCTAATGCGCATATTATTAAAATAAGATACAAATTAACATGTAAGGCATGCAACGTCACATATTTACAATTAAAATCAATTAAATTACGCAATTAAACTCACACGTGACGTCATACCGGGATTACCGAAAAAACGAGGTGTCACATGTTTCGACCCTTTTGATTGAAGAAAATCTTTCTTTGGCCGGCATATCCCCAATTCCGGCTCAGCATGTGAATCCATTAGGTAGTCTTTATGTGTTGCATTTATTGTATTACTTAAAGCTTTGCTCGTTCTAATGTGCTTTATTTTATGTTTCAGTTATCGAAGATCTGATGAACGCCCAACAGGTTATAGCTCGCGTAGCTAGCTCTAACAAGGTTGTTCGCCGTAAGCCTGGAAAGGACAAGGGCAAGGAAGGTCGGGCTTCTCCTACTCAGGGTGGTTTTGTTGAGCATCAACGAGGAGGCCCGCTGAGAGGAGACCGAGGAGATTGTTCCCATCGAGAACCCTACTGGGGGGATCATGGATGGTGCACCGACCGAAAACCATAATGAGGAGGTCCCTCGTGAGGAGACCGAGGAAGGTGCCCTCCTTGAGGTTCGTCTAGATAAGCGCTCCAGAGATGGCACGCCGACTGATGTGCCATTCCCCAACCCGGTGTTCGATGCTCCCGAGGTCTGTAATGCACGAGTTCACTCCAGAGAGGAAGATCAGATCGAGGAGAGATGATTGAGGCACTGTGTTGAGATTGTTGAGGCGGCTGCGGTTGTGGGGACCCGTTCTCTCGTCATATACGAGCCCGCCACTTCTGCCATTGTGGTTCCTTCCGAGATGAGAGTCGGCCCAGACTCTACCAATTCTAAGGGAAAAGTCGTTGCTAATCAGGATGACATGTGGGTTTCTAGCTTGGATGAGGAGGAGTGGATCCTCAGCTTTCCTCGCTGTTCACCTCCGCCCTCAGTCTATGTAAACAATGATCATGTTAACTTTCTTGTTGACGAGCACAAACATACCCGGGGTGTGCTTAACTCAATGTTCGACTCTTTCCAATCCGAGGCTTATCATAGGGGATTGATGTGTGGTTCTCTTTGAGATAATGACTTGCATATGAGAAGGGGTCATCTATTTTCCATTTTTTGTGCTTTCTTTACCAATTCCTTGAGATATTTTAGCACCGATCTGTATACTTGCATTTTATGAAGGATCTCTAGATAAGGATTGACCATACCACACGCAGAGCCCTTGTCTACAAAGAAGAGAAGGATAGGTACAATTACATGTGTAGGAGTGTTGTTGTTGACCTCGAAAGGAGAGTTCAGGATCTTGAGAGGGAGCTCGAAAAGGCTAACGTAGAGATTGACAGGAAGGAGAATGACGTTCGCGCTCAGGGGAACCTTGCCTCTGGGCACAATGAGCATATTGAGCACCTCGAAGCTGAGAGGAAAGCTCTTCAGGACGACCTTGAAAGGGTTAATGAGAAAGTGACGGACGTCAATGGAGAGCTGAAGAGGTGCAAGCTGAAGCTTGTGAAGAAGGGAAAGTTGCTCAAGGAGAGTGAGTGGGCTTGCACTGAGCTGAGCGCAAAGCTCGAAGAGTCCGAACGTGACGCGGTGGCCAGGATGCATGCTGAAGTGATGGAAGGGATTAAGCGCTTTATGAGGAGCCCGGTGTTCGAGGTCGTAAGCTCCCTCAGTAGTTATACACAGATTTAAGAAGCATTTGAACGCGCTTATCACCAACTCGATCACATAGGTGCCATTTACGAGGATGCGAATGTGGATGACATTGGTCTCGACAAGGATAGTGAGATGAGGCCTATTCTCAACCAAGAGAGCATGACAGAACCCGCTGATGATCTCAGCAACCACGAGTTTGGGTTTACCTTGGACGAGCTCAACACTATACTTGCTGCCAAGGGAGCCGCTCACCTGGCGGGTGAGGGCGTTCTCTCCAGGTGAGCTTGATAAGGACCAGGAGGCTCGTAAGGAGCGCTCCGTCAACGATGAGGTCGCTACTGATGCGAATGGGGAAGCGGGTGATGTTCCGGAACACGTCGAGGGGAACGATGGTGATGCCAAATCTATTATCGGTGATATAATTGATCACATTGACATATCTTGAGACACTTTTCTTAGCTTGTTCTGCTTTTATTTTGAGAAGGGAGCCACTCGAGCTTGCTGCATAGAGGCCCTTGAGCTTTGTAATGCCAACGCTTTGAAATGAAGAATATGTATTTTGAAAGCATTTGTATGAATGAATGTATGTCTTATTCATAGCATTTGTGGATGAGATTGTATGCAAGTTGGGTGCAAAATTTCTAATTGTTGCATTCAAACTTTGGCATGTAACTTATATAACTTCTACTTGGTAATGGAAAATTGAGTTTGGAATGTATATCACGTTCAAGTGTCACGTTCGCACTTCAAGCCATAGCATTGTTGAGTTTGTAGATCGTTCAAGTATAGGACTTGATTTTGAGCTTGAGTTTGAGTTGGTAAAATTTTATGCTACAAAGCATGTTTGATTCGTTCGGAGGGGTTTGGCTTCCCCTCCCCCCCTCCCCCCCCCCCCCCCCCCCGAGTAGGCTTCTTGAGCCAATAAGTTAACATAAAATTTCACAAAGTATTCAAGCTGAAGGCAAAACGAAAAGAGATGCTCGCATTTCATTAATAGAACTGAACCGGACACTTGTGCAATACAAATATTTTTTGTTTCCTAACACAAACTGAAGACTAAGAACTGAACTGCTAACGTGAACTGAAAGCTAAGATGAACTGAATGCTAAATGAAATGAATGTCATACTTAGATAAAATATGATAAGCCTTACACATAAAACTTTTTCAAGTTGATCGTGTTCCATGGTCTAGGGAGCGGCTTGTTGTTAGCGTCCGCCAAGCGATAAGCATTGTTGGCGAGCACTTCAGTCACTTTGTACGGACCTTCCCAGTTAGGCTGGAGGTTTCCAACGTGCTTTGATACTTCAACCTTCCTGAGGACCAGATCCCCAAGCTGGAAGCTTCGTGGGTTAACTCCTTTGTTATAGTGCTTGTCCATCGTTGCCTGATAGTGTTGTTGGAAAACACGAATCAGAAAGCAGCGGAATTTAAAAAATTTCCCAACAAAAGGATCTTGGACTCGCAATCGTGTATCCAAATTCGTAAGGATAGAAAACTTACTTTTCTTTTATTCTTTCTTGAAGCGTTTCAAGCCACCCAAGAACGCTCTTCTCGCGGCTTGACAACCCGTCCCTCGAAAGTCTCTTTCTACTTCAGAATCCATTGTCGGGATAGCAATCCACACCAACCTAGATTCAATTCATGTTAGAGATGTTCTTAACAATATAACATAAAGAAAGAAACATGAAACGAGAAAAGCAGGATTGAAACTCCCTTCGAAAAACCAGTTTTGCGAAAGTAGAAAACTGCCAGTCACAAAACCCTCGTGAAAAAATTCATCCTTCAAGATATAGACGAACGGTTTTCGCCATCTTCTTTGGTTCGATTTTTTCATTCGCTTCACGTCGGGTTCAGAATCGTTTCATCATCCCTTCTGATCGTTTTGCTTGATCCCCACTTTTGGTAAAGCTCGAATCTTCAAAACTTCTAACTTGAAGCTCTCTAGAGATAGTCCACCAACTTGGCTACAATCTAACTAGTAAGGATGCTAGTTCTCTAGTTAGTGTTTAGGCTTAACCTAGGGTTTTATTTATCTTGGAGAAAGGATGGTGTTCAACACATGAACCAAAAGAATTCTCGATTAGCACTAAGGGGAGCTCGAGCTCCCCTATATATAGGAGGGAAGTGGCCGAAAATTCCTAGTCCTTTATGGGCTAGGATTTTGGTCTCTCTCTCTCTCCTATTACTTGATCATCAAGTAATTTGACTTTGACTTTGAATTCTAATTCAAATCAACTTCCAAGAGAGCTAAAAATATCCAAACTATTTTTGGATAATTTTATACTTTATTTATTTAAAATAAATAACTTATTTTTATCTAATTAATTAATTCGTAATTAATTAACTAGATTATTTTCTCCAAAATAAGACTTTCTTTTTAATTCAAAATTAAACCAAAGTCCATTAAATAATTAACACCTTTAATTATTTAATACTCATATATATATATATATAATATATATAGTCACACGTGTGTGACACGTGTCACTCACGTGAGCCACACGTGTGATTTCACACGTGTGGAACCCTCTTGATTAACTCGTTTAATCATTTTCAAGCCTCAACTCATGTAACCAAGTTGTTGTGTGTGACCCTCTAGGTTCTCAATTCAATTAGCAATGACCCTAATTAATTAATTCACTAATTAATTAATCAGTCCACAGATTAAACGACCATAGTCTAGCAACAGGTGTTTAACCCCTAGCTGAATTGGAATGTTCGGATTCGACAGAACCTTTAAGTCATTGATTCATGTGAGATACAATCCTCCTACTTACTATCTCTCAACCAAGATCTAGGGTAAGGGAATAATTAGAATCCTAATAATCCGGTCTTAAAGCTAAGTGCATTTCATATCCATTTGATCTCAATCCAAGAAACCCTTTTCTTGATGTCTTGATCTACTGCCTTGGCCAAGGACTCCATATGGCATATGAACGACTTACACAATAAGAGATCACCTTGCAAATGCAAGTGTAGGTCCTTTCTTGATTCTCATTCACTTTCATGAATCACTTGTGCAGCCCCAACATAAGCCTTGAATCAGTTGTCTAAGGCGACACCCTTTAAAGCTTATACCAAAGACTACAGAGTTAACTCATAAAGTGACATGGAACCTCAAGTCTAAGGATCAATTAATCACATCAATGACTCGTGAGATATTTCCTAATCTGGAAGTTTCCATTTCCTGAAATGGAAACTTCCTTTCCCATTTAGGAATGTTCTCACACGGGGCACCTCAGTGAACTTACTTATTAAAGTAAGCACCCTCATGTATCACGCACGTATCAACTATACACTTTGCACCTCCATGAAACAAGGTGGTCCTTCTTAAGGGCGTGATCCCACAAGCAAGCCTTAGAGGAGTCAGGTTGACACTCCCACTGTCTGTAGGACTCATCGGCTTGGAGTATTTTACTAATCATGACTTATGTGATATAGGGCTCATTTCATGAACCATTTCACCTAAATGGTAGAGTCCTAAAGTCATCAGGATTAGGGGAGTTCTCATACATGCGCACGTAATGGAAACACACAAAACACGTATTGGCATATAAAGAAGTGTTTGCCTATAATCAATCATATATTATTCAAAGATTGTCTGTGATACTAGGAAAGTCCCAAAACGGATTACTTCGAATCGGCTTTCTAGGGCACTATTCCTAACAATCTCCCACTTGCCCGTAAAAGCCATTTAGGTACTCTAAGTCCCATCTTCTCAAGATGCACTTTGAGAGCCTATTGACTTTGGGCATTTCCAAAGTGGATCTGCCATATTCTCTGCTGTTGTGACCCTCTTGTTTACACATCTCTTAGGAAACACCTTTTCCTTATAAAGTGATTCGTAATCACGTGTTCAGTCTCTTGGTGAGGTCTTGGTTCTCTTACTTGAGCAACCATCCATTTTATCATACAATATGATAAAGGAGTTGTTTCATGCTAGGAACTTCATCTAGATGGAGTTTCTTACCCAAACACTTAACTTAGCGTTATATAATACGACTAAGTTCTCAACTACGATAGTCGAGTTTTGCAATGTCCGTCCTTGGAACCCCTTTCCAACACATTGCATTACCATTCTGGTAGAAGTTGTATCCTTTCAATGATTTCACAATCATCTATGTTTGATTAATGGTTACATCAAATATCTTTCTAACAACAAGATCTTTTGGGCTCTGTAAACTATTACATATCCTCATTTCTTCTCAAGTACTCTGAGGACATCCTTTACAGAAATCTAATGACCTTCTCTGAGGTCATATTAGATTCGGCCTACTACGCTTAGTGTTGCGCCATATCTAATTTAGTACATAACTTTTCATATATTATGCACCCTTTCACTTAAAGGGATTTTGGACATTCTAACTTTCTCAAAGTTATCTTAGGACACATACTCTTCAAAAGAGATGTTCCATTGTCCATACTAAACTCCTTTTAGTACCGTGGTTATGTACTCATTTTGTGATAATCCTTTTATTCTCTTAGATCTATCTTCTATAGATCTGAATGTCGAGAATATAGGATAATCACTAAGATCTTTCATGTCAAATTGTTTCTTAAACAATTGGTAACTTTCACGTCATCCTTGACATTCCTAATGAGAAGGACATCGTCTTCTAAAGAACCAAAATTGACTCTTACATCACTAACTTTCATATGTACACTTTTAAGACTTATTCGACTTCCATCTGTGCCAAACGATTTGACTATCCTATGGAATCGAATTGTCTAACTCCTAGAAGCCTTTATCAATCCACAGATTGACTTTGGGGATTTGCATACCTTATGCATACTCCCACTGAATATGAGATTTATAGAAATACCTTATTTCAATCTCTTTCAATCTCATATTGAACAAGATAGTTCTCATATTCATTTATCATATCTCATAGTCAGAATATGAGGATATGGTAAACACAATCCAAATGGACTTTTGCATTTCAACCATCAAGAAGGTTGTAATGCTTTCCATTTACTCGAAGCTCTAGGAGCTTGATCCTATCAGGTGGATCAACCAAGGTCAAAACTCGGTTTAAGTATATGGAATCCATATTGGATTTCAAGGCTTGCTTACACTACTCAGATTCCAAATCTGACAGTGTCTCCTCTTCAAGTAATTCCTTGGATATCTAGGAACGCGTTCTAAACGCATCTTAAGAGAAGGGTTTCACACGTGTACATACTCTAAAATTTGGCTAAGTTTTATCAGATGGGCTCGTTTCTTCTATATGTGGCATGGATATTTTCCTCAAATTTCTTTGAGGTCTGCTTGCTTGCCTTTCTTCTTCTATAGGAACGATTCCTTAAGAAAGGTACATTCCTTTGAGACAAACAACCTTTGTACAAGGGAATCGCAAAACTGATATCCAATATCATTGTATAAACTTGAACTCATTTCAAGCTTATCTCCCACTATCCTCTTCAAGTAAGAGGATTCCATTGAATTCTTGGATAAGAATAATTAGGGAATTTAGTATGCCACTTTGCATAGTGCAACTGAAGGACTGATTTTGGAAGGTACTAAATTCAAAATCTCTAACTGCATATTCTAGGAGTTTATTCCTAGAATGATTATAAGTCAGTAAAGCTTGCTATGGAATGGACCATATCCTATAAGGTTTCATTCCCTCATTCAGAAACACTAAGGTGTTCTCGAATTAGTTTACTGAGAGATAATCCTATTATCCCTAAGATGAGTAAGGAATTAGTTGCTAAGATATTGGCTATCTCGATCATATCGATTTACCTATAACTTATGACTACTTCGGTTCCTAACCTCCTTTCGAAATTCTAAGAATTTCATATAAGTTTCGAATTTGTACTTTAACAAGTACATTCATTCATAATGATTAAACTGACGATTGTATCTAGTGCTTACATTAAGCATCTTACACTCATCA
This sequence comes from Lantana camara, assembly GCA_037501455.1. Classification (NCBI taxonomy): domain Eukaryota; kingdom Viridiplantae; phylum Streptophyta; class Magnoliopsida; order Lamiales; family Verbenaceae; genus Lantana; species Lantana camara. The sequence continues at coordinate 93,779,323 of CM074859.1, read as the reverse complement.
GCATGGATCGAAATCCACTATAATTTTGGAACGTTCCACGTTTCTTATAAACGGGATTCAGGAACGCTTCCCTCATGACAGGATTCACAGGAAGTCAACACTATAGGTTCATTTCCATAGAATGATCCTAAGGTGTCTGACTTGCTAAACCTTTTATATCTCAACGTTCCAAAGTAATTCGAAGCTTTGTCATCTCACTTACTTTTGTTATCTCGTTGTATGTTCAGAACATTAGTGCCTTGAGTCTTTGCACAACGGCTTATGCAGAATTGACTTAAGACTAGTGAATTCTATTCCTAGTAGAATTACTAAACGAGGTAACATTTCAAAGTACTCATACTCTTTGCAGTTCCCTTTCAAAGTCCTTATTTGCTACCATAGAAGCAAACGTCCTATTTGATCTCTAGTGTCTTTTGGGCATACCCCTTACATGCCCCTCCATTGGGCTCTTAAGGGTTTCTTCTTCTTTAGGCCTTCAAGCCTTTAACTTAGTGAGTTTAGAAGAAGAATTAACCATCTCAACCTTTTATTCCTTCTTAAGGATACTCTCAACCATTATCAACTTAAATGATTAGCTATGCTACATTAGCATCATTCTAGTTGAGCATAAAGGGTTTGAATGATGGTGGAAGCAATGTAAGCAATCAGTGCATTGAGAACTCTTTTCTCGGTTGATGATTGAGACCATAAGATCTTCAAATAAGATCTTTAGACCTTGTTCGTGTGCACTTGTTTTCTCATTTGGAATATTGAATAATTCCATAATGTTATACATTGTAACATTTTATGAGGTGGTTCAATTGCTCTTAAGTGGTTTGGAAAAAAAAATCCCATCACCTCAGGTTGCTTCTCTTTTGGCCCGGGTCGAATTTTCACAATTGAAAAACTTCGCCCTTTAGAGAACGCCTTTCTCTATTCGGAATCTAAAACGAATTTTAGGGTCCGAAGCCAATCAGAGTTAGTTAGGACTTAGTCAACTCTTTTGACTTAAGGATGGATACAAATGGGTTTGCATTTCATATTGTAGAGAATCACAGAACTACAACCTAAATGCTAAGCAGAGAAAATGTGGGCATGCTGAATAATAACGATATACATAAGATAAGGTCTTTAATCTAATGTAGCTCCCACTGTTTTTCAAAGATCTATAATTCCCAAAGATCTAAGAGGAACACGTTTCCCAACGGGTACTAAGATCCTAAGCATTTTACCTCGAACCCACGACTCGCGGACATTCTAAGTAAAATCCTAGGTAGGTACAACTTACCAATTCTAACACCTTTAGAACTCTTAGTAATTGTTTTTGCATCACCCATCTTTCAATATGGACCCACGACTCGTGCGACATCCATATTTACTTAAGCGTTAAGCTAGACCCATCAATCATAAGATCATGATCAAAACTTAGTTCGAACGACCCACGACTCGCGGACATCGCCCTTGCCAAAATTAACCACGAAATATTGATCATTTAAAATGATCAATTAGGTAACTAAGAACTAATAAGCTCCACTAGCTATCCCACGACTCGTGGACAATAACTAGCTTTACTTACTAAACTTAAAACCTATTGATGGAATGCTAGGAATTTAATTCAAAATTTGCATCTCGAATTAAATACCTATTATTCGAAATGAGTTTAATATTTAATGGGAATTTTCGAATCAACCGAAGAGTTGTTCGGTTCGACCTCACCAACATATATGTTATCCAATTTAATTAGTCTTGATTAATGCAAGTACAACTTAAATGCATTTCAAACAAGCACATAAACAGATAACATGTCCTAGCATGATACTAACATGTAATGATCATGGGTTCTACCTATCTTATGCGTGATATGTGGGAGCCACTCCACAATCACAAGTTCTAACATACATGCCACATAAACAGTTTAAATCACATAAGGGAAAGTGGTAACAAAATACGAGCCCTATCTCTATTACATTTAACAATTGAGATTCCCTTCCCTAACATTTTGAGGGGTCTTCACTTATGGCCTCCTTGTTACTTGAATGTGGTCCATCTTACTCCATGGGTGCATTGTCTCCAAAATGAAAATAAAACCTCACCACCTATCTCTACTCTCAAATTACAATAAAAAGAAAAAGACATAAAGTAATAAGGCTCAATCTTCATATTGGCCTTAGACAATTACACGGGGCATACCCCGGCCTCAAAAACAGTAATATGGAAAGCCACATGATAAATCACATAACAGTACGCACATAAGTGAGGCTCCAACCTCAATTGAAAAACGCAACTATAGGGCTCCAACCCCAATTTAAACCATCCATGTGCATAAATTAAAACCATACATAGATCTAAACCCATGATCACCTAACATGCTTTAGCAAGAATTTAAATTTAACCAATAAATTAAAATTCTCGCTTTAAGCTCTAATAGCTTAAAACACGACTTAGATGCAATTCTTGTTCAAGAGCCTTTTCTATAAAACCCGAAAAACAATAAACTAATAAAATTCCAATTAATTTCTGAAAATTAATAATTTTATTCTTTCAATATTTTCAGAAAATGGAGATTGTAATTTTTCCAAAATTTAAATCGCTTAAATTTTTAAAATCCCAATTCAAAAAATTATTTCAAAAATAATTCAAATTTAATAAATAAAATTTTTCAGAAAAATTAAATCGGGATTTCAAGGACCGAAAACACGAAAACGCCAAAACCGTGCCCGGAACTGCCCGGAACGAGCACAGGCTCGCCGCGCAGCGTCGCGCGCAGCTTGCTGCTGCTCGGGTGCGGGCGATGCCGGGCGGGTGCTCCCACGCGGTTGCGGGAGCGTGCGGGCAGCTGTCCCGCGCAGTTGCGGGACAGGCGGGCGGGTGCGCCTAGGCGGGGGCCTAGGCGCTGGCGGGCGTCAGTGGCGGGCAGTCCCGCGCGGTTGCGGGACTGCTGGGAGGGCGGTCGCGGGCCTGGCGTGCTACGCCTTAGCACGTCAGGCTCGTGTTTTCGTAACGCGATTTCGTGTTTCGTACTTTTTAGTTCAAAAACCAAAACAATCCAAAATTCAAAAAACGATTTAAATTAATTTCTATCAAAACGGTTTTCAAGAAACACAATTTAAGAAAACAGTTTCAGAAATTCAAGAAAAATTACAGTTTCGTAATTTAGGCTTTCTAAAAGAACTCAAGAATACCTAATTCGCATCTAAGCCTAAGAATTTCTACCAAATTCAGAATAATTGAGACGAATCAGAAACACGATTAACGAGGTGGCTCTGATACCACTTGTTGGAAAACACGAATCAGAAAGCAGCGGAATTTAAAAAATTTTCCAACAAAAGGATCTTGGACTCGCAATCGTGTATCCAAATTCGTAAGGATAGAAAACTTACTTTTCTTTTATTCTTTCTTGAAGCGTTTCAAGCCACCCAAGAACGCTCTTCTCACGACTTGACAACCCGTCCCTCGAAAGTCTCTTTCTACTTCAGAATCCATTGTCGGGATAGCAATCCACACCAACTTAGATTCAATTCATGTTAGAGATGTTCTTAACAATATAACATAAAGAAAGAAACATGAAACGAGAAAAGCAGGATTGAAACTCCCTTCGAAAAACCAGTTTTGCGAAAGTAGAAAACTGCCAGTCACAAAACCCTCGTGAAAAAATTCATCCTTCAAGATATAGACGAACGGTTTTCGCCATCTTCTTTGGTTCGATTTTTTCATTCGCTTCACGTCGGGTTCAGAATCGTTTCATCATCCCTTCTGATCGTTTTGCTTGATCCCCACTTTTGGTAAAGCTCGAATCTTCAAAACTTCTAACTTGAAGCTCTCTAGAGATAGTCCACCAACTTGGCTACAATCTAACTAGTAAGGATGCTAGTTCTCTAGTTAGTGTTTAGGCTTAACCTAGGGTTTTATTTATCTTGGAGAAAGGATGGTGTTCAACAAATGAACCAAAAGAATTCTCGATTAGCTCTAAGGGGAGCTCGAGCTCCCCTATATATAGGAGGGAAGTGGCCGAAAATTCCTAGTCCTTTATGGGCTAGGATTTTGGTCTCTCTCTCTCTCCTATTACTTGATCATCAAGTAATTTGACTTTGACTTTGAATTCTAATTCAAATCAACTTCCAAGAGAGCTAAAAATATCCAAACTATTTTTGGATAATTTTATACTTTATTTATTTAAAATAAATAACTTATTTTTATCTAATTAATTAATTCGTAATTAATTAACTAGATTATTTTCTCCAAAATAAGACTTTCTTTTTAATTCAAAATTAAACCAAAGTCTATTAAATAATTAACACCTTTAATTATTTAATACTCATATATATATATATATAATATATATAGTCACACGTGTGTGACACGTGTCACTCACGTGAGCCACACGTGTGGAACCCTCTTGATTAACTCGTTTAATCATTTTCAAGCCTCAACTCATGTAACCAAGTTGTTGTGTGTGACCCTCTAGGTTCTCAATTCAATTAGCAGTGACCCTAATTAATTAATTCACTAATTAATTAATCAGTCCACAGATTAAACGACCATAGTCTAGCAACAGGTGTTTAACCCCTAGCTGAATTGGAATGTTCGGATTCGACAGAACCTTTAAGTCATTGATTCATGTGAGATACAATCCTCCTACTTACTATCTCTCAACCAAGATCTAGGGTAAGGGAATAATTAGAACCCTAATAATCCGGTCTTAAAGCTAAGTGCATTTCATATCCATTTGATCTCAATCCAAGAAACCCTTTTTCTTGATGTCTTGATCTACTGCCTTGGCCAAGGACTCCATATGGCATATGAACGACTTACACAATAAGAGATCACCTTGCAAATGCAAGTGTAGGTCCTTTCTTGATTCTCATTCACTTTCATGAATCACTTGTGCAGCCCCAACATAAGCCTTGAATCAGTTGTCTAAGGCGACACCCTTTAAAGCTTATACCAAAGACTACAGAGTTAACTCATAAAGTGACATGGAACCTCAAGTCTAAGGATCAATTAATCACATCAATGACTCGTGAGATATTTCCTAATCTGGAAGTTTCCATTTCCTGAAATAGAAACTTCCTTTCCCATTTAGGAATGTTCTCACACGGGGCACCTCAGTGAACTTACTTATTAAAGTAAGCACCCTCATGTATCACGCACGTATCAACTATACACTTTGCACCTCCATGAAACAAGGTGGTCCTTCTTAAGGGCGTGATCCCACAAGCAAGCCTTAGAGGAGTCAGGTTGACACTCCCACTGTCTGTAGGACTCATCGGCTTGGAGTATTTTACTAATCATGACTTATGTGATATAGGGCTCATTTCATGAACCATTTCACCTAAATGGTAGAGTCCTAAAGTCATCAGGATTAGGGGAGTTCTCATACATGCGCACGTAATGGAAACACACAAAACACGTATTGGCATATAAAGAAGTGTTTGCCTATAATCAATCATATATTATTCAAAGATTGTCTGTGATACTAGGAAAGTCCCAAAACGGATTACTTCGAATCGGCTTTCTAGGGCACTATTCCTAACAAGTGTTTCATGTTCTGCCAAGCTCTAACTCATTTTTCTTCGAGACATTCAAGTTCAAGCGCCCTATTATCTTCATTGGTAAATGGCGTGAAGTAAGTAACTCGAGCTGTCTCATGGAGAATCTCAACAGGTAGCACCGCCTCGATGTCGCAGACGAGCGAGAAGGGGCTCTCGTTCGTGATGGTTTAAGAGGACGTGCGATATACCCAAAGGATACGAGGGAGCTCCTCGGCCCACTTAGAGCCCTTTCCATCAAGGATGGTCTTCAAATTCTTCAAGATGATTTGGTTGGTCACCTCGGCTTGCCCGTTCGACTGTGGATTTGCAACTGAGAACCGTTGTTCAAGACCATGTCCATAGCACCAATCCACCGTTCGTTTGCTAATGAAATGGAGTCTATTATCTGAGATCAGAACACGGGGTACCCCGAAGCGGCACACAATGTTTTTCCATATGAAATCTTGAACAACAGAGTCGGTGATTTTTGCAACCGGTTCAGCTTCAGCCTACTTTGTGAAGTATTCCATTGCTACGATCGCATATAACTTCCGAGCTTTTGCCAACAAAAATAGCCCAATGATATCGATCCCCCACTGATCGAAGGGCCATGAAATCTCATGACTCACCATCTCCACAGTGGGTTGGTGAATCATATTTCCAAACTTTTGGCATTGCTGGCATTTGCGAGCGTAACCAATAACATCAGTGAGCAAGGTTGGCCAGAAGAAACCTGCTTGGGCTATCTTCTTAGCAAGTGCTCTTCCTCCTACGTGATTCCCTCAAGTGCTCTCCTCTTGACCCGAAGGGATGTGCTGGAGAACTTCCTTAGTTTGTGAAGGGCGAAGGCACCTCTGATCCGGACCAAAGAATGACTTGTAAAAAAGCCTTCCTTCATTATCCAAAGTATACTGAGCGGAGTGATACTTTGTCTTTCGGGCTTGAGTTCGGTCCGAGGGGAGCACTCTGTCTCTAAGAAAGATCACCAAGGGGTCAAGCCAACACGGTTCGGAGGGTCGAGGGAGAGCACTTCCTTGCAACCTTCTGAGGTAATCGCAGGACCCTTCGCGGTTAAGAAAGTTATGGCATGATCCGCGGTGCCTTGCATATTGTTCGTGAATTTGGATAAGGCATCCGCTCTTTGATTTTCCTCCTTTGGTATTTGTGAAAGACTAAAGGTTTTGAACTGAGCATGAAGTTCGTTCACCTTCTGCAAATACTAGATCATGGTTTCTTCCTTCGCCTCATATGAGCCCTCAACTTGACTTGCAATGAGTTGGGATCAGTAAATACTACCAAGCGTTGTATTCCCCTTCGCAATGCGAGGTCGAGTCCGGCATCATATTCTGCCTCATTATTCTTGGCTTACCATTTAAGCCTTATAGCAAAGTCAAGCTCTTATCCATCCGAACTTGTGACACCCCGTTTTTTCGACAAGCCAGACACGAGGTCACGTGAGAGTTTAATTCAGTATTTACGTCATTTAAGTGAATCGCATGCCTACGTGTCAACGTGTAACTCTATTTAATTTCGTGCGCCTTAGAATATTATTTAAATTGTTCTTGGACTCAATTGTCCAATAATTGCCCGTTAAGGACCTAATCTTAATTAGGGTGTTTTGGGGCCGTTTGTGGCTACCTTAAACTCGGGAATTCGAATTTGAAATCCAACCTTAACATTGAGTTCGTTTCGATGATTCGGATTCAATAAATTAACCTTTTTAATTCTTAAAGCCATTTAATCGCCCTACTATTTTAAAATCCGATCCGAATGGACCAGATACCGTTCAACCCTACCTATATATTTCGACCCGTTTCAACCCCAAAAAGGGGCCAAGTCTCTCTTTCTCTCCCCATTTCCACGTTTCAACCAAGGAAGAAGAGGAAAGAGAAGAAATCTTCCCCTTTTTCCATGAACCCTTGAGCTCGGGTTCTCGAGATCTAATCGTCCGATCAACGACCTAAGGTAACCATTGTATTCCTGTCGTTACGTGCTTTAATTCTACGTATATCTTGTGACTTGAATCCTTACCTAATTACCTTTGTGAAGAAGATGATAAATAGTGTAGGGGTTTGGGATTTGATGTGTTTGAGCCCGTTTTACGAGCTCTGACTTGCAAATATGTGATCTACATATCGTATATTCTCCGTGGCGTGATTATTGTATAATTTTGGGGGTTATGGCGTGGTGTGAGTGTGTTTTGTGTGTGTGCTCCGCCATTGAAGGCGGAGCTTGAAGCTGAGCTTCAGGGGCGAGTAATGCCCATTACTGCTTTTGCCTTTGGGGGAGGTAACGCCCGTTACCTCCCAGCTTGCTTCTCTTTTGGACATCTGCCTGGGGTAACGGGCGTTACCCTATTTGTACAGGCAAGGGGTAACGCCCGTTACCCCTAGTCCCTTGGCCGCCTGTGTCCCTTAACGGGCGTTTCTGCTTTTGCCCTTGGAGGGGGTAACCCCCGTTAGCCCCTTGGCTTTTACAGGTGGTTTACCTCATTTTTCCTTTCGTTCGTTTTCATTTCTTATGTGTTTTGTGTTCATTAAGTGATATTATTTGACATGCACCTCTATCCGTTAATATGTTAAGAATACGAATTTCATAATAAGTTATGTTTTGCAATTATATGACTTGTTTTAGTAATTGAACGTTATAAGTGTTTATATTCAATTAAATGCTACTTGTTTGCATTTTATTTGCACTTGATTGCATTTAATTGCACACATGAACACGATCTCCCAATTCATGATATATTTACAAACCGTTTCATATTGAATCATGCCATGACACGTTCACTACTTCATGAACATTTGTCGTGGGTTCTAATTGGTTCATTTCAGTCTTGTCTCAGGAGTATATTATCATTGTCCTTCTCGCACAACGATCTCCTCGGCGGAGACTTTCCGGCTTCGTGGTCCTTCTCTTGGTCCTTCTTGCACGTTGGAGATGAGGGTTTTCTTTTATAAATGACTTACAACCTTGCATGCTATAAAACTAAGCCAAAGGGTTTTCCATACTAAACTTGCCATAGCTTTTATACAGGCTATGTACCGGAAATGATTTATAAACTACGTAGTGTTAACCCTGGCCTATTTTACGAGATATTCCTGATTACCCCCGGCTTTTCTAGCGCTGGGCTAGCCAGTGTGGATTTTGTACCTGTTCCTGGGGCCCAGGGGCTTGTGTATTGAGTAAACCGGGGAGGTATCGGGCCGACGGTGACCTCTTGCACAAGTCCCACACTGTTGGACTTTCCGTGTAGCACCCTAACCCCCAAGGCACTACATCCCCCGCACTATAGCCCGATCCACATACGAAATGGACAATCCGTACATAAACCGAAACTACAGCGAACGGGTGACAATCAAGAAAGAACAAGCTAGGCGGGACACTCCCCACATAAATAAACCAAGACATGAAATCAAAAGCGGAAGCATTTCAATTAATACGTATAGGTACCATATTTACCAAAGTATATACATAGTAGGTACCAACATTAACTATCAATACATTATCATCTCCTATATACTATACATATCCAAGTATCAAAATGTATTAACAATGACAATAACGTGATATCCCAAAAGTTCTATACATGGAATATAGAGTGCTAGACTCAGTGGGATGCAAGACCTGACTCGACTCCCGCCTAGCACGACCACGACCACGACCACGACCACGACCAAAAGCACCTGAAAAGTGAAGTATCAGTCTACCGAAGACTGAGTGAGGGACAATATATGTTTAACACACGTCACATGCAAGCCATAGTCTTGGGTGAAGACTTGGAAATGAAATAACTATAAAGTTCAAGAATCGATTGTTCTTTGCCCCGAGATTACGACTATCAGGTTTAACTTGTTATCTTGTCAATTCCATGAAACATGTGGCCCCGGCGAGTAAGGGCAATTCTCCAACCTATACACCAATCGTGAACAATACGTGCTTGCATGATTCATTCAATACATGATCATACATTTCATTTAGTGCTCAATTAGAGATAATCATGATTAAAACATGCAATAACCCGAGGACAATCCATGGTGCCGGATCCATCCCCAGTCTCCTTCTTCCTCTGGGTGATAGTGGGTTTGCAAGGCCCAACTATCCATGACATGGTGTACGTCGGGACATGACCCCCATGCACGGAACTCCTTCCACCACCAACCTCCTAGTGGCTTCGGGGGTGATCCCAATGAGGTGAGGATAGTTCAAGAGTTGCCCGTCAGCCCTTGCTTTCCCGGTTGGCTCAAGAAACTACCCTCGGGCCCAAGTGCAATCATGAACTCGCCAAAACATGCTTGAAATCATGAACAATCATGGCTTGCTTGCTTGAAAATGTTTATAGTTTGAAAACGTTTATAGATATAATAAGTTTTGGCCGAAGATGTCACATAAGGGTTGTAAGGCTCTAAGTATCTAGAACGAAACCTCACCTTTGCTACAAAATAAAACAAGGATATGCTCTAGGGAGCCTGCTCCTCGTCCACGACCTCGTGACCTGTGCAAACACGACGTGTATACGTGAGACATGACTCAAAATGGACCAAATAGGACGAACGGCGAAAATGCAATGAGATGACAAACAATGAACAATGTAGCATGAAATTATCTTGTTTTGACATGTATTCAATCATTTAATATCAATTTGGTATCAAAGAAGGCATTGGGTAAAAACCCCAAAAATGGAATTTTATACTGTAGCTTTTGCTCTGCCAGACGGTATGGGAACAGCCGTTCCGGCTTCCCTTTGAAAATGGGAAGGGCCGTTCCCGTGCCCCTTTAAAACGTGCCAGCAACTTTTAAAATAAAATGCGCCTTTGATGGGAACGGCCCTTCCGGCACGCAGGCCAAAATGGGAACGGCCGTTCCCAGGTTCGATCGCCTAATTTAAAACAGAAGCGTGGGAACGACCGTTCCCATAAGGCCTTGAGGAGGGAAGGGCCGTTCCCCGTTTCTGCAACTGAAAAAACAGAGCAGAACAGGGCAGTAGCTACGGCAACAACAAATCAAGCAACAAAGTCCCAAGTTTGATCAATAAAACCAATAATTTCTGGTAATATGCAGGCATACAAGTTCGAGATATGATAATATATCACTTAAACACACAAATCATGAAATATCATCAAATTTCCAAGTTTCATGTTCATGCATCTCTTGATCATTCAAGCTCAAATCTCTCAAGAATTCAAGGAACAACTCATGCCATAATCGCATATACATGCTTCAATCCACAAATAACTCATTTATGCCATAATTCTCAAACCCTAGCCTTCACATATATGATCAATAACCATGAATTCATGCATATACCCACCTTCAAAGTTAAACAAATGAAGAAGATAGATGGAGATGATGATCAAGCTCTAAAACTTGAATATTTCGTGAAATTCTTGGATGAAATGATGAAAATCTCTTCTCCCTTTGTGCTTCAATGAACCGAGAGTAAGGGAAGCAAATATGTTGGGTAAATTTTGGTTGAAAATGGATCGAAGAAGCTTGAGGAAGCTATATCACGTAATTCATCTTTTTGATTTGTGTGAAATATTCAATTTGCCATTTAACCCTCCAAGAGTTCAAGTCATGCAATTGAGGATATGTAGTTTTGAAATATGATCAATTAAGTCCTTGAAAATTTATGCAATTTAGTCCCTAAATTTAAAGAAATAAACAACTAGGGACAATTCGGTAATTAAAGCACTCCCGGTAATTATTTCACGTAATAAATATTTTTCCATGACTTGAAATAATTTTCCAATGATATGATTTCATATAATTCACATAAATAATGTATCGTGAATTTTATAAAAATATGGGATGTCATGTAGGAATATTATAGAATTAAAGAATTAAAATAAATCCTACGCTCAAAGTCTCACACGTGGCGTGCTCACCTGTTCATCCGGAACCGGGGCATTACATTCCGGATATCCACCAGGAGGTTTGGTGGAAGATGGGGGTTCCGATCAGAGGGAGCCATGAACCCGAAGATCATACTGATGCGCGGATGTGGAGGTTAGCTACCGGCCACATTACACCCGGAGAAAGGAGGTTAATTTGTACTTGTTTTCCCGCCTGATAATTAATGTAATAACTATTGTTCCTGCCTGCCTGACTGTTTAAGTGCTCTTGTTCCTGTCATGTCATAACTGAGAAGTGGAGTCTAGGATGGATTAATTACCCGTTCTCGCCAGGTCCCCTGAAATGTAATTGCATAGATATCCGTACCCTCTGGCATGCCCCAGTCTTGATGCAGCAGCTGGAGTTCGTGGAGGATTAAGGTAAAACGGGAATCAACATAGGGCGTACGGATATCGACTCATGCATTGCTTATCCTGATTACTTGATTGTATGATTTGACGTAATTCCACCGTACGTGTTAATTGATACTTGTCTCCAGTTACTCGTTTTATTAACCGATCACGTATAGTGAAATTACGCCTACCTGACTGTCTGTTTACATATATATACCCGTGTGTTAACCCCTTCACTCAGTCAGTTGGCTGACCCCTCCCTCTCGTAGTTTTTAGTGTCTGTCTTGCAGGTTCTGTGGTCGTTAGGCGGGAGTCTTTTGAAGTATTTGATTGAGTCTTGGTCTTGTTTGCCATGCATCGTTATGTAAATCCATTTTCTATTTTGAATTAGGCCTTGCAGGCCATCCTGTACTTTTATCGTTATCTTGAACTCGGGACAGGCTTCTAGGGCTCTAGTTGAACCCGTTTGTTTGTAATTGAATTGGATTGGATTCGGGACAGGTTAGGACAGGTGCTTCTGTTTTAGTTGAACCCGTATTTATATCCCTGTTGTTATATTGAATATGTTTGAATGATTGCATTGCTTCCGTATTCTTTGTTTTGTTGAATTGTTGGTACAGGGTCTAGTCCCGCCTAACAGGTTGGTTTTTGTTCTGTCTCCGTTCACCGTGAGCTTGGTTCATGTATGGACTCCCATTTCATGGGTGGACTGGGCTCTCGGTACGGGTGTTGTGGTGCCCTCCGTTTAGGGTGTCACATCCTAAAGTGGTATCAGATCTCCAGGTTGCAAAATCGGAGTTCTAGTGTCGTGTGCTGTCGAGTCTAGGTACGTGACAACGTGTGCATTACATTGACCTTGAGCATGAAATTGCATTCCTTTTTGAACCTTGTTGAATTATTTTGCTGCTCATTGCATCGAATTCGTGCCTTTTGTGTTGAAAATGTGACATGAGCATGCACTAATCGCATGCATATATTCTTGAAATGAGTTATAATTTATAGGTATGAAGATAATATCAAACCACGACCAATCTCTATGACAACAACGGTATATAATAAGCTCGATTCTCAGTCATTGAAATTGTAAGGAACGTATCAGGGAGTATATACAGGAATCCTAGATTCAAGGCCTTCTCCAATTAAGCTATGGCTCGGAGGAGAATCCGGAAATGGAGACCGATGTATAAGGAAAAGCTTGCAATTTCTATTGGAGATGGTGAATCCGGGGTGAAGTAACGCTTTACAAGAATCAACACCTACGCTCATATTATAAAAGTTAGTCAACCGGATCCCCTAGGATGCTTCGGATTTCTAATAAGAAGGAATTGAATTAGGCAGAGTTAAAGAGGACCGATCGATATAGTAATTCCAAGCCCATTAGTAGAGAAGTCAAGACAGAAACTGCTGGGAGGTGGGCCCAGAACAGTAGCGGTCCGGGACCACATTTTAAATTTTTTATTATAATACCAGTATTAAAATATTTCTAAAACATTTTAATACAAAGCAGAAGACTTAGCCGGATCTACTCAAGTATATACATGCAATTGATAATAAATTTTAAATCACTTAAGCAGATAAATATCTAACATACAATTAACACTTAAGAGCACATAATTTATCATGCTTAAAATAAAACAACTGTAAAATATTACCGTACTGCAAACATGGCTATCTAACGGCATTTTTCCAGCTCCCGAATTCACCTCCCGTGAACCTGATACCCGATCTCCTCGTGAAACCGGCCGAGCTTCCCTGCAATAACCCCAGGGACACCCTCGAAGTGTGGGCTCCGAAAGTATTTCTCTAAATACTTAGAGAAAATAAAACTTTAAACTAGGAAACCCCTTTCAGGGTTTAATCTCCCGAAATTAGGCATTTTATACAAACACCTAATTAAAATTAATTCCAAAATAAATCGGAATTAACTAGGAGAAAAGGGATATGGTTTCAAAGCTTAAACTCAGCCAAAACCACCTCCCAAACTTGTGAATGAGAAATGAGGACCCAAGGCCCTTATCTATAGGGGAAAAACCGAGGGCAAAATAGTAATTTTATCCCCCACTTGCGTGTGCAACTTGGACATGAAAACCGAGGTCACTACGTTGAAGGTCTCTCCACCACGAGTCCAACGCCGCCGGCCGTTTCCCATTCTGAAGCCGCACGCGCCCACATGCGCTGCCTGAAGACGGCGCGTGTGTGGCACACGCGGCTAGGGTTTACAGCCCTCAAACCGGTCCAACTGAACCGGTTCGACACGTGGCAGATCCTGGTTCTGCCATGTGTTCGGATCAGACCGACCCTATCCGTTGACCCGACCAGTGACCTGTTTGCCCGATCCGGTCCAGACAAATCTGGACCGTTGCTCACGCTGACATGGCGCGATCTGGGATATCCATGTGTCGCACACGTGGCGTGCCACGCGGCCATCCAGTCAGCGCCACTTGGGCCCACCTTGTTGACGTGGCATGCCATGTCAGCTCCCACGTCATCACCGAAGTTTTTTTCTTTTTTTTTTTTCGATGAAAATTTTATTTTCTCCAAAATAAAATTTCGGGCATTTCCAACTCTTTGGAACTTGATTTATTTTCTTAAAATAAATCCCTTGGCTTATTTTCAAACACTTTGAAAATTCATTTCTCTTTCTCCTTTTAATATTTTCTCTTTGGGTTTTCAATTTGGGGCTTGCAGGGGGACCTGCAGGACTAATTAATTTTAGCTCCAAACGGATTAATATATTATCATCTCATGATAATAATTAATTACCGTTTAACAATATTTAATTCCACTAAATAAATATTTTTACACTCTAAAATTAATTAAATTATTCACGAATTTCTCGACCTAGAATAATTTCGCATTTTACTCCTCCGTGTAGATATCCATGAAAAATAAATTGCAACTACTATCATTTATTTTTCATCTCTAATTTGAAATTTATTGATTCGCCTTAAGTTCAAATCCTCTGTATGTGAAACACATTCAACATACAACTTCGGTGACGTTATCACGCGAAGTGCTTTGGCCAAAGTCTTAATTCGAACCTTTGCAAATCTATTTCAAGGATATCTTTTTCCTTCCAACAAGGCCACAGATTCCTCGATCAATAAAACTCTTTAGCACATTTCATGTTGTCACCGAATCATACAAAGTATTTTGGCCACCCATTACCGAGACCTCACTTCGAGTATGTTACAGTGACTAACACTACATGCATAAAGCCGAAATATTGTCAGGATTAAGAGTACAATGCTTCCTGAGATTTTATTCATTTTAGATAGCATTATAAAATGAATTATCTCAATGGTCCAGTTCGATGTTTCCAATCCTATTGAAAATCATCAACGTGTTATAATTGGAATCACCATTCCCTATGACGAAAGACTAATCATCTTATATAACCACGTTATAGCCTTGATAAGAACATATTCTTATCTTACCGACTAGAACTTTAATGACACGTGATTTCGGTATTCAAAGTCTTTTCCTATGAAACACATTTCATATAAGAATACCATCACACGTCATTAATTATTAATATGTGAAATACTCATAACTTGCTGCAAATTAAGTTTTATTAATTCAATAAATTGAATTTTCAGGGCACTATTCCCAATAATCTCCCACTTGCCCTAAATTCAATTTGGCTACACATCTAAGTCTTATTCCTTTCACATCAGTGTCAAAACTCGTTTTGCACTCTTTTTGCGCCAATACTTTGGTGAAGGAATCTATTAGACGTTTCTCTGAGCCAACAACTAGAAAATCATGAATCCAATACATCTAATTGGCTGCTTCTCAAGCTACCATGTATTTGACTTCCATGGCGGTGTAAGCAATACAAGTCTGCTTAACATTCTTCAATTAACGGTTGCTCTTTCTAGAGTAAACACGTATTCTGATTTCAAACATCTAGAATACAAATCAGATTGTATATCCGAATCTGTGTACTCTATTGAAATGAGCTCACCACTGTGGTAGACAAGCATATAATCTCAATTCCTTCTCAAGTACTCCGATATATGCTTTCACTACTACCCAGTGTCAGATTCTAGGGTTTGACTATTATCTGCTGACTTAGACCTAATTAATAATAGACATCTAGCCCTGTACATAATATGACATACATAAAGCTTCCGCTGCGGAACTCTAATCATGTCTTCTATCTCTTCAGTTATCTTAGGACACTGATCCCAAGATAGATAAATTCCATATCTAATAGGTAATGAACCTTTCTTGGAATTTGTCATATTATACCTTACCAGCATCTTATCCATATATGCTTCTTGTGATAAACCAATCTCCTTATTCCTATGATCACAACAAAAGTCTGATCCTTGTAATAACATCGGTCTCACATAGGTCTTTTCTTATCAAAATGATTTGACGTTCAAATCTTGACCACTGACAAAATTCTTGCATCATTCCCAATGAGCAGAATATTAGTTACGTACAAAGTAAAAATGTTACAACGCTATCATGATGTCATTTTGTACACTTCATAGTTCATCAGGAAATTATACAAATCCAAAGAATTTAAATTGCCTTATAATTCTGATGCTCCATAATCTAGACGCTTGCTTAAGATCATAAATCGATCTATTAAGCTTGCATTATATGCACCTGATTTCTGGCTGTGAAGCCTTCAGGTTGTACCATGTATCTCTTCTTCTTGAAATTGCCCTTTCAAGAACACAGTCTTTACATCCATTTATCTAATCTCATAATCGATAATGAGATAAAATGGAGAGGATAATGGACATAAGCATTACCATAGGCGAGAAGACCTCATAAATTATTTCTTCTTTCTGGGTAAAATCCCTTGCCATAAGCTTTGCTTTAAAGTCTCTACTTTTGTCCATTTCTCCTTTTATCATCTTGTAGAACCCAATTGCATCTATTGGGTTTAATGCCTTCAGGCGCCTCTACAAGCTAAAGACTTTGTTAGAATACATAGATTCTAACTTAAATTCCATGGCTTTTGACCAAACGGTCAGCGTCTTATCTTTTACAGCTTCATTACACGTGACAGGATCAGATACGTTAGATTCAACCACTTGGGTTAATCTTAGGTATCTTGTCAGGTGTCCTGAAAATCCTCCCACTACAATGATGCTCTCGTGTACACGTCTCTACATCACATGTTGTATTTGGTACATCACATGTATCTAATACATTTTCAGTTATCACGGGTTTATGGAAATCAGTATCTAATACTGTTATTTCTTTTAATACTACTTTGCTTCCACCTTTTATCGTTATCTATGTAATTATCTTTGAAATATTCACAAACATCTTTTGTGATTTCTCAAATTACAAAATATACCACCTCTCGTCCTTCTAGGATAACCTTAGAACAAGTAAACCTTTGTTCTTTATTCTAACTTGTCAGGATCCATCCTTAACTCGTTGACCAGGCTACCTTAAATCCGAAGATAAAAGATACAGGGTTTTCTCCCCAGCTACAGATCCATCAGTGTTTTAGGAACTGACTTAGATAGAACTAGGTTTGGTGTATTTGTTGTTTTTGAGCGCAAAGCCCCAAAACGAACTTCGTAGGGTAGCATGACTCTTCATGAATCTTTACCATCTCTATCAGAGTTTTATTTCTCTTTTCTGTAATACATCTTTGCTAAGTCGTATCTGATACAGATAGTTGTGATCTAATCTCATTTGAGAAATTCTATTTAACTCTGAACATAGAGACTTATCACTACTTCGATCTAATCGAAGTGCCTAGATATGTTTTCTAATTTGACTCTTTGACTTTAGTCTTATATTACTTGAACTCTTCAAAATTACAGACTTAAGTCTCATCAAATAAACGTATCTGTATTTAGAGTAATCATTCAAATGAATGATGAAGTATCCAAAACTTCCTCTTGCTTAAACATTCATAGGATCACATATCCATAAGAACTGACATAAGCAACTTTATGGCTTGAATACCCTTTGTCTCAAAAAGGAACTTTCTTGGTCATTTTACTTTTCTAAACAGGATTCACAGACTGACAGTTTTCAAGTCGAAAGGACTCAACAATCAGTCTTTGGATCTTATTCGGATAAAAGTGACCAAGACGTTGATGCCACGTAGAAGTTTTTCCTCTTAGATGGTAAGTCAAGCTTCTTAATGTTAAACTTAAATTAGGGTTTTCATTGAGGTATAAAAGACCATCTTTTATTGTGCCAGAGCAAATAAACCTTTTATTTTGCTTAAAGGTAACCCTTTGTTCAAAACAAACATTTAAACCACTAGTTATCAAATAACTTACAAAAATCAAATTTCTGTATATATGACACGTATAATATAAAACCCTTATTGCCAAAATACGACTTTATAGTCCTTACTGCTAATACAATTACAATTGTATTATTCCCGAGCAGTAGTTGTGTGTTAGCCATTTTTCAAACTTTCTGGTTAGTTTGAATCTTCGCAACGACTTGCAAATATGATTAGTTGATCTCAAGTTCACACACCAGGATTCTGGTGAATTTCCAACTAAACATACTTTCAACGGGTAAGATATCTTCATATCTTATCTAAACCGCGTAACAAACAGACAAACTAAGTATTTTGGAAAATTTCTTTTCCCAATACCCCGTTACCACCGAAATAGAAACACTTTTCCATTGTCGGATTTGACTTTCTATTTCTGAACCTTAGATTAGGAACTTTTCCTTTTTCTTTCTTCCACTTACTGGCTTTTGAGGCCGTGGATATTGATGTCTGATTTAAGAGAACTTTTCCCTTAGTCCATATCACCCTTTTTCTGCCATATTGAAGTCGTTCATTGGTTTAGGTTGGGTTTTTAAAAAAATTTAAAACTAATCTTGAACGTACAAACGACTTAGGCAGAGAGTATAGGATCGTATCCTATCTGTTAAGATTGTCTCTTTAAGCACAGAGACTTTCAAACTCGTTCAGATCAGTTATCATATCCATAATATGATTCTGAAACAGTGATCCTTCAAACATCTTTAACTAACAACCTTTTTCGTGGCTCGTACCTTCGTACGATTCTGTCTTCAAAACATGTTCTTATCAGTAGACATCTCATGTGTATGATGCTCAAGAACGTTTAAAACAGATGTCAGGATATAAGACTAGCCAGATCATCACACTTGATCCATTTGGGATAAACGTCTTTCTAATCCTGACTGATTGTAGTTTTCGAAATTTTCGGATAAGGTTCAGTGAGTACGTAAACTTTCGTGTCTCAACACGATGTCAAGATTTATTACTTAGTCAGCATAGTTGAACCCTTACTAGCCTATTTCCTTATAGACATAAAGTTTGGAGTGGGCTAAGAGAGATCGTAATTATAAAACTGAAATAAATAAATAAATGCAAGTTATGATTATGTATTTCACTTTCTTCTGCGCCCAACCAATAAATGAAATCCACGTAAGCATTTTGATTTACACAATGGTGACTTAACTAACTGCAGTTGACTCCCCGGAGGCGAGGTCGAAAACCGCTTAGAAAAGCAAGAACTATTCTTAATTAACATGTCATCTAGACAACTCTTACCAAACAATGTTAATTCACCACGTCAACCCTTGGCCTCTAAGTAAATGTAACAGAGCTCCGAAGGGAGGTTAATACATTACTTAGTTAAGTGTGTACCATTACCTAGAAGTCCGTACGAGTAAGTTAAGACACTCCACGCAGACGTGGTAGAGCTGACTTTCGTCGCATTTCATTCTATCTGTAGAAGTCTAATCTTGTATACCGCGAATACATACCCGCCGAAGGGAGTAGTATATATTCACTATACTATAGACGGGTAATGGAGGTCGTGAGAATCCAACTCATTTCATCTCGCTCCCACTTGAATTTTTTTAAAAAATGTGGATTATCTGTTGATTATTTAATAATCACTTTTGGCGTCTTATTGTTGGAAGTAATTAATTTAATTAATACCCTCCCACTAGGATTACTAAATCATATTTAAAATCCCAATAATAATATTTTAAGGTAATTTAATAACTATTTATTAATTAGGCCGAAAAATATTAGTTCAATTATGAATCGCGTCTAATCTCTATTAAACAATACTATTTAATCACATTAAATAAAATATGCATAATTGAAATATCATAATATCTCATATTATCATGATCATGCCATAAAATAAAAATAATTAAGCATGCTTAAAATAAATGGCATAAAGTAAACATGTTATAAATAAATTCTCTCATAATTTAAATCATGTTTACTGATTCGGTAATTAACCAAGAAGATTATTGAAATCGATTCCCAGAAAATTACCATTCCACGTAAATTCCCAGGAAACACTAGAGGGGTCACAACGGTCCCACTTAAAAACCAGTCTCCTTTGACAGAATTTACGTGCACAGTAGCAGATTTAAAATTATGCATCGCATGCATCATATCAATGCATGTATATATCTAGAGCACGGCTCTGATACTAGTTGCTGGGAGGTGGTCCCAGAGCAGTAGCGGTCCGGGACCACATTTTAAAATTTTTATTATAATACAAGTATTAAAATATTTCTAAAACATTTTAATACAAGGCGGAAGACTTAGCCGGATCTACTCAAGTATAAACATGCAATTGATAATAAATTTTAAATCACTTAAGCAGATAAATATCTAACATACAATTAACACTTAAGAGCACATAATTTATCATGCTTAAAATAAAACAACTGTAAAATATTACCGTGCTGTAAACATGGCTATCTAACGGCATTTTTCCAGCTCCCGAATTCACTTCCCGTGAACCCGATACCCGATCTCCTCGTGAAACCGACAGAGCTTCCCTGCAATAACCCCAGGGACACCCTCGGAGTGTGGGCTCCGAAAGTATTTCTCTAAATACTTAGAGAAAATAAAACTTTAAATTAGGAAACCCTTTTCAGGGTTTAATCTCCCGAAATTAGGCGTTTTATACAAACACCTAATTAAAATTAATTCCAAAATAAATCGAAATTAACTAGGAGAAAAGGGATATGGTTTCAAAGCTTAAACTCAGCCAAAACCACCTCCCAAACTTGTGAATGAGAAATGAGGACCCAAGGCCCTTATTTATAGGGGAAAAACCGAGGGTAAAATAGTAATTTCACCCCCCACTTGCCTGTGCAACTTGGACATGAAAACCAAGGTCACTATGTTGAAGGTCTTTCC
This sequence comes from Lantana camara, assembly GCA_037501455.1. Classification (NCBI taxonomy): domain Eukaryota; kingdom Viridiplantae; phylum Streptophyta; class Magnoliopsida; order Lamiales; family Verbenaceae; genus Lantana; species Lantana camara. The sequence continues at coordinate 93,758,417 of CM074859.1, read as the reverse complement.
ACCACGAGTCCAACGCCGCCGGCCGTTTCCCATTCTGAAGCCGCAACCGCCCACATGCGCCGCCTGAAGGCGGCGCATGTGTGGCACACGCGGCTAGGGTTTGCAGCCCTCAAACCGGTCCAACTGAACCGGTTAGGATCTGGGGTTCAGACCGACCCTATCCGTTAACCCGACCCGTGACCTGTTTGTCCGATCCGGTCCAGACAAATCTGGACCGTTGCTCATGCTGACGTGGCGCGATCTGGGACATCCACATGTCGCACACGTGGCGTGCCACGCGGCCATCCAGTCAGCGCCACTTGGGCCCACCTTGCTGATGTGGCATGTCACGTCAGCTGCCACGTCATCACCGAATTTTTTTCTTTTTTTTTTTCGATGAAAATTTTATTTTCTCCAAAATAAAATTCCGGGCATTTCCAACTCTTTGGAACTTGATTTATTTTCTTAAAATAAATCCCTTGGCTTATTTTCAAACACTTTGAAAATTCATTTCTCTTTCTCCTTTTAATATTTTCTCTTTGGGTTTTCAATTTGGGGCTTGCAGGGGGACCTGCAGGACTAATTAATTTTAGCTCCAAACGGATTAATATATTATCATCTCATGATAATAATTAATTATCGTTTAATAATATTTAATTCCACTAAATAAATATTTTTGCACTCTAAAATTAATTAAATTATTCACGAATTTCTCGACCTAGAATAATTTCGCATTTTACTCCTCCGTGTAGATATCTATGAAAAATAAATTGCAACTACTATCATTTATTTTTCATCTCTAATTTGAAATTTATTGATTCACCTTAAGTTCAAATCCTCTGTATGTGAAACACATTCAACATACAACTTCGGTGACGTTATCACGCGAAGTGCTTTGGCCAAAGTCTTAATTCGAACTTTTGCAAATTTATTTCAAGGATCTCTTTTTCCTTCCAGCAAGGCCACAGATTCCTCGATCAATATAACTCTTTAGCACATTTCATGTTGTCACCGAATCATACAAAGTATTTTGGCCACCCGTTACCGAGACCTCACTTCGAGTATGTTACAGTGACTAACACTACATGCCTAAAGCCGAAATATTGTCAGGATTAAGAGTACAATGCTTTCTGAGATTTTATTCATTTTAGATAGCATTATAAAATGAATTATCTCAATGGTCCAGTTCGATATTTTCAATCCTATTGAGAATCATCAACGTGTTATAATTGGAATCACCATTCCCTATGACGAAAGACTAATCATCTTATATAACCACGTTATAGCCTTGATAAGAACATATTCTTATCTTACCGACTAGAACTTTAATGACACGTGATTTCGGTATTCAAAGTCTTTTCCTATGAAACACATTTCATATAAGAATACCATCACATGTCATTAATTATTAATATGTGAAATACTCATAACTTGCTGCAAATTAAGTTTTATTAATTCAATAAATTGAAGGCCGTGTCTTGCCCACTCCTAAGCTTAAAGTCAAGAGAGAAGATCTCCTCGTTAGGAATAGAAGATAGGACTCGATATATATCAGGATCCGTGAATGGTGAGCAATACAAGCGTCAAAGAAGGACTTCCAAATAAATCAAACTATTAGAAGTCAAGTTCGGGAAAAAGGAAAATAAGAGGAACTAGAGATACTTTAGATTCCGGGTAAGGAAGAAGTGGGATTGAAAAGAGCTAAGGAAAATCCAATCAACACGATCCAAGTTGAATTATCGTGTTATGAGGTCGAATTGGGAAATATGGAACAACAAATGGAAACGATAAAGAAAGGCAAAGAGTTTCAAGAGGGAAATTAGTTGCTCAAGTGTAAGCAATTGGAGGACGGATCTCTCAACTAATTTGAACTCGTGAAAGATGAAAGCCAGGGAACCTTGATGAAGATAATGGCCTGGAGTAGGGTTCGGAACCACATTAGGGGTCAATTTTGTAAGAGAGTTCAGGTGACGTTGAAGGGTTGATTCTCGAGAAGAAATTCGGTTGCTAATTCCATGGACGTAGAAGACTTTGGGTTCAAGAAATTATAATCTCGGACCATAGAGATGTACAAGTTGATACGCGAAGATTCATAGAGATCTTGGAGACCGTGGGAAAACAAGGAATGATCAACAAGTCAAAGCAAGCTCGTGATTAGAGAAACGAGAACGAGTTACTGAGTTAAAAGCATACCACCAAGGTGACAGGTTCAATACATTCATGGCACATGCATCATAAGTCATTTTGAATTATTTAATTTCCCTTATTTATGTACGTACGTGCATCCCTATTTGATATGATTACTCCAATGTGTTGTATAATTAAATGGTACGTGCATTGGCATCTATTTACTTGATGGGAATTTATCCTCCAAACTTATCCGTCGAGTGTTACCTCAACCGAGCCGTTGTGAATCAAGATCAGGAGAATTTTGGGTTGCCAGGTTTGAAGAATGAAGGAGGAAATCTCGAGGCTTGGGAAGGTAGAACTGGATGTTAGAACAAAAGGAGTAAATTGTTATCTCTATGGATCACTCAAAAGTGAATGTGATCAGGGTCGCCAGACATATACTTAGTTAGGATCAATTATACCGATGAAGTTAAATTGGGAGCATTAGAACAACTCTAGGGATTTGGGATAGGAGTTCTGAAAGGGGAGATTTTAACCGGGAGATGATTTAAAATCCTTGGTTGTGCTCGAATGGACTCCTAGAAGGAAAAATACGAGAATTCTACAAAGGAGACAAGGGATGAATTGGAAGAATTAGCACTCGATGTAATTTCAAAACCCAAGGGGAGGAAGCTTCGAGTAGAATAACGAAAGGAATAAATATTGGGAAGGACATGTGCTTCGAGAGATAAAGGTATGGATTCAAGGAGCGTTCGGGAACTGAATCGACAACACAAGGTCAAGGATGATCGATAGCGACTGTAGATGCATTGTTTACCTTGTTGGTTTTTCTACGGGATCCATACAAACCCAATCTCCCAAGTGTAAAAGGACCGTGTTGGGTTTGCCGCATCTTATACCATGAAGAAGATGAGGCCGTGAGGAATTTACAAGAATTGGTAAGAAAGGTAGTGAATAAGAGAAGCTGAGTCAATCACTATACTTCGAGACCGAAAAAGTGAGAGCCAATTCGACCGTGGGCTTTGGAAGTAGAATAACTCGAAAAGATCATAACATGATCGAGATGGATTATTGGCTTGTCAACTAGTTTTTCATGATAAGCCGGAGGCTAATAGGGTTTAAGATTTCTGTCCGAATTATTAAGGGCAGGCTTGGGTATCCGAAGAAGGCGAATATGATTGTGGTGAAGAATGAGTTGAACGGGTTAAGATCAAGTACGATCTCAAGAGTGGAACTTTGGACCATGGTATTTAATAAGGATAAGAGAATTAGTCGTGGGACTTTGGACCGTAGAGTTTGGTAAAGAAAGGAAATGGATCAAAGATGGGATCGGGTGGTCATTATAATGTCGACACGTCGTGGAATCTCAAAGCTTGCCACTACGAACAAAGGAAACTCCAATAAGGAATCAAGTGCCAAATTGGACCGTTTTCGTGAGAAGATTTCAAAACCATGGCGAACGGTACATTCAAACATACATATCACGTGTATCATGCATTTCTTTAATTATTGTAGTATGTGTTTGTTCGTTATTTGTTATTGCTTTCGGAGTAAACGGGTCTTTCAGCTACTCGGTTAGACGAGGGTCATGCTGTGCAACGGACTTTTCAACAGGTCTTTGGAGACCATGTTTAGAAGCTAATAGCAGTTCAAGAAATCAACTTCAATCCGTGAAGTTGATGAGGTGTTAGAAGGCCCATTTGAGATTGGAGATTGAGTGGTGGAAGTTCGTTAACTAATCCACTCGTGATACCGAGTTGTGGGATGATTTTGATGGATTCAAATGGTGGGAGTTGAATCTCTTAAGACCCTCCTATCATGCGAGATGTTCGGACTACTCATAGTCGGATCAAGTTCGTGAGCATCTTGCGGTGAAGCCCCTTGTGCTTGAAGACCCTTTCCGAACTAATTCCTATGGGGAGGTCGCGAGCCCCGAGTGGGATGAACATAGGGAGGTTTTGCTTAGAGTCCAGTACTCGAGGCAGTGGACCTGAGGACAGGTCCTTCTTGAGGGGTAGAGGTTGTGACACACCGTTTTTCCGGCAAGCCAGGTATGAGGTCACGTGAGAGTTTAATTCAGTATTTACATCATTTAAGTGAATCGCATGCCTACGTGTCAACATGTAACTCTATTTAATTTCGTGTGCCTTAGAAAATTATTTAAATTGTTCTTGGACTCAGTTGTCCAATAATTGCTCGTTAAGGACCTAGTCTTGATTAGGGTGTTTTGGTGCCATTTGTGCCTACCTTGAGCTCGGGGAATTCGGATTCGAATTCCAACCTTAACATTAAGTTCGTTTTGATGATTTGGATTCAATGAATTAACCTTTTTAATTCTTAAAGCCATTTAATCGCCCTACCATTTTACAAGCCGATCCGAATGGACCGGATACCGTTTGACCCTACCCGTACATTTTGACCCGTTTCAGCCCCAAAAAGGGGCCATGTAACATCCCGCTCGTCCGGCCGTACAGGTACGCTGTATCGAGAGTGTTATGTGCGCGTTTAATTATTTATTTTAATGTTAAATGATTTTCTTAATTAATTTGAATTATTTGTTAAATAATAAGATTGAATATTTAAACGTTTTTAAGCTTTTGAACTTGTTTTAATTCGTTTGAGTTCCAACTTGATTCGAAATTGCGGGAAAATTTATTATGCATGAGTTTTACGTGTTATTGATTTTCCTATATCCTCGTTTTTCATTTTCGGACTTGTTTGATATGGTAACGCACCATATTTTATTTGCTGGGGACTCGAGGGCCTAACTAGTTTTAGCGCGCCTTGTGTTCCGGAATTTATATCCTGAGCTCGGGAATTCGGATTTGAATTCTGGAAGTATCGCTGGACTTGTGACTAGATTGGGAGCTTTTGAACCTAGCCTTGTATTTTTCTAAGCTCGTTTGATTCTCCGAATTTTGCCCGAACCGAGCCTCACGTGCAGATTCGCGACCCTTCACCATTTTACTCGTATTTGACTCGTTTTAACTCCGTTTGACCCGATTCTTGAACCTACTTCTACCAACACCTAAAGCTACCTATCCACTTGATCTTTTCCCTCATTTTCAGCAGCTTAAGGACCGAGAGAGAGGATAAAGGTGAAGAGAAGAGGGATTTCCATCACTATTCACCCGAGGCCGATTTCAAGCTCGTTCGAATTCCGTTCTTCATGAAATCGAAGAGGTAAGTGTAATTTCTTATTGTACACAACTTGCTACCTCTTTTAAGCCTTGAATCTCTAATTTTGAGTGTGATTTGAGTAGGTTTTAAGCTTGAGCATGTATAGTTACGGGTTTGAAGGAATTTGTTGATATCTTGTTCGTTTTTGCTCCAATTCTTGACCCGTGAAATGCTATGTGACCCTTGATATATCCTTGTTCTTTTCCTATGCTTGAATGTGAATTTCGTGAAGTGTGGAGTGATCCACCGTTGTTGAAACCTTGAGATAATTGAAGCTTTGTTGGAAGTTTGGTTGTGTTATTTCCTTGCCGGTTGTTGCGCGATGTTTATGCTTGATCTTTGTTGTGATTTTATTGCATTTCATGGCTTTGTTGCTGCTAGAATTGCTGCTCCATCCCCTGTTTTTTTCCCCCTGTTGAAACACTGCTGCTGCACTTCGGCTTTTGGAGAAGACAAGGCAACACGGCCGTGTTCGTTTTGAATTATTTTATGACACGGCCGTGTTGGAGCTGCGTCAAAGCCAATATATTTGTGAAAAATTGGACACGGCCGTGTCATGCTCTTGAAATTGATTTTTTTTTAATTTCGAAATTATGCAGCAGTAGTCGTGCATGGTAGAGAACTTCATTTGTTTGCTTATTTCATATGTATGGCTGCATGTAAGTGCTTTAAATGTGCTGATATATGTATATATATGTATATATATATGAATAATATGTATTTAGTATTTAATAAGATTTTTGCATGCATGATCACTTTGTCTCTTTTAATTGTTTCCATGCATTCCTTTATTAATTTGTTACGTGACATTGTGTGCATGCGTATATATTTATTTAATACTATATTATATACATATATATATATTGTTTTAATTATATGTATACATTGTAATGTAAGTCTTGCATTTGATTTATTTAATGATTTAATCTCAAGAAATTGGAACTCGCATACTTAGCTTTCGTGTTTTGTTTTGTTGCTTTCTAATGCCTTTCTTCTATTTTTTTATGACTTATATGATTAGTTAACATGTTATATTATGTGCTATGTGCTTTGTATTAAGATTATGGCTTCATTAGATATGAGATTTCTGAGATTGAATTTATATGACTTAAGTGGTACGTCTAATTCTTTCTTGCATCTCCTTATCTCTTTTATGAACCTTAAACTTATGAATGCATGTGGTATGCTACTATATGATATGTTAAGTGCTTATATGAAATGCTATAACCCTTATACTAAGTTTTTAGATTCGTCTGATGTGAAATTTGCGAGATATGAACTTATATGCGTGAAATGCTATGTTGTAGCATTTCATATGCATCACTTGCATTCATATACATTTGCCGAGCATCAATATGGTTCATTTTGAGTCTAAGTTTGTCTTTTGTCATCTGTTTTGTTCAGAGCTTCGTTCGTGAATGTCGAGGAGGTTTATTAGGTGTGCTTTGGTGTGCTTGCGCCCGGTTGGTTCGATAAGGTGAGGTTTTATTCTTTTAGTTATTACGACCTATAACCCTACATGTGATTTAAGCCCGCATGCGGCCTATGCATATATATGTATATAAATACGTGTTTGATATGTATTTTGTGGGAATTGGCCCTTTGGGTATAAAATGTTTGAAAACGCTTTTATGTATACTTAAACTATTTTCATTTGTTTGTTTCGAAAAGAGTTGGTATGGGTGCGTATGTTTTGAATTAGCGAGCATTTTATGGGAATTATGTTTTGTGTGGGGCCCAGGAGATTTGGTACGAAAAGAGTCCCGGGACGGCAGCGGGCCGTCGGGTACTCCCTAGTACGGTCTCCATGTGAGTAAAGGATCAACCCGGAACCCTCTAGGAGGATTGGTGGGGGATGGAGTCCTTGGGAAGTGAGTGTCACGAAACTCACTACCCTGACGGTTTGTATGGATGGTTAGGGGTGTACAACCCTTCCATCACCCGGAGAAAGAGGTATGTGTGTTTGTTTCTCTTTCATTCGCTTTTCACTTTCCGTTTAAATAAATGGAGTAAGGATGGATTAGGGCTTGTGCTCGCCGAGCCGTGTGTGTGTGTGAGTATGAACTTGATTCGTAAAACGGGCTTGGACTTATAATTACTGAAATTGGTAAATTTTGGCCTTCGGCCTAACTCTTTTCTATATACTTACTATCATGGGCAAAAATGCTTTGGATTGCAAAAACCATGCTCTGGTTCACGAGTCTTTATAACTTTGACATGCTTTGCTCTTAAGTATATGTGCATGTGCGTGGGGTAGCCCCCTCACCAGTCTTTAGGACTGACCCCTCCTCGTTGTTGTTTTTTTTTTTTTCCCTTTTTGTTTCTTTGAGTTTGCAGGTTCAGGAGTTGGTTCATGCTAGGCGGTGGTTTTCTTTTGAGTCTTTCGAGTCTAGTTCAGGTCTTTTGCATCTTTTGCATTTCTACGTTTATGTATTGTTATGAAGTTGAATATGTACAAGATTATGAATTGTTTTGATCATGTAATTAATATTATTCGGGACAGGCTTCTAGGGATAGTTGAACCCGTTTTGTATTTTATGATTTATGTTTGATATTCAGGTTTAGGAATTATGCTAGTTTGAACCCTCAACTATTTTTATATGAAATTTTCTTATGAGTTGTGAATGTGATGATCCTTTATGCTTCCGCCCTTTTGTTTTAATGTTTGTTGCGCGCTCTGAATTAGGGTCTAAACCGCCTAGCATAGGTGTGATATTGTTTGTCTTTCGGTCGCTATATCTTGGTGCGTGTACGAAGGTTCTGTTTCATTACACGTGTCGAGCTATGGTGCGGGGGATGTCGTGCTCTGCGCTCCGGGGTGCTACAGGCCAAGCCTCTCTTTCTCTTCCCATTTCCATGTTTCAACCAAGGAAGAAGAGGAAGGAGAAGAAATCTTCCCCTTTTGGCCATGAACCCTTGAGCTCGGGTTCTCAAGATCCAACCGTCCGATCAACGACCTAACGTAACCATTGTATTCCTCTCGTTACATGCTTTAATTCTACGTATATCTGATCATTTGAATCCTTGCCTAATTACCTTTGTGGGAAAGATGATGAATAGTGTAGGGGTCGGGATTTGATGTGTTCGAGCCCGTTTTACGAGCTCTAACTTGCAAATATGTGATCTACGTATCGTATATGCTCCGTGACGGGATTATTGTATAATTTTGGGGGTTAGGGCGTGGTGTGAGTGTGTGTTGGGTGTGTGCTCCGCCCATTGAAGGCGGAGCTTGAAGCTAAGCTTCAGCGGCGAGTAAGTTTACCTCGTTTTTCCTTTCGCTTGCTTTCGTTTCTTATGTGTTTTTTGTTCATTAAGTGATATTATTTGACATGCACTTTTATCCGCTAATATGTTAAGAATACGAATTTCATAATAAGATATGTTTTGCAATTATATGACTCGTTTTAGTAATTGAACGTGATACGTGTTTATATTCGATTAAATGCTACTTGTTTGCATTTTATTTACACTTGATTGCATTTAATTGCACACATGAACACGATCACCCAATTCATGACATATTTACAACCCGTTTCATATTTAATCATGCCATGACACGTTCACCACTTCATGGACATTTGTCGTGCGTTCTAATTGTTCATTTGAGTCTTGTCCCATGAGTATATTGTCATTGTCCTTCTCGCACAGCGATCTCCTCGGTGGAGACTTTCTGGCTTCGTGGTCCTTCTCTTGGTCCTTCTTGCACGTTAGAGGTGAGGGTTTTATTTTATAAACAACCTACAACCTTGCATGCTATAAAACTAAGCCAAACCGTTTTCCATACTAAACTTGCCATAGCTTTTATACCGGCTATGCACCAAAAATAATTTATAAACTGTGTAGTGTTAACCCTGGCCCGTTTTACAAGATATTCCTGATTGCCCCTGGCTTTCCTAGCGCTAGGCTAGCCGGTGTGGATCCTGTACTTGTTCCTAGGGCCAGGGGCTTATGTATTGAGTAAAACGGGGAGGCACCAGGCCGATGGTGACCTCTTGCACAAGTCCCACACTGTTGGACTTTTCGGATATCCAGCAGGAGGTTTGGTGGAAGATGGGGGTTCCGATCTAAGGGATTCATGAACCCGAAGTTCATACTGATGCGCGGATGTGGAGGTTAGCTACAGGCCATATTGCACCCGGAGAAAGGAGGTTAATTTGTAATTGTTTTCCAGCCTGATAATTAACGTAATAACTATTGTTCCCGCCTGCCTGACTGTTTAAGTGCTCCTATTCCTGTCATGCCATAACTGAGAAGTGGACTCTAGGATGGATTAAACACCCGTTCTCGTCGGGTCCCCTAAAATATAATTGTATAGATATCTGTACCCTCTGGCATGCCCCAGTCTTGATACAGCAGTTGGAGTTCGTCGAGGATTAAGGTAAAACGGGCATCAATAGAGAGCATACGGATATCGACACACGCATTGCTTATCCTGATTACCTGATTATATGATTTGATGTAATTCCATCGTACGTGTTAATTTATTCTTGTCTCCTATTACCTGTTTTATTAACCGATCACGTATAGTGGAATTATACCTGCCTGACTGCCTGTTTATATATGTACGCATGTGTTAACCCCTTCACTCAGTCAGTTGGCTGACCCCTCCCTCTCATTATTTTTAGTGTCTGTCTTGCAGGTTCTGTGGTCGTTAGGCGGGAGTAGGGATGGCAACGAGCCGAGTCGAGCCGAGCCCAAAACGGCTCGACCAAGGCTTGAGGCTGGCTCGGCTCGGCTCGAGGCTCGTCAGATAGTATTATTTTTGATTAAAAAATTAGCTTTTTAAATAATTTAATATATTTTTATATATAATAATATATATTAAATGAATATATATAATAAATATATTATTTTTTTATTCATTTTGTATAAAATTTAATAAATATAAATATAATATTATATATTAATAAAATATTTATATATATAAAAATTAAAATATTATTTTTTTAATTATATATATAGGTTCGCGAGCCGGCTCGTGAGCCACGAGCCAAGACTCAAAGGGCTTGGGTTCGGGCTCGGCTCGGCTCATGTGGCTCGCGAACCGGCTCAGCTCGTTGCCATCCCTTGGCGGGAGTCTTTTGAAGTATTTGATCGAGTCTTGGTCCTGTTTTCACTGCATCGTACTGTAAATCCATTTTCTGTTTTGATTTAGGCCTTGTAGGCCATCCTGTACTTTTATCGTTATCTTGAACTCGGGACAGGCTTCTAGGGCTCTAGTTGAACCCGTTTGTATTTAATTGAATTGGATTGGATTCGGGACAGGTTAGGACAGGTGCTTCTATTTTAGTTGAACCCGTATTTATATTCTTGTTGTTAGATTGAATATGTTTGGATGATTGCATTGCTTCCGCATTCTTTGTTTTGTTGAATTGTTGGTACAGGGTCTAGTCCCGCCTAACAGGTTGCTTTTTGTTCTGTCTCCTTTCGCCGTGAGCTTGGTTCATGTATGGACTCCCATTTCATGGGTGGACCGGGCCCTCGGTGAGGGTGATGTGGTACCCTCCGTTTAGGGTGTCACAGAACTCCTTAGTGAGATCCCTGCTCCCCCACCTCCGTTTGCGAAGATTCGTCAACATGGAGGGTCTATCGAAGTGCGATCTCTACTTTAATGACCTCGTTGGGAAGATCGTTTCACTCCAAAAAGAAATCCGCTAACACCTGAGCTTGTTGGGCAACTCTTGGTTGATAGGAGACTTCGAATTCCCCAAGCTCGATCGCCCACTTCACAAGCCTTCCTGAAACATCTGGCTTGCTCAACACTTGTCTCAACGGTTGATCGGTCAAGACGACTATGGAGTGGGATTGGAAGTAAGGCTTCAACTTTCCCGAAGCATGTACAAAAACATGCACTAACTTCTCAATTTCTAAATAGTTTAACTCTGGTCCGTCGAGCACCTTACTTAGATAGTATACCGGTAGATGTTTCTGTTTGAGCACGACCACCACAACTGAACTGATAACTTCTTGCGAAACAGTAAGGTAGACAAACAATATTTCTCCCTTATTGGGCTTTGCTAGAAGAGGAGCTGATGCGAGGTACGCCTTGAGACTGACGAGCGCCTCATCGCACTCTTTTTTCCATTTAAATTGCTTCATGTTCCTTAAAACTTTAAAGAACGGAAGGCTCCGATCAGCGGAGCGCGATATAAACCTGTTGATCGAAATGATTCGCCCAAGGAGCACTTGGATCTTCTTGATCGAATTCGGAGGTTGGATGGCTTGAATGGCTTCGATCTTATCTGCGTTCGCCTCAATTCCACGTTGGCTTACTACATAGCCCAAGAACTTTCCTCCTTCAACACCGAACTTATATTTGCTCGCGCTGAGCTTCATTCAGTATCTCCTCAGAATTAAGAAGGTTCCTCTGAGGTGTTCAAGGTGATCGGATGCCTTGACACTTTTTGTGATCATATCATTGACATACACCTCCATCATATCGCCGATCTCAGAAGCAAACATCCAGTTCACCAACCTTTGATAAGTCGCGCCCGCATTCTTGAGGCCGAATGGCATGACCTTCAAGCAGTATATTCCGTTCACTACACAAAGGTCATTTTCGCCCGGTCTTCAGGGGCCATGAAAATCTGATAATAACCTTGGAATGCATCCATCATACTTATGAGTTCGCACCCGGCTATGGAATCAACCAACTGATCTATCCGAGGGAGTGGATAGGGATCTTTAGGGCACGCCTTATTCAGATCCGTAAAGTCGTTGCACATACGCCATTTTCCAGATGCCTTAGGGGCGAGGAATGCATTGCATATCCACTCTGGGAATTCAATAGGCGCAATGTAATCCGCATCGAGTAATCTGTTTACTTCTTCTTCAATAATCGCATTCCTTTCGTTCCGTAACTTCCTTACCTTTTCCCGAACCAGCTTTACAAAGGGATCGATGTTAAGTCGATGTACAATCACGTTTGGATCGATCCCCTTGAAGTCCAAGGGATTCCATGCAAATATGTCTACATTTTCGCGGAGGAAGTCAATCAGCATGACTTGCTCTTTCCCTTTAAGCTGAGCTACAGCCTTAGTTGGTTTCGAACTATCGCCTGGGATGAGCTCGACCTCCTTGAAATCTCTGGTTAGCTTCAGTCTTGTTTCCTTGGGCTCAATCTGACGAGCCTCTAACTTGCGTTTTTTTGGGTGAGGAATTCCCTCCATATTGGGCATTTCATCTTCCTCCTCATGAGCAGCTTTCAACGGTTTTGGAGTTTCATGAACCCACTTAGGCTTCACAGTTGAGAGCATTTAGCGCTCCCAAGCCTCTTTCAATTGACAATTTACTTCTCCAATTCCGTTAGGAGTTGGAAACTTCATCTTGCGGTGGAACACGGAGTAAATGGCTTTAAACTTTACGAGAGCGGGTCTCCCAAGGATCACGTTGTATGGGAGCTTAACCTCGACCACCGTATAGATAAATGGGACCGTGGCTCTTCTTGGGGCGTAGCCTAATGAGCTCGCCAATCTTACCTGGCCTAGCGGGTATAGCTCTGACCCGCCAAAGTCAATGAGAGGGGTCTCTATGGCATCAAGTGCGACATCATTCCCACATAACTTCTTGAAGGGGGAGAGTGGTAAGACATTCACCGAGCTACCGCTATCTACCAATACCCTTTTGACTTGAGTGTTGTAGATGTCAACATCGATTACCATCGGATAGTCCAGGGGACTCACCATCCTCATCGACCACGACATTATCAAAATCACAATCAGTAAAACCCAAGACCTCACCTTTCTCAACATGGAAGATATGCTGAGTAGGAGTGCTAGGCTCTGAGCTAAATCGGTGCCCTGCTTTCTTTCGTGAGGTCTTGGTATCACCATTTGTTGCTCCTCCGACAATCATATTAACCACTCCACGAGTGGGCATGTTATCAACAGGTGCTTGCTTAGTGCTCTTAGCTGCTCGCGGCCACGTTGCTGGGCTACGTGAGCGCGAACGAGATCGGCGAGGACTGCGTGAATGAGAGCGGGCTCTGTCTCCTCACTTCTTATGATTTCAATCCATGGACTTAACAAATTTTGATAGTTTGCCACCGGCTACCAAGCATTAGATTTCCTTCTCCAAGTTGATGCCCTCATCCGTATCGTGTCCGTTCTATTGGTGAAACGTATAATACTTACTGGAGCGAGAGTTTTTCTCACTCTGAGCCATCGGACAAGGCTTTTTGAACATCTTGGAACCAGTAATATTCAGGATTTCGAAGTTGTGTTTGGTAAGCTCAACTCGTGGTCCCCCAGGGAGGGGTCCCGCTCGCCGTTCTCTACGCTCCTTCCGATTTGAGTTTCTTGGTTGTCTGCCCTGGTTACGCGCTCGTTTCATGCGCGCCATGTCCTCCTGCTCCACGTACTTGTTAGGAATAGTGCCCTAGAAAGCCGATTGTATATCCGCTTTGTACTTTTTCTTATTGTAATCACAGACAATCTTTGAATAAAATAACAAATTGAGGCAACACTTCTTTATATGCTCTTGTTTGGTATGTGTTTACTTTAGCTATGCATGTATGAGAACTCCCCTAATCCTGATGAGTTTAGGACTCTACCATTTAGGTGAAATGGTTCATGAAACGAGCCCTATATCACATAAGTCATGATTAGTAAAATACTCCAAGTCGATGAGTCCTACAGACAGTGGGAGTGTCAACCTGACTCCTCTAAGGCTTGCTTGTGGGATCACGCCCTTAAGAAGGACCACCTTGTTTCATGGAGGTGCAAAGTGTGTAGTTGATACGTGCGTGATACATGAGGGTGCTTACTTCAATAAGTGAGTTCACTGAGGTGCCCCGTGTGAGAAGATTCCTAAATGGGAAAAGAAGTTTCTATTTCAGGAAATGGAAACTTCTAGATTAGGAAATATCTCACGAGTCATTGATGTGATTAATTGATCCTTAGACTTGAGGTTCCTTGTCACTTTATGAGTTAACTCTGTAGTCTTAGGTATAAGCTTTAAAGGGTGTCGCCTTAGACAACTGATTCAAGGCTTATGCTGGGGCTGCACAAGTGACCCATGAAAGTGAATGAGAATCAAAAAAGGGCCTACACTTGCATTGTCAAGGTGATCTCTTATTGTGTAAGTCATTCATATGCTATATGGAGTCCTTGGCCAAGGCAGTAGATCAAGACATCAAGAAAAGGGTTTCTTGGATTGAGATCAAATGGATATGAAATGCACTTAGCTTTAAGACCAGATTATTAGGGTTCTGATTATTCCCTTACCCTAGATCTTGGTTGAGAGATAGTAAGTAGGAGGATTGTATCTCACATGAATAAATGACTTAAAGGTTCTGTCGAATCGAGACATTCCAATTCAGCTAGGGGTTAAACACCTGTTGCTAGACTATGGTCGTTTAATCTGTGGACTGATTAATTAATTAGTGAATTAATTAATTGGGGTCACTGTTAATTGAATTGAGAACCTAGAGGGTCACACAGAACAACTTGGTTACATGAGTTGGGGCTTTGAAATGATTAAACGAGTTAATCGAGCCAAAAGGGTTCCACACGTATGATGCACTCGTGTGGGTAACGTGCATGACACGTGTCCTATATGGACACGTGTGCACCGTGCGTGTATATTTATTTATGTATTAAATAATTAATGTGTTAATTATTTAATATACTTTGGTTTAATTTTGAATTAAAAAGAAAGTCTTATTTTGGAGAAATTAATCTATTTAATTAATTATGAATTAATTAATTAGATAAATAAGTTATTTATTTATTAATAAATAAAGTATAATATTATCCAAAAGGAGTTTGGATATTTTAGCTCTCTTAAAAGATGATTTGAATTAGAATTCAAAGTCAAGTTTTGGAATTACTTGATGATCAAGTAATAAGAGAGAGAGGGATCAAATCCTTAGTCCAATAGGACTAAGTTTCGGCCACCCCTCTCTATACTAGCTCCCCTTAGAGAGTGATTGAGAATTTCTTTTGGTTCATGTGTTGAACACCATCCTTTCTCCAAGATAAAATAAACCCTAGGTTAAGCCTAAACACTAACTAGAGAACTAGCATCCTTACTAGTTAGATTGTAATCAAGTTGGTGGACTATCTCTAGAGACCTTCAAGTTAGAAGTTTTTAAAGATTCGAGCTTTACCAAGGAGAGGGGATCAAGCCGCGAGAAGAGCGTTCTTGGGTGGCTTGAAATGCTTCAAGAAAGATTATTGAAAAGTAAGTTTCTTTATCTTACGAATTTGGATTCATGATTGCGAGATTCGATCCTTTTTGTTGGAAAATTTTTTAAATTTCCGCTGCTTTCTGATTCCTGTTTCCAACAGTACTCACTTGCTATCTTCTGGAGCTGAACCATATCCTTAGGTTTTTGATGGGCAATAGCATCTCCACGCTCCGTACTGATCTTGGAGTCATTCATCCCTTGGTAAACCGCTTGCCTTAGGAAATCACCGGACGGAATTTCAACCTTGGTTAGTTCAGCACCAAAACAAGTGAAGAAGTCTCATAAAGTTTCATTGGGACCCTACTCGACATTTCAGAGGTATGTTGTGGGCAACTTAGTCTCCTTCAGAAGGCTAAAATGGCTATTGAACTGTTCGTACAGGTTATCAAAGCTTCGAATCGAACCTGGGAAAGTCGCTTGAACCAGTCATAGGCAGTTCCCAAGAGCGAAGTGACAAAAATTTTACACCAGAAGTCCGGTGAGTGCCATACAATTGCATGATGTGTTCAAATGTTGTCAAGTGCTCTTCAGGATCACCCGTACCATCATAGCGAGGCACATTGGTGGGAACCGTAGAATGTCCCACTCGGGCCATCAAAATTTCCTTGTAAAGTGGTGAAGCTTGCTCAGCCCTCGATCTTCGAGATCATCTATTTCTCCGACGAGCGGAGAGTTCGATGGGTCTCTCCCAATCTCCTCGGGCTGGACGACGTAAGGGCTTTTTGACCATCTCCTCTTCTTGGCACCGTGCGGGTTGGTGATGAGCTTCTTCCTGATCGCTAACCTGAGACCCATCCATGATCTTGCTTAGGGCACCGTGCAGGTTCTGATTTTCCACTTCCAACTGAGTGAGGCGGGCATTCTCTCTCTCTCCCGCTCGAGTTTCAGCATGTTGAGGGGGATTGAGAGGATCCGGTTCCTCCTCGTCCTCCGTCATGGTCTATTTCCCCCCCCCCCCCCCGGTCGTATGAACAGGACTTAGTCATCTTCATCCGGAGGTTGGATAGGATCTCGTACTCGACTCGGTCATGCTACCGTTGGGTTTGCCTCACTACGAACGGGTAGGGGATCCGTTCGAAGGGGCAGTTCCTCTTGTAACGGCTAGTTGGTCGTGCGCTCCGCTCTGCTCGTCAAAATGGTAGTGCGAGGTGGAGCGATAGTGGTTTGGACTTCTCCAATCTGGGCTTGCGTTCCCCCTTGAAGTCCCCAGAATGGGTTGAACAAAAATGGGTTCAGCAACATCGGGTTTAAGCCTACCGGAATGTTAATCGGATTTTGGCCCATTCCGGCACTTAATGCTTGTAGGGGTTGAATGGGTAGACTAAAACCCACGGTGGCTCCAGTACGGTTTCTCTTATACGGGAGCACCGGAGGTAGACTACGCAACACGTCGACATTCGCTTGACTTACTTGGGTTGGGGATAGTCATGGCGGTAAACTAGAGCTTCGCTTGCCACGGCTGTGATTCTCAGATCCGGTTATTCTTCAGACAGAACACAAAAAATAACTTGAAAAAAGTTGGGGAAATGGTGGTTTTCCCACAGATGTGGCCAAACTGATGATGCCGGAAATTGGTTCGCCGGATATTGAATGGAATTGGCTCCGAATCTCCAACAAATCATCCAAAGAGAGGGGGGTTCTTCGACCTGCTAAGATCAAAACAATGTAAGAAAACCAGGCAGGAGGTGTTTCCCACGTAGGTACTCCAACGCTCAAGACAACGAGATTCCCTTAGGTGGGAAGATGACTGGAAATTTGGGCAGAGTTTCGGTATGTAAAAGTGTGTGTACCTGATTCTGATGAGAAAAGGACTATTTATACTATCCGAATTAGGTTAAGGGCGTGAATTTCGCAGGATCGTGTGTTGAGTGGTTGAGAGACGTGCGAACATGGGTAACCGTTGTGCACCCAATGCTAGACGTGCTTTTATTCGACCTTATATAGTGCGGACCTCGTATTTGCAGATCTCGCAAGATGCGGACCTCGCAGGATGCAGACCTCGCATAATGCGGATCTCACAATGTGGAACTTGCATAATGCGGGCCTCCAAATGGGGAACTCGACACTGGGAAATAATTTGGCACTATCACATATGAACGGAACAGATATTAATATCCAAACCCAGGTTATTTAATTTGTTATTAATATTTCTAGTCTACTTTAAGATTTAATTTATTTCTTTTTTTTATTGAATGACCACTTGACCTAAAAACTTAAGCTATTAGATACGAGTATCATTAAATATTTAAACTCCCTAACACGCCCCTCACATGTTGGCGAGACTCTTTTTTTGGTTTGATCTTATACGTGTATTTTTCTCTTATTTATTTATTTTTTTAATTGGGTGACAATGAAGATTCGACCTTCGGACCTTTTTGGCCTGAACTTTGATACTACCACATTGAATGACCACCTATTAGATAGAAATATCATTAAATATTTAAATTCTCTATTTAACACTTTTCCTTAACAAAAGTTAATGTACATGTACACCATATAATTAAAATGTTAATCGTTTTGATCCTTAATAAAATCAATATGGAAAAATAAATCAGAGAGTACTATTTTAAGGAGTAACTGTTGGAAAACACGAATCAGAAAGCAGCGGAATTTAAAACGTTTTCCAACAAAAGGATCTTGGACTCGCAATCGTGTAACCAAATTCGTAGAGATAGAAAACTTACTTTTCTTTTACTCTTTCTTGAAGCATTTCAAGCCACCCAAGAACGCTCTTCTTGCGGCTTGACAACCCGTCCCTCAAAAGTCTCTTTCTACTTCAGAATCCATTGTCGGGATAGCAATCCACACCAACCTAGATTCAATTCATGTTAGAGATGTTCTTAACAATATAACATAAAGAAAGAAACATGAAACGAGAAAAGCAGGATTGAAACTCCCTTCGAAAACAGTTTTGCGAAAGTAGAAAACTGCCAGTCACAAAACCCTCGTGAAAAAATTCATCCTTCAGGATATGGACGAACGGTTTTCGCCATCTTCTTTGGTCCGATTTTTTCATTCGCTTCACGTCGGGTTCAGAATCGTTTCATCATCCCTTCTGATCGTTTTTGCTTAATCCCCACTTTTGGTAAAGCTCGAATCTTCAAAACTTCTAACTTGAAGTCTCTAGAGATAGTCCACCAACTTGGCTACAATCTAACTAGTAAGGATGCTAGTTCTCTAGTTAGTGCTTAGGCTTAACCTAGGGTTTTATTTTATCTTGGAGAAAGGAAGGTGTTCAACACATGAACCAAGAATTGTCTATTAGCTCTAAAGGGGAGCATGAGCTCCCCTATATATAAGAAAGGGGAGGGACGAAATTCCTAGTCCTTAACGGGCTAGGATTTTGGTCTCTCTCTCTCCTATTACTTGATCATCAAGTAATTTTGACTTTGACTTTGAATTCTAATTCAAATCAACTTTCAAGAGAGCTAAAAATATCCAAACTATTTTTGGATAATTTTATACTTTATTTATTTAAAATAAATAACTTATTTTATCTAATTAATTAATTCATAATTAATTAACTAGATTATTTTTCTCCAAAATAAGACTTTCTTTTTAATTCAAAATTAAACCAAAGTCTATTAAATAATTAATCACATTAATTATTTAATACATAAATAAATATACACATATATTTACACACGTGTGTGACACGTGTCACAATGACACATGTCACTCACGTGAGCCACACGTGTGGTTTCACACGTGTGGAACCCTCTTGGCTTGATTAACTCGTTTAATCATTTTAAAGCCTCAACTCATGTAACCAAGTTGTTGTGTGTGACCCTCTAGGTTCTCAATTCAATTAGCAGTGACCCTAATTAATTAATTCACTAATTAATTAATCAGTCCACAGATTAAACGACCATAGTCTAGCAACAGGTGTTTAACCCCTAGCTGAATTGGAATGTTCTGATTCGACAGAACCTTTAAGTCATTGATTCATGTGAGATACAATCCTCCTACTTACTATCTCTCAATCATGATCTAGGGTAAGGGAATAATTAGAACCCTAATAATCTGGTCTTAAAGCTAAGTGCATTTCATATCCATTTGATCTCAATCCAAGAAACCCTTTTCTTGATGTCTTGATCTACTGCCTTGGCCAAGGACTCCATATGGTATATGAATGACTTACACAATAAGAGATCACCTTGCAAATGCAAGTGTAGGTGCTATCTTGATTCTCATTCACTTTCATGAGTCACTTGTGCAGCCCCAGCATAAGCCTTGAATCAGTTGTCTAAGGCGACACCCTTTAAAGCTTATACCAAAGACTACAGAGTTAATTCATAAAGTGACAAGGAACCTCAAGTCTAAGGATCAATTAATCACATCAATGACTAGTGAGATATTTCCTAATCTGGAAGTTTCCATTTCCTGAAATAGAAACTTCATTTCCCATTTAGGAATGTTCTCACACGGGGCACCTCAGTGAACTTACTTATTAAAGTAAGCACCCTCATGTATCACACACGTATCAACTATACACTTTGCACCTCCATGAAACAAGGTGGTCCTTCTTAAGGGCGTGATCCCACAAGCAAGCCTTAGAGGAGTCAGGTTGACACTCCCACTGTCTGTAGGACTCATCGGCTTGGAGTATTTTACTAATCATGACTTATGTGATATAGGGCTCGTTTCATGAACCATTTCACCTAAATGGTAGAGTCCTAAAGTCATCAGGATTAGGGGAATTCTCATACATGCACACATAATGGAAACACTCAAAACACGTATTGGCATATAAAGAAGTGTTTGCCTATGATCAATCGTATATTATTCAAAGATTGTCTGTGATACAAGAAAAGTCCCAAAGCAGATTACGTCGAATCGGCTTTCTAGGGCACTATTCCTAACAATCTCCCACTTGCCCGTAAAAGCCATTTAGGTACTCTAAGTCCCATCTTCTCAAGATGCACTTAGAGACCCTATTGACTTTGGGCGTTTCCAAAGTGGATCTGCTATATTCTCTGCTGATGTGAGCCTCTTGTTTACACATCTCTTAGGAAACACCTTTTCCTTATAAAGTGATTCGTAATCACGTGTTCAGTCTCTTGGTGAGGTCTTGGTTCTCTTACTTGGGCAACCATCCTTTTTATCATACAATATGATCAAGGAGTTGTTTTCATGCTAGGAACTTCATCTAACAAGTTAGATGGAGTTTCTTACCCAAACACTTAACTTAGTATTATATAATACGACTAAGTTCTCAACTACGATAGTTGAGTTTTGCAATGTCCGTCCTTGGAACCCCTTTCCAACACATTGCATTACCATTCTGGTAGAAGTTATATCCTTTCAATGATTTCATAATCATTTATGTTTGATGAACGGTTACATCAAATATCCTTCTAACAACAAGATCCTTTGGGCTCTGTAAACTAATACATATCCTCATTTCTTCTCAAGTACTCTGAGGACATCCTTTACAGAGATCTAATGACCTTCTCTGAGGTCATATTAGATTCGGCCTACTACGCTTAGTGTTGCGCCATATCTAATTTAGTACATAACTTTTCATACATTATGCACCCTTTCACTTAAAGGGATTTTGGATATTCTAACTTTCTCAAAGTTATCTTAGGACACATACTCTTCAAAAGAGATGTTCCATTGTCCATACTAAACTCCTTTTAGTACCGTGGTTATGTACTCATTTTGTGATAATCCTTTTATTCTCTTAGATCTATCTTCTATAGATCTGAATGTCGAGAATATAGGATAATCACCAAGATCTTTCATGTCAAATTGTTTCTTAAACAAGAATTGGTAACTTTCACGTCATCCTTGACATTCCTAATGAGAAGGACATTGTCTTCTAAAGAACCAAAATTGACTCTTACATCACTAACTTTCTTATGTACACTTTGAGACTTATTCGACTTCCATCTGTGTCAAACGATTTGACTATCCTATGGAATCGAATTGTCTAATCCTAGAAGCCTTCATCAATCCACAGATTGACTTTAGGGATTTGCATACCTTATGCATACTCCCACTGAATATGAGATTTATAGAAATACCTTATTTCAGTCTCTTTCAATCTCATATTGAACAAGATAGTTCTCATATTCATTTATCATATCTCATAGTCAGAATATGAGGATGTGGTAAACATAATCCAAATGGACTTTTGCATTTCAATCGTCAAGAAGGTTATAATGCTTTCATTCACTCGAAGCTCCACGAGCTTGATCCTATCAGGTGGATCAACCAAGGTCAAAACTTGGTTTGAGTATAGGGAATCCATATTGGATTTCAAGGCTTGCTTACACTACTAAGATTCCAAATCTGACAGTGTCTCCTCTTCAAGTAATTCCTTGGCTATCTAGGAACGCGTTCTAAACGCGTCTTAAGAGAAGGGTTTCACACGTGTACATGTTCTAAAATTTGGCTAAGTTTTATCAGATGGGCTCGTTTCTTCTATATGTGGCGTGGATATTTATCCTCAAATTTCTTTAAGGTCTGCTTGCTTGCCTTTCTTCTTCTACAGGAACGATTCCTTAAGAAAGATACATTCCTTGAGACAAACAACCTTTGTCTAAGGGAATCGTAGAAACGATATTCAATATCGTTGTATAAACTTGAACTCATTTCAAACTTATCTCCCACTATCCTCTTCACTTAAGAGGATTCTACTAAATTCTTGGATAAGAATAATTAGGGAATTTAATATGCCACATTACATAGTGCAACTATAGGACTGATTATGGAAGGTACTAAATTCAAAATCTCTAACTGCATATTCTGGGAGTTTATTCCTAGTAAAGTTTGCTATGGAATGGACCATATCCTATAAGGTTTCATTCCCTCATTCGGAAACACTAAGGTGTTCTCGAATTAGTTTACTGAGAGATAATCCTATTATTTCTAAGATGACTAAGGAATTAGTTGATAAGATATTGGCTATCTCGATCATATCGATTTGCCTATAACTTATGACTACTTCGGTTCCTAACCTCCTTTTGAAATTCTAAGAATTTCATATAAGTTTCGAATTTGTACTTTAACAAGTACATTCATTCATAATGATTAAACTGACGATTGTATCTAGTGCTTACATTAAGCATCTTACACTCATCAGCATGGATCGAAATCCACTATAATTTTGGAACGTTCCATGTTTCACCTAAACAATGTTCCGGGAACGTTTTCCCTTTGAGATAGGATTCACAGGAAGTCAAATCTATAGGTTCATTTTCATAGAATGGTCCTAAGGTGTCTGACTTGCTAATCCTTTTATATCTCAACGTTCCAAAGTAATTCGAAGCTTTGTCATCTCACTTACTTTTGTTATCTCGTTGTATGTTCAGAACATTAGTGCCTTGAGTCTTTGCACAACGGATTATGCAGAATTGACTCAAGACTAGTGAATTCTATTCCTAGTAGAATTACTAAACGAGGTAACATTTCAGAGTACTCATACTCTTCGCAGTTTCCTTTCAAAGTCCTTATTTGCTACCATAGAAGCAAACATCCTATTTGATCTCTAGTGTCTTTTGGGCGCACCCCTTACATGCCCATCCATTGGGCTCTTAAGGGTTTCTTCTTCTTTAGGCGTTCAAGCCTTTAACTTAGGGAGTTTAGAAGAAGAATTAACCATCTCAACCTTTTATTCCTTCTTAAGGATGCTCTCAATCATTATCAACTAAATGATTAACTATGCTACATTAGCATCATTCTAGTTGAGCATAAAGGGTTTGAATGATGGTGGAAGCAATGTAAGCAATCAGTGCATAGAGAACTCTTTTCTCGGTTGATGATCGAGACCATAAGATCTTCAAATAAGATCTTTAGACCTTGTTCGCGTGCACTTGTTTCCTCATTTGGAATATTGAATAATTCCATAATGTTATACATTGTAACATTTTATGAGGTGGTTCAATTGCTCTTAAGTGGTTTGGAAAAATCCCATCACCTCAGGTTGCTTCTCTTTTGGCCCGGGTCGAATTTTCACAATTGAAAAACTTCGCCCTTTAGAGAACGCCTTTCTCTAGTCGGATTCTAAAATGAATTTTAGGATCCGAAGCCATTTAGAGTTAGTCAGGACTTGGTCAACTTATTTGACTTAAGGATGGATACGAATGGGTTTGCATTTCATATTGTAGAGAATCACAGAACTACAACCTAAATGCTAAGCAGAGAAAATGTGGGCATGCTGAATTATAACGATATACAAAAGATAAGGTCTTTAATCTAATGTAGCTCCCACTGTTTTTCAAAGATCTACAATTCCCAAAGATCTAAGAGGAACACGTTTCCCAATGGGTACTAAGATCCCAAGCATTTTACCTCGAACCCACGACTCGCGAACATTCTAAGTAAAACCCTAGGTAGGTACAACTTACCAATTCCAACACCTTTAGAACTCTTAGTAATTGTTTTTGCATCACCTATCTTTCAATATGGACCCACGACTCGTGCGACATCCATATTTACTTAGGCGTTAAGCTAGACACATCAATCATAAGATCATGATCAAAACTTAGTTCGAACGACCCACGACTCGCGGACATCGCCTTTGCCAAAATTGATCACGAAATATTGATCATTTAAAATGATCAATTAGGTAACTAAGAACTAATAAGCTCCACTAGCTATCCCACGACTCGCGGACAATAACTAGCTTTACTTACTAAACTTAAAACCTATTGATGGAATGCTAGGAATTTAATTCAAAATTTGCATCTCGAATTAAATACCTATTATTCGAAATGAGCTTAATATTTAATGGGAATTTTCGAATCAACCGGAGAGTTGTCCGGTTCGACCTCACCAACATATATGTTATCCAATTTTATTAGTCTTGATTAATGCAAGTACACTTAAATGCATTTCAAACAAGCACATAAACAGATAACATGTCCTAGCATGATACTAACATGTAATGATCATGGGTTCTACCTATCTTATGCGTGATATGTGGGAGCCACTCCACAATCACAGGTTCTAACATACATGCCACATAAACAGTTTAAATCACATAAGGGAAAGCGGTAACAAAATACGAGCCCTATCTCTATTACATTTAACAATTGAGATTCCCCTCCCTAACATTTTGAGGGGTCTTCACTTATGCCCTCCTTGTTACTTGAATGTGGTCCATCTTACTCCATGGGTGCATTGTCTCCAAAATGAAAATAAAACCTCACCACCTATCTCTACTCTCAAATTACAATAAAAAGAAAAGGACATAAAGTAATAAGGCTCAATCTTCATATTGGCCTTAGACAATTACACGGGGCATACCCCGGCCTCAAAAACAGTAATATGGAAAGCCACATAATAAATCACATAATAGTACGCACATAAGTGAGGCTCCAACCTCAATTGAAAAACGCAACTATAGGGCTCCAACCCCAATTTAAACCATCCATGTGCATAAATTAAAACCATACATAGATCTAAACCCATGATCACCTAACATGCTTTTGCGAGAATTTAAATTTAGCCAATAAATTAAAATTCTCGTTTCAAGTCCTAATGACTTAAAACACGACTTAGATGCAATTCTTGTTCAAGAGCCTTTTCAATAAAACCTGAAAAACAACAAACCAATAAAATTCCAATTAATTTCCAAAATTAATAATTTTATTCTTTCATTATTTTCAGAAAATAAAGATTGTAATTTTTCCAAAATTTAAATCGCTTAATTTCTCAAAAATCCCAATTTAATCAAAATTTTAAAATAATTTTATTTTAGCAAAACTGATTTTAAAAGATAAAATTAAAATAAAATTTAAATCAGGATTTTACGGACCGAAAACACAAAAACACGAAACACGAAAACGGGCCCGAAAAGGGGCCTAGCCGCGCGAGGCACTTTCGCGCAGCAGCGCCCGCCGCGACTAGGCAGGCTGGGCAGGCGTCCCGCGCGGTTGCGGGACGGGCGCGCTCGGGACGGCTCCCGCGCGGTTGCGGGAGGAGCTGGGCGGCAGCGGCGGGCCTGGGCGTGCGACGTGCTAGCACGCCTAGGCTCGTCCTTTTCGTGTTCCGTTTCGTGTCCAGGTTTCTTAAAACCAATTCAATCCAAAATTAAAAAATTCGATTTAAACATATTTCAATCAAAACGGTTTTCAAAAACACAATTTAAGAAAACAGTTTCAGAAATTCAGGAAAAATTACAGTTTCGTATTTCAGGCTTTCTAAAAGAACTCATGAATACCTAATTCGCATCTAAGCCTAAGAATTTCTACCAAATTCAGAATAATTGAGACGAATCAGAAACACGATTAACGAGGTGGCTCTGATACCACTTGTTGGAAAACACGAATCAGAAAGCAGCAGAATTTAAAACGTTTTCCAACAAAAGGATCTTGGACTCGCAATCGTGTAACCAAATTCGTAGAGATAGAAAACTTACTTTTCTTTTATTCTTTCTTGAAGCGTTTCAAGCCACCCAAGAACGCTCTTCTCGCAGCTTGACAATCGTCCCTCGAAAGTCTCTTTCTACTTCAGAATCCATTGTCGGGATAGCAATCCACACCAACCTAGATTCAATTCATGTTAGAGATATTCTTAACAATATAACATAAAGAAAGAAACATGAAACGAGAAAAGCAGGATTGAAACACCCTTCGAAAACAGTTTTGTGAAAGTAGAAAACTGCCAGTCACAAAACCCTCGTGAAAAAATTCATCCTTCAGGATATGGACGAACGGTTTTCGCCATCTTCTTTGGTTCGATTTTTTCATTCGCTTCACGTCGGGTTCAGAATCGTTTCATCATCCCTTCTGATCGTTTTTACTTAATCCCCACTTTTGGTAAAGCTCGAATCTTCAAAACTTCTAACTTGAAGTCTCTAGAGATAGTCCACCAACTTGGCTACAATCTAACTAGTAAGGATGCTAGTTCTCTAGTTAGTGTTTAGGCTTAACCTAGGGTTTTATTTTATCTTGGAGAAAGGAAGGTGTTCAACACATGAACCAAGAATTGTCTATTAGCTCTAAAGGGGAGCATGAGCTCCCCTATATATAAGAAAGGGGAGGGACGAAATTCCTAGTCCTTAATGGGCTAGGATTTTGGTCTCTCTCTCTCCTATTACTTGATCATCAAGTAATTTTGACTTTGATTTTGAATTCTAATTCAAATCAACTTTCAAGAGAGCTAAAAATATCCAAACTATTTTTGGATAATTTTATACTTTATTTATTTAAAATAAATAACTTATTTTATCTAATTAATTAATTCATAATTAATTAACTAGATTATTTTTCTCCAAAATAAGACTTTCTTTTTAATTCAAAATTAAACCAAAGTCTATTAAATAATTAATCACATTAATTATTTAATACATAAATAAATATACACATATATTTATACACGTGTGTGACACGTGTCACAATGACACGTGTCACTCACGTGAGCCACACGTGTGGTTTCACACGTGTGGAACCCTCTTGGCTTGATTAACTCGTTTAATCATTTTAAAGCCTCAACTCATGTAACCAAGTTGTTGTGTGTGACCCTCTAGGTTCTCAATTCAATTAGCAGTGACCCTAATTAATTAATTCACTAATTAATTAATCAGTCCACAGATTAAACGACCATAGTCTAGCAACAGGTGTTTAACCCCTAGCTGAATTGGAATGTTCGGATTCGACAGAACCTTTAAGTCATTGATTCATGTGAGATACAATCCTCCTACTTACTATCTCTCAACCATGATCTAGGGTAAGGGAATAATTAGAACCCTAATAATCTGGTCTTAAAGCTAAGTGCATTTCATATCCATTTGATCTCAATCCAAGAAACCCTTTTCTTGATGTCTTGATCTACTGCCTTGGCCAAGGACTCCATATGGTATATGAATGACTTACACAATAAGAGATCACCTTGCAAATGCAAGTGTAGGTGCTATCTTGATTCTCATTCACTTTCATGAGTCACTTGTGCAGCCCCAGCATAAGCCTTGAATCAGTTGTCTAAGGCGACACCCTTTAAAGCTTATACCAAAGACTACAGAGTTAATTCATAAAGTGACAAGGAACCTCAAGTCTAAGGATCAATTAATCACATCAATGACTAGTGAGATATTTCCTAATCTGGAAGTTTCCATTTCCTGAAATAGAAACTTCCTTTCCCATTTAGGAATGTTCTCACACGGGGCACCTCAGTGAACTTACTTATTAAAGTAAGCACCCTCATGTATCACGCACGTATCAACTATACACTTTGCACCTCCATGAAACAAGGTGGTCCTTCTTAAGGGCGTGATCCCACAAGCAAGCCTTAGAGGAGTCAGGTTGACACTCCCACTGTCTGTAGGACTCATCGGCTTGGAGTATTTTACTAATCATGACTTATGTGATATAGGGCTCGTTTCATGAACCATTTCACCTAAATGGTAGAGTCCTAAAGTCATCAGGATTAGGGGAGTTCTCATACATGCACACATAATGGAAACACTCAAAACACGTATTGGCATATAAAGAAGTGTTTGCCTATGATCAATCGTATATTATTCAAAGATTGTCTGTGATACAAGAAAAGTCCCAAAGCAGATTACGTCGAATCGGCTTTCTAGGGCACTATTCCTAATAGTAACCTAAATCGACTAATAGTCGGTGTAGCACTGTTAACATCCCACATTGAAAAAAGATTAAACCATGTGCTAGTTAATAAATGCAAGATAACCGTCACCTCATCAGCTAGTTTTTGGGGCGAGTTAGGTCGAGCATAAACTTTCACATGATATCAGAGTAGGCTACATCCTGTTAAATTGAATTGAATTGGGTTCAAGATCCAGGGTAAACCCCCGATTGTTCAGGTCTAGGTGGGTTTCACGTTCCAGGGTTCAAGCTCCAGGGTAGACACCCTATTGTTCAGGCCTAGGCAGGTTTCACGCTCCAAGGTAGACCCCTGATTGTTCGGGTTTGGGCTTGCGAGAAATGAATTAAATTGGGTTTCACGCTACAGGGTTGACCCCCGATTGTTTGGGTTTAGGTGTGTGGGGGTGGGTTAACATCCCACATTGGAAAAAAGATTAAACCATGTGATCGTTAATAAATGTAAGACAACCCTCATCTCATCAGCTAGCTTTTGGGGTGAGTTCGGTCGAATATAAACTTTCACAAGCACCAAAGATTTGATCCATATATTTATCCTTCAAGTAACAAATACAAGTGCAAAAAGTGTCAAGACGATTCCCAAAAAGTGTCAAGACGATTCCCCTAATGGTAATCCTGTATAATATACCCAAATATTCCGTACCCACTATTCAGGTTTCAATTCTCGTCCTTCTAATCATGGTTCACGTCCATTAAACTACCTCGAACCAGATTTAACTTTGTCATGACATCAAAACAGAGAGAAGAAGAAAGGCGCTGCCATTCTGAGATTATTTTAGAAAAACCTTCGAATAATTCCTTCAGTTTCCATTTAAACATAGTAATACATAGATTATTATTTTCTGTATTACGTGTTTGGTTTGAGGTCTCAAAAAGAAAACACAAAAAGACGTAAATATCTCTAAAAATTTATGTATCTTTTTTTTTTCAAAAAAAGAACTTTTATATTTAGAAATTGACAACTATACCCTTAAATAATAGGGAAAAAATTTTTGAACATCTTGAACTATCACGCATTTTGGACTTTGCAACCTGAACTAGAAAACGTCTCCGGTTACAACCTGAACTACTTAAAATTCTCACTTTGCATCCTCAGTGTAAAATCCGGCCACTGTTGTCACCGGAGGCACTGACGTGGACATCCCGAACGGGTGACACATAAGTACATGTGGCCGGATTTTTACACTGAGGATGCAAAGTGAGAATTTTAAATAGTTCAGGTTGCAACCGGAGACATTTTTTAGTTCAGGTTGCAAAGTCCAAAATGCGTGATAGTTCAGGATGTTCAAAATTTTTTTCCCTAAATAATAATATGTAAATTTTATACATATATTTGCAATTAGTATATATATATATATATATATATATATATATATATATAAATTTATGATCTAAAAAGATTTATAATAATTAATAAATATATTTTTAAAAAAATCCATCCGATTTCTTCCCCAACCCATCAAAGGTTCAATTCCCCCACCAATTCACCACCACTGTTGTTGTTCCAATTTCGACTGCCACTACCATCACTCAACATTTTTCCGCCAAACCTCTAGATCTGGGACCAAAGAAATCATTGTTGGTTTGTTGTCTAGTTTTGATGTCCCACATTACAAATTTTAGATTGAATAAATTGAAGCTTGTCCGATATAGGAATTTTGTAATAGTTTGGAAATGAGCTAACACTATAAATAGACTCTTCCATTTCTAGCTTTTGCATCCCAAATATATTTCTTTAGTGAAATATATGTTGAGTGGTGCCCGAGGACGTAGGCTGAATTGGATGAACCTTGTTAAATTTTGGTGTTCTTTTCTTTACACTTTTTGACTATCCTTATTTTTAGGTTATATTTAGTTTATTATTTTGCCTGAGTGGTTGAGATTTTTCTTGGTGTAATTTTAGTCATTATAGTTCTAGATATTGTTCAAAATTTCCACAACAAGTGACATCAGAGCCAAAGGTGTCAGAATATACTCTGTGGTTGCAGCTTAGTTTGATCTTCCACATCAAAAACGTATGGAGAGGACTCGGTGGGCATCACGTATCGGTGGTGTGACACCCTTAACAGAGGGCCCCACATCCCCGGCGCTATGAGTCCGGTCCACACATGAAATGGGAAGTCCATAGATGAACCAAACTTATAGCGAACGGAGACAGAATAATATCAACCCTGTGTTAGACGGGACTAGACCCTGTACCAACAAATCCACAGATCAGGAATGCGGACATAAGGCAATCAAACATTCCATATAACAATAGGAGTACAATTCAAACAGGAATGTAAATATGGGTTCAACTAATTCAAGATCCTATCCTAACCTGTCCCGAATCAATACAAGGCAATAACATATAAACGGGTTCAACTAGGGCCCTAGAATCCTGTCCCGAGTTCAATAAAGAAATAAAGATACAATATAGCCTACAAGGCCCAATACAAGCATAAAGGAATGTGTTGTACGATGCAGTGTACACGACCAAGACACGAACGAAGACTTTGATAGACTCCCTCCTAACAAACACTGGACCTGCAAAACAACCACTAAAAACAAAGAAAGGGAGGGGTCAACTAACTGACGAGTGAAGGGGTTACACACCCATATATATAAACAGGCAATCAAGCAGGCGTAATTCCACTATACGTTATTTGTTATTAAGAACGAGTTACAGGATTCAAGAATCAATCGATACGTGCGGTGGAATCACGTTCATTCATGCAATCAGGTAAGCAAGATATACAATGCATGTGTCGATATCCGTATACCCTCTGTTGATGCCTATTTTACCTTAACGATCCACGAACTCTGGTTGCTGAACAGGGACTGGGGGCATGCCAGAGGTTACGGATATCTATGTATTATTTTTTAGGGGACCCGGCGAGAACGGGTATTTATTCCATCCTGGATTACACTTTCCACTTATTAACATGACAAGTACAAGACACATATTCAATCAAGCAGTCAGAAATCAGGAATTCATTACACTTATCAATAACGGGAAACATGTACAATTTAACCTCCTTAAGCCGGTGATGGTCTGGGTAGCTAACCCTCTCCATCCAAGTTACGGTGATTCTGCGGGTTCATGACTCCGCAGACCGGAATCCCATGTTCCACCAAACCTCCTGGTGGATATTCGGGTTGCTCCAACACGATGGGACTTATTCAAGAGGTCACGTCGCCCAATACCTCCCTGGTTCGCTCAATACACAAGCCCCTGGGCCCCACAATCAGGTACAAGAATCCATACCAGCTAACCCAACGCTAGGAGAGCCGGGGGCAATCAATATCTCGCAAAACAGGCTCAGGGTTAACACTACATGATTTATAAAGCATTTCCGGTGTAACATCCTGGTTTTTCGGCCATACAAGTACGCTGTTTCGAGAGTACTACGTGCACATTTAAATTATTTATTTACGTAATTATATGTTTAGTTTAATGTTTAAATTTAATTCTTGAATTTATTTGAATTAATTGTTACGTATATGTTAGAATATTTGAACATTTTGCCCCCGTTTTTAATTTGTTAGACCCCGTACTTGTTTCCCATTTTGGTGACTACGTGATATGCATGAATTATATGTGTTATGAATTTGTCTATATGCTTGTTTTATGTTCTCGGACTTGTTTGATATGGTAACGCACCATATTTTATTTGTTAGGGACTCGAGGGCCTAACTCGTTTTAGCACGACTTGTGTTCCGGAATTTATATCTTGAGCTCGGGAATTCGTATTCAAACTTCGGAATTGGCACTGGACTCGTAACAAAAATTAAAAGATTTTGAACCTAGCTTAGTATTTTTCTAAGCCCGTTTGACCCTCCGAATTTTGCCCAAAACCTGTACTTCGCATAGATTTGCCACCTATTACAATTTTGGCCATAACTTATTGGTTTCTTGACCAAATGACCTGATTTTTGAAACTATATGACCCTAACTCATTAACCTACCTAACTATATTCACCCACCCCACCTAGCTGTTGGATAACTGAGAGAGAGAGAGAAGGGAAAAGGGAGAAAAGAAAGAAAACCCGCCACTATTCACCTTGGCCGATTTCAAGCTCGTTCGACCTCCGATCTTCATCAAATCTGAGAAGTGAGTATATTTTCTTGTTTTCCATCTTCTTGGCTTTCTTTTAACTCCTATTTTGCACATTTTCATTGAGTATTCAGCATGCTATGAACATGATGGTGAATAGTAGGGGTTTATTGAATTTTTATGAATTCTTGTTTGTTTTTGCATCATTTCTTGAACCTTGAAGTGTTAAATGATCCTTGTTGCATCCTAGAACTTGCTATAAACATGAATTTAATTTATATGGGGTGTGTATGGATCCACCATGGCTGAACCGTATGAGTTTTTGGAGCTTTTTGGGGCTGAATTGCTTCCTTTGTTGCTGCATGAATTTGTTATTTTTGTGTGCTACTTTTGTTGCGTTTAATTGTTTTGCTTGCTGCTGATTTCGTTTCCTGGAGTTGTTGCTGTTGGTGCGCGAAAATGGAGAAGAAAACAGGGGTTGTTGCGTTGCTTCTCGGACTGCTACGCGCAGTCGGGGCCTCGATCGTGCCACCCTTTTTGAGCTTGCTTTCGACCTTTTGCTTCCCTTTTTGTGAGATTATTATGTATGTGTGCTTGTGTGTGTGCGTGGATGCATGAGTATATATATGTGTAGTATATTACTATTATGAGTGCTTGTGTGTATATATACAATATATATATATATATATATATATATATATATATATATATATATATATATATATAGTATACTATATGTTATGTATTTAGTTATTTAATTATTTGATTTACTTTTATGTGATATGACTTTAAATATTTCGATCTCGCGTGCATAACTTTCGTGCTTCATTTTGCGCTTGCTAATGCGTTCTTTTTATTCATTTATGACTTATATGCTATGTGAACATGTTATACTATATGTTATGTCTTGTATTAATTTTATGAAATTAGTTGATACGAGTTTTACGTGATATATGACAAGAAACGCTCTACGTGCTCTCTTACGTGCATGTATGAATTCATACTTCGTTTATTTACCTCGTATGATATTTTTTTCTCCTTTTATGATATTTATGCAATGTTAACATGTTGTATGATGTGTTATGTTCGTTATATGAAATTTATGAGTCCGTTTGACGTAAAATATGTGACCTATGAAGCGATACGAATTTATACGTGCTAAATGTTATTTTATTTCAACTCACATGCATCTCTTACTCTCTTTAGGGATATTAAATTGATGCATGCTCTTAATATGCTATTACATGATAATTTAGGAGTTCTTATTTCGTTACACGTGTCGGGCTATAGTGCGGGGGGTGTAGCGTTCTTCGCTCCGTGTTGCTACATCCGGTACATAGCCGGTATAAAAGATATGGTTTGTTTTTTATTAAAACCGTTTGGCTTATTTAGAGCATGCAAGGTTATAGGTCGTTTATAAAAGAAAACGCTCACCTCCATGTGCAAGAAACACCAAGAGAAGGACCACGAGCCTCGAATGTCTCCCCCAAGAATATCATTGTACAAGAAAGGAAACACGGTGTAATTGTGAGACACGACTCAAAATGGAACCAAGTAGGATGCATGGCAATGTTCATGAATTGGTGTAACGTGTCATGGAATGATTCGATATGCAATGAACTTAAGGAGGTCACTTATTCATTCCATTTAATCATACGAATTCATTTTATGCATATTACGCAGTCAAACAATCAAGTTTAAACAAGTAAGGACCAAGGAGTGTCAAATAATAACATAATTATCAATTAATCAAGCATATAATACATATAAATCACATACGGGAGTCAAGGAAGTGAAAGGAACGCAAGAAGAGAGGTTTTGGCAAAGTTTAGGAAAAGTTGACAGCTTTGGAAACATACAAGCTGTAGAAAAATGGGAATATCATGAGTTATAGAAATAGGAATGGAGTTTTGCTTGTTGGGTATGAAAGTAGACAAATATACCTTTTCAATGATATATGTCTCGACTTGTGGTTCAAAGCGAGGTGAAAATGGCGTAGGCCCGAAGTTGGATGAATGCAAATTTTTGGTGAAGTGGCGATACCAAAATGGATTTATTATATCTCACAAACCAAATAAGATATTGACGTGATTTCAATTGGAGGATAGGTTTAAGTGTTTAAAAATTCAGGTCAATCGGAGCTCATTTGAATAGGTAACGGAGAATGAAACCAGGACGGAAAAAGAATAAAAGGACAAAACGGTAGGCCAGTCAAAGAGGGAGTAACGGGGGTTACCATTCTTAAGGCAAAAATTGGTAACGGGGGTTACCAGAGGCAGGTGATTTTCCCCCAACAAAGGAACAAGGTAACGGGGGTTACAAATTTTAAATGTAAATGGGGTAACGGGGGTTACCTTCCCCCCCCCCCCCCGGGCCCCGCGAACTGCAACTCCAAGTTCTGCCTACAATGGCGGAACACACACTCACACCACACCACAACCCCAAAATCACATAATAATCAAGCCACGAGACATATACAACACGTAGATCACATATTTACACATTAGAGCTCGCGAAACGAGCCCGAACACATAAATATCCCAACCCAACACTATTCACCTTCTTCCCCAAATAGCCAAATAAAACGAATCCAAGGTACGAAAGGGGTATTAAATCAAAGCACATAACGCAAATAGAGCACAAACCTTACCTTAGGTCATTGATCGGACGGTTGGATCTCGCAAACCCGAGCTCAAGGTTTGATGGGAAAAGGGGGGACCTCTTCTCCTTTTCTTCCTTGCTTGGTGGCTGACCTTGGGAAATGGGGGAGAGAGAGAAAGGGCTTAGCCCTTTTTGAGCTGAAACGGTTCGGGTAAAACGGGTAGGGTCATGGTATCCGGTCCACTCGGATCGGATTTTAAAACGGTAGGGCAATCAAATGGCTTTAGAAATTAAAAGATTAATCCACTAAATTCGAATCTTCGAAACGAACTCAATGAGAATGTTGGAATTCGAATCCGAATTCCCGAGCTCAAGATAGCCACGAATGACCCAAAACACCCTAATTATAATTAGGTCCCTAACTTGCAATTATTGGACAATTGAGTCCAAGTATAATTTAAATAAATTCCAAGACGCACTTAATTAAAATAAACTTCACATTGACACGTATAGCATGCGATGTCACATAAATCAGATAATTACTGAATCAAACCCTCTCGCGACGTCGTACCTGGCTTTCTAGAAAAACAGGATGTCACAGGTGGGCTTGGTTGGCATCACGTAGTGGTGGCTATTGAAAGAAAGGTGTAGCAAAAATGACTAAGGAAGAGATCTTGCCCCGAAGAATGGCAAATACGAGAATCACAGTGGAGATCTTTAATGGAATCGGTTATTTCGGCATGTGGAAAAACGAAGTTCTAGACGCTCTGTTCTAGCAAGGATTAGATCTCGTCATTGAAGAGAATAAACTAGAAGAGGTTGATCATATAGATTGGAAGAGCATTAACCGATTGGCATGTGGTACAATTTGATCGTGTCTGTGTAGAGAATAGAAGTATGCTTTCTACAATGAAACTTTTGCAAGGAAGTTGTGGAAGGAATTAGAGGAGAAATTCTTGAAGAAAAATAGTTTAAGCCCGTTGGCTGAGATTGAGATCGGAAAGGCACGGATCAAGAGCGGGACAAAACCCTCACCTCTCTCCCATTGTTCCTTCCTCCTTAGTGCCCGATCCGGTCAGTAGGCTGAAATGCTGTATGCTAAGAGCGAAAATGCCGACATCTAGCACATAGAAGAGCGCATTCGCTTCCTATTCCTATACAAAACAAGTTGCATATGAAGAAAAGACTATTCGCTTCACATATTCCCGGTACCACGATGAATGGGCACATCACTCAGTTTAATCAGTGTTGGAAAACATGAATCAGAAAGCAGCGAAATTTAAAAAATTTTCCCAACAAAAGGATCTTGGACTCGCAATCGTGTAACCAAATTCGAAGGAATTAAGAAACTTACTTTTCTTTTATTCTTTCTTGAAGAGTTTAAAGCCATCCAAGAACGCTCTTCTCGCGGCTTGATCCCCTCTCCTTGGTAAAGCTCGAATCTTCAAACTTCTAACTTGAAGCTCTCTAGAGATAGTCCACCAACTTGATCACAATCTAACTAGTAAGGATGCTAGTTCTCTAGTTAGTGTTTAGGCTTAACCTAGGGTTTCGTTTATCTTGGAGAAAGGAAGGTGTTCAACACATGAACCAAAAGAATTGCCAATTAGCTCCTAGAGGAGCTCGAGCTCCCCTATTTGTAAGAGGGGGAGTGCCGAAATTCCTAGTCCTTAATGGGATAGGATTTTGGTCTCTCTCTCTCCTATTACTTGATCATCAAGTAATTTTGACTTTGACTTTGAATTCTAATTCAAATCAACTTTCAAGAGAGCTAAAAATATCCAAACTATTTTTGGATAATTTTATACTTTATTTATTATAAAATAAATAACTTATTTTTATCTAATTAATTAATTCGTAATTAATTAACTAGATTATTTTTCTCCAAAATAAGACTTTCTTTTTAATTCAAAATTAAACCAAAGTCTATTAAATAATTAACAAATTAATTATTTAACATATAATATATATATATATATATATATATATATATATTATATATATATATATATATTCACGTGTGTGACACGTGTCACTAGGACACGTGTCACTCACGTGACCCACACGTGTGGCTTCACACGTGTGGAACCCTCTTGGCCCGATTAACTCGTTTAATCATTTTAAAGCCTCAACTCATGTAACCAAGTTGTTGTGTGTGACCCTCTAGGTTCTCAATTCAATTAGCAGTGACCCTAATTAATTAATTCACTAATTAATTAATCAGTACCATAGTCTAGCAACAGGTGTTTAACCCCTAGCTGAATTGGAATGTTCGGATTCGACAGAACCTTTAAGTCATTGATTCATGTGAGATACAATCCTCCTACTTACTATCTCTCAACCAAGATCTAGGGCAAGGGAATAATCAGAACCCTAATAATCCGGTCTTAAAGCTAAGTGCATTTCATATCCATTTGATCTCAATCCAAGAAACCCTTTTCTTGATGTCTTGATCTACTGCCTTGGCCAAGGACTCCATATGGCATATGAATGACTTACACAATAAGAGATCACCTTGCAAATGTAAGTGTAGGTCCTTTCTTGATTCTCATTCACTTTCATGAATCACTTGTGCAGCCCCAGCATAAGCCTTGAGTCAGTTGTCTAAGGCGACAACCTTTAAAGCTTATACCTAAGACTGTAGAGTTAACTCATAAAGTGACAAGGAACGTCAAGTCTAAGGATCAATTAATCACATCAATGACTCGTGAGATATTTCCTAATCTGGAAGTTTCTATTTCCTGAAATAGAAACTTCCTTTCCCATTTAGGAATGTTCTCACACGGGGCACCTCAGTGAACTTACTTATTAAAGTAAGCACCCTCATGTATCACGCACGTATCAACTATACACTTTGCACCTCCATGAAATAAGGTGGTCCTTCTTAAGGGCGTGATCCCACAAGCAAGCCTTAGAGGAGTCAGGTTGACACTCCCACTGTCTGTAGGACTCATCGGCTTGGAGTATTTTACTAATCATGACTTATGTGATATAGGGCTCGTTTCATGAACCATTTCACCTAAATGGTAGAGTCCTAAAGTCATCTGGATTAGGGGAGTTCTCATACATGCACAGCTAAAGTAAACGCATACCAAACAAGAGCATATAAAGAAGCGTTGCCTCAATTCGTTATTTCATTCAAAGATTGTCTGTGATTGCAATAAGGAAAAGCACAAAGCGGATATATAATCGGCTTTCTAGGGCACTATTCCTAACAATCTCCCACTTGCCCGTCAAAGCCATTCTAAAGCTACTCTAAGTCCCATCTTCTGAAGATGACCTTGGAAAGCTTCTCGACTAAGGGGTTTAGTAAGTGGATCTGCCACGTTCTCTGCTGATGTGACCCTCTCAATTTGCACATCTCCTCTTTTGATAATATCACGGATTAGGTGATACTTCCTCATAATGTGCTTGGTCCGTTGGTGAGATCTTGGTTCTCTTGCTTGAGCAACCGCCCCAGTGTTGTCACAAAACACAGTGATGGGGTCTTTCATGCTAGGAACAACATTCAACTCTTGAATGAAGTTTCTAATCCAAACACCTTCCTTAGCTGCATCATTTGCAGCTAAGTATTCGGCCTCAGTGGTCGAATTTGCAGTGGTTGTTTACTTGGAACTCTTCCAACTCACTACTCCGCCGTTTAGGCAGAAAATGTATCCTGACATTGACTTAAAATCATCTAAGTCAGATGCAAAGCTTGCATCGCAGTATCCTTCGACAGTAAGATCTTTCTGACCTCCGTAAACTAAGAATAAATCTTTAGTACTTTTCAAGTACTTAAGAATATTCTTCACGGCAGCCCAGTGACCATCTCCAGGGTCAGATTGGAAACGACTTGTCACACTAAGTGCATAAGCCACATCCGATCGAGTACATAACATTGCATACATTATGCTACCTATTGCTGACGCATATGGTGTATGAGTCATTCTCTCCTTCTCAAGGTTAGTCTTAGGACACATCTTCTTTAAAAGACATGTTCCTACACTCATAGGAAGGTTCTTAACCTTTGCTGACTCCATATTAAGTCTCTTCAATACTTTGTCAATGTACATCGATTGTGATAGTCCTATTAACCTTCTAGATCTATCTCTATAGATTTTAATTCCAAGGATATAGGACGCATCACCAAGATCTTTCATCTCGAATTGGTTCGATAACTATAACTTAGTCACTTTCATGTCATCCTTCGAATTCCCAATAAGAAGGATGTCATCAACATAAAGTTCTAAAAATTGCACTGAGGTCTCCAATTCCTTTCTATACACACAAGACTCATTCGAAATTTGAATGAAGCCAAACGCTTTGACTGATTCTAAGTAAGAACCCTAGGTAGGTACAACTTACCAATTCTAACACCTTTAGAACTCTTAGTAATTGTTTTTTTGCATCACCTATCTTTCAATATGGACCCACCACTCGTGCGACATCCATATTTACTTAGGCGTTAAGCTAGACCCAGCAATCATAAGATAATGATCAAAACTTAGTTCGAACGACCCACGACTCGCGGACATCGCCCTTGCCAAAATTGATCACGAAATATTGATCATTTAAAATGATCAATTAGGTAACTAAGAACTAATAAGCTCCACTAGCTATCCCACGACTCGCGGACAATAACTAGCTTCACTTACTAAACTTAAAACCTATTGGTGGAATGCTATGAATTTAATTCAAAATTTGCATCTCGAATTAAATACCTATTTGTTCGAAATTAGCTTAATATTTAATGGGAATTTTTGAATCAACCGGTGAGTTGTCCTGTTCGACCTCACCAACATATATGTTATCCAATTTTATTAGTCTTGATTAATGCAAGTACACTTAAATGCATTTCAAACAAGCACATAAACAGATAACATGTCCTAGCATGATACTAACATGTAATGATCATGGGTTCTACCTATCTTATGCGTGATATGTGGGAGCCACTCCACAATCACAATTTCTAACATACATGCCACATAAACAGTTTAAATTACATAAGGGAAAGCGATAACAAAATACGAGCCCTATCTCTATTACATTTTACAATTGAGATTCCCCTCCCTAACATTTTGAGGGGTCTTCACTTATGGCCTCCTTGTTACTTGAATGTGGTCCATCTTACTCCATTAGTGCATTGTCTCCAAAATGAAAATAAAACCTCACCACCTATCTCTACTCTCAAATTACAATAAAAAGAAAAAGTCATAAAGTAATAAGGCTCAATCTTCATATTAGCCTTAGACAATTACACGGGGCATACCCCGGCCTCAAAAACAGTAATATGGAAAGCCACATAATAAATCACATAACAGTACGCACATAAGTGAGGCTCCAACCTCAATTGAAAAACGCAACTATAGGGCTCCAACCCCAATTTAAACCATCCATGTGCATAAATTAAAACCATACCTAAGTTTAAACCCATGATCACCTAACATGCTTTTGCGAGAATTTAAATTTAGCCAATAAATTAAAATTCTCGTTTCAAGTCCTAATGACTTAAAACACGACTTGATGCGAGTCTTATTTATAAAAGTTTTCAATAAATCCCAAATTACCAAAACAAATAAAATTCCAATTAATTTCTGAAAATTAATAATTTTATTAAAGATTGTATTTTCCCAAAATATAAACCGTTTCAATTTCTCAAAAATCCCAATTTTAAGTTTTATTCAAAAATTAAAAAAAATATTCAAAAAATAAAATTTTAAAAATTAAAATAAAAATTGGGACTGGATTGCACGAAACACGAAAAAACACGGATTACGGAAAAACGGGCCCCGTACGCGAGAAGAGCCGTGCGCGATGCAGGCGCGCGAGCGCGACAGGAGCTCACAGAGCGAGCTGCTGGTGCGCGGCTCCTCCAGGCAGAGTGCGGGCGTGTGTGGGTGGGCACACCTACGAGTGCCCGGAAGGCCTCCCGCACGGTTGCGGAAGGGTGCTGGGCGGCGTCGCCCAAGCACGCGCCTGGGCGGGCGTGCGGCGGCGCTCGAAGGCCGCGCGCGGGGTTTCGCGTGTTCGTCGTAATCCGGGTTTTCGTTTCGTGTTTTCGTTCAAAAGCAAAACCAATCCAAGAAATCCAAAAACAGTTTATACAGTTTCAAATCTAAAATAGTTTTCAAAAATTAAATTTTGCAAAAACCAATTTTCAGAAACTTTCAGGAAAAAATACAGTTTCGTAATTCAGGCTTTCTAAAACAATTACAAATACTCAATCGCATCAAGCCTAAGAATTTCTACCAAATTCAGTATAATTGAGACGAATCAGAAACACGATTAACGAGGTGGCTCTGATACCACTTGTTGGAAAACACGAATCAGAAAGCAGCGGAATTTAAAAAATTTTCCCAACAAAAGGATCTTGGACTCGCAATCGTGTAACCAAATTCGAAGGAATTAAGAAACTTACTTTTCTTTTATTCTTTCTTGAAGCGTTTCAAGCCACCCAAGAACGCTCTTCTCGCGGCTTGATCCCCTCTCCTTGGTAAAGCTCGAATCTTCAAACTTCTAACTTGAAGCTCTCTAGAGATAGTCCACCAACTTGATCACAATCTAACTAGTAAGGATGATAGTTCTCTAGTTATTGTTTAGGCTTAACCTAGGGTTTCGTTTATCTTGGAGAAAGGAAGGTGTTCAACACATGAACCAAAAGAATTGCCAATTAGCTCCTAGAGGAGCTCGAGCTCCCCTATTTGTAAGAGGGGGAGTGCCGAAATTCCTATTCCTTAATGGGCTAGGATTTTGGTCTCTCTCTCTCCTATTACTTGATCATCAAGTAATTTTGACTTTGACTTTGAATTCTAATTCAAATCAACTTTCAAAAGAGCTAAAAATATCCAAACTATTTTTGGATAATTTTATACTTTATTTATTATAAAATAAATAACTTATTTTTATCTAATTAATTAATTCGTAATTAATTAACTAGATTATTTTTCTCCAAAATAAGACTTTTTTTTAATTCAAAATTAAACCAAAGTCTATTAAATAATTAACAAATTAATTATTTAATATATATATATATATATATATATATATATATATATATATATATTCACGTGTGGCTTCACACGTGTGGAACCCTCTTGGCCCGATTAACTAGTTTAATCATTTTAAAGCCTCAACTCATGTAACCAAGTTGTTGTGTGTGACCCTCTAGGTTCTCAATTCAATTAGCAGTGACCCTAATTAATTAATTCACTAATTAATTAATCAGTCCATAGATTAAACGACCATAGTCTAGCAACAGGTGTTTAACCCCTAGCCGAATTGGAATGTTCGGATTCGACAGAACCTTTAAGTCATTGATTCATGTGAGATACAATCCTCCTACTTACTATCTCTCAACCAAGATCTAGGGCAAGGGAATAATCAAAACCCTAATAATCCGGTCTTAAAGCTAAGTGCATTTCATATCCATTTGATCTCAATCCAATAAACCCTTTTCTTGATGTCTTAATCTACTGCCTTGGCCAAGGACTCCATATGGCATATGAATGACTTACACAATAAGAGATCACCTTGCAAATGTAAGTGTAGGTCCTTTCTTGATTCTCATTCACTTTCATGAATCACTTGTGCAGCCCCAGCATAAGCCTTGAATCAGTTGTCTAAGGCGACAACCTTTAAAGCTTATACCTAAGACTGTAGAGTTAACTCATAAAGTGACAAGGAACGTCAAGTCTAAGGATCAATTAATCACATCAATGACTCGTGAGATATTTTCTAATTTGGAAGTTTCTATTTCCTGAAATAGAAACTTCTTTTCCCATTTAGGAATGTTCTCACACGGGGCACCTCAGTGAACTTACTTATTAAAGTAAGCACCCTCATGTATCACGCACGTATCAACTATACACTTTGCACCTCCATGAAACAAGGTGGTCCTTCTTAAGGGCGTGATCCCACAAGCAAGCCTTAGAGGAGTCAGATTGACACTCCCACTGTCTGTAGGACTCATCGGCTTGGAGTATTTTACTAATCATGACTTATGTGATATAGGGCTCGTTTCATGAACCATTTCACCTAAATGGTAGAGTCCTAAAGTCATCAGGATTAGGGGAGTTCTCATACATGCACAGCTAAAGTAAACGCATACCAAACAAGAGCATATAAAGAAGCGTTGCCTCAATTCGTTATTTCATTCAAAGATTGTCTGTGATTATAATAAGGAAAAGCACAAAGCGGATATACAATCGGCTTTCTAGGGCACTATTCCTAACAATCAGTTGGTAGTTGATTTATTGGATTTGGATATGGCTTTTGAAGACGAGGATCTGGCGCTGATGTTGTTGGGATCGTTTCCGGAAGAGTTCTAGTTCCTTGAGACAACCCTACTCCATGGAGCGGTTGAGGTTTCGCTCAGTAAAGTGTGTACGGCCATGTGCAGTTATGAACTGAGAAGGAATGACAAGAAAAGAAGCACTAATGGAGCTACAAAAGCCCTAGTTGTGAGAGATCGTCAGGAAAACCCGCCGAAGGTGAGAAGAGGGACATCAAAGTGGAAGATTAGAGTTACCAAAGATAAGGGTGCCTTTTTTCATGAGAAAGGACACTGGAAGAAAGATTGTCCTAAGTTGAAGAAAGGAAGGAGTTCGCAAGACGTGTGACACCCCGTTTCTTCGACGAGCCAGGTTTGACATCACGAGTGTACTACTTACGTACTTAAATTATTTATTTATACAATTATATGAAGAATTTGATATTTAAATGATGATCTTATGATATCTGCTTTATATTTTGAACTTATGATGAACTTTGAACGTTTTTACTATTTTGACCCTGTTTTCGATCCGTTTGACTTCGAACTTGATTCTGATTTTTGTGAATACGTGATATGCACGAAATACAGGAGTTATGAACTTGTTTATATGCTTATTACACGTTTGCAACTTGTTTGAGGTACTCTTAGACCATTTTCGTGAAAACGAGAGTTAAGGGCCTAAAGAGCTTTTAGCGCACCTTGGTCGGGCTGCATAACTTGAACTCGGGAATTCAGATTCGAATTTCAAAACCACCGCTGGACTCGTATTAACAATTTGGATCCAAGACAAAAAGTTTCATAATTTTCTAAGCTTGTTTGAACGTCCGAAACTTCACCGAGAGGAGCCTACATACCGGATTCGCCACTCTTGACCGTTTTGACCCATTTTAGCTCCTTTTTGACCCAATCTTGGACCCACATTTTACCAACTCACTCATCTATACTCTCATGCTTCCTCATTCTTAGACAAGTACAAGGAAAACAAGAAAAAAGGAAGAAAGGAAGCAATAAAGAAGAGGAAGAGGAAGAGCAAGTACACCCCATGCCTTGCACATCTTGAGCTCATTTGACCTCCAAACTTTTTTCAATCTTAAAGGTAAGTTAAGAATCTTGTTCTCCGTGTCATTATGCACATATTCATCCATAAATTTGATATTTTAACCTAAGAATGCATGGTATATGGAGAAGATAATTAATAGTAAGGGTTTCTTCAAAATTTTGAATTCTATGATCATCCTTGCACCATTTTGAGTTTTGAGAGTTGTATGTTGATCCTTGTAGCTTCTTTACTTTATTTATATGCTCTACTTTCATGGTAGTTGATTATTTGATGATTTACCATTATTTCACCTAAGTTTATCTTGCTTGAAACATGGAAATAGTTGAGCTTTCGAACCCCTTTTTGTTGTCGGTTGTTGATGTTGATGTTGTGGTTGGAATTCGCTCCAATTAGTGCCTATTTTTCATGAATTTGTTGTTGCTTTCTTGCTGATCTTGTTGCCTGCGTGCTGCTACTAAGAAATGGAGTTCAGGACAGGGGTGAACAGGCTGGAAATCGAAGAAGGAGATGAACAATGCAGCCTCACCCCCGTGACAAATGTTAGGCATGAAATTCAAACCACGTGACCCCTATGCAAAATTTGGGACTGATCTTCTGTCTTGAGACA
Source organism: Lantana camara (assembly GCA_037501455.1). Taxonomy (NCBI): domain Eukaryota; kingdom Viridiplantae; phylum Streptophyta; class Magnoliopsida; order Lamiales; family Verbenaceae; genus Lantana; species Lantana camara. Next base: position 93,713,805 of record CM074859.1, on the reverse strand, counting down.
CCATCGTGACAATCCTATGCTTTGGAGACCCTTACCCCATGTATCAATGCATTTAGGTGAAGATTTAGCTTCTGTCTTGAGTCACGGGGGTGACTCCATTTGTTCTTGAAGATTGTCACCCCCTCCCATTTTCTTGCATGCTACGTTTTGAATGTTTTTTGTTCATTTGTTTCATTATTTTCTCGCCTCGTTTAGGACTCCTAAATGTTATTAACATGTAATATTATGTGTTAAAATTATTGTATTAAGTTTATGATAAGATATATAGGAGCTACGAACTCGAATGACCTAAGTGCTTCCTCGTGCCTTCTCCATTGCATTCCACGCATTCATTATGTGATTAAATGATCTCTTTTTCTCTCAAATTTATATCTATGATGTTTGTTACATATTGTATGATATGTTATAAGTGTTTATGAATTCTCTGGCTTGATTTCCGGGGTGAAAACATGACTTCGGTGCATTAGCATTTAAGTGATACCTTAAGGTGTATCTTGCATTCCTTTCATCCTTTATGTATTCTAATGGATATCTTTCACCCCAATTTGATTCATATGCATTTTTAACATGTAGTATAAGGTGTTATGCTTTGGATATTGAAAGTATGGAGTGATTACGATACGTTTATACCAGCTTTGCTCTTGAATGTTTTAAGTGCTCCCTCATGACCCCTGTTACGCATTCATTGCATTCGTTTGCATCGTCGTTCATCTAATTAGTTCATGGTTGAGTCTAAGTCATAAGTTTACATTTGTTTATCCCAAAATTCGGTTCGGGAGGTATCGAATCCACCATTTAGCCTTTCTCGATCGTCAACGCTCGTCCGCGAGCACTTTTGGTAAAAAGGTGAGGTTAGGTTTGTTTTCCTTTTAGTTATTGTGACCTACAACCTTATGTGCTTGTTTTCAAGTCCGCATGCAAATATACTATTATATTTATATAATAGATATGTGTTAATATGATATGTTTATGACTTTATCATTTGATTACAGGTTTTGGAAACTATACGTATAAGCATATGTAAGCAGGATGACACGGAGAGTTACATTTAAAACATATGCCAAGTTGCAAAGTAAGATACGAAAGCTAAGGTGTGTATGTTACGTTAAGTTAAAGCTATGACATGTTATGTAGCGAGTTAAGAATGTTGATAAGAATGGTTCATAAGTGTTGTTTGGGCCCCAGAGACATGGGTAAGGATGACCGGGATGGTGTCGGGCCGATGGATTAAGCCTGTGTACGATCTCCATATGAAGTATTTACATGCGACTCTGGAAGGTTGAGAAGGCGTGGTGCTTATGCCTCCGGTAGATTCTAGGGAAGGTACGTTGTGGGTTAGCTACCCCGCATATATAGAGCTGTATAGTTGTGGGCTCGCTACCCCGTGTGCAACCTTCAATGGGTGGTAAGGCTGATTCCCGAACTACCATGGTTGTGAAGGGTGGATAAGTTATACGTTTTATGTTTATTTTGGTTTTAATACGTATGATATAATGATATGGGAGTAAGGTTGGAGACTCATATTCGCCGAGTATATGAATACGTTATGATATGTTGATTATGAAACGGGATAGGATTTCTTCTCTTCGGTTTGATATGTTTTGATTATGATACGTATATGTATAAGTTGTTATGAAAATAGTTTTGGGGTGTAAAACCCTACTCCCTGTTCATAGTCTTTCTTTTAGTACGTGTTTCGCTCTATGTATATCTGTATAGGTGTGCGTTAACCCCTTCACTCAGTCAGTGGACTGACCCTCTCCTTTTAATTTTTTAGTTTGTAGGTTTTGGTTCGAGCTAGGCGGAGAAGTGTGTCGGTCGAGTTCTCTAGTCATCTAATTCGAGTTGTATTTCATTTTGCATACATTTATAGCTTTGTATATGATTCGGTTAAGATGTAAGAGTCATGTATGAATGTATGTAATTCGTTATGTATGAGTTTTGTTATATGATATTTAGGACAGGCTTCTAGGGATAGTTGAACCAGTCAATTGTTGAATTAAGTTTTGAATTTTATATGCAAGCTTCCGCTCTACTTGTAGGTTTTTAAGTGCTCCTGTTTGGTTTAGCTCCGTCTGGCCTAGAGTGTGTGTGTAGGTCCCCGTTCACTTAGTCTTGGACTCATGTATGAACTTTCATTTCATATATGGGTTCGGGTCTAGGTGCGAGGGATGTGGTGGCTCGCCGCTTCGGGTGCTACAAGACGCCAATATAGCCAAATTCAAAAGCGATGGAGAGTCAGATGTTTCTTTAGTGGCTTCACCTTCAACGCAAGTTCAAATGAGTGGATATTGGATTCTGGTTATACCTACCTTATGTCTCTCGTTCGAGAGTGGTTCTTCGATCTCGAAGAATTCGATGGAGGAGTTTTTTGCATGGGTAATGATCAAACCTGTAAAATAGTTGGGACAAGTTCAATCAAGCTAGAAAATCATGATAGACCACCAAAATTCTGAAAAATGTTCGGTACATACTCAGTTTGAAGAAAAATCTCATCTCTTTGGGGGGACTTGGAGTCAAAAGGCCTTATTATAACGATGTGCGATGGAATTCTTAAATAAACCTAGGGGACACTCGAGGTGTTGGAGGGTGAGAGAAAGAACAACTTATATTTCTTTCAAGGTAATACAACTGCTGGAACAGTAGCAACAACAACGACTTCTAGCAGCAAGAAGAATGTTGAGATAATGAAGCTGTGGCATATGCGTATGGGACAGACTGGAGAAAAATCCTTACAAATTCTTGTTAAGCAAGGTTTGTTGAAAGGTATGAAGACTTGCAAATATGACTTTTGGAAGCATTGTTTACTGAAAAAAAGAAGGGTAAAATTTAGTACAGTCATACATAATACCAACGGTATTTTGGATTATGTGCATTTTGATATGTAGGGACCTACCAAAACGCCGCCATTTGGAGGCAGACACTACTTTGTTACCTTTATCGATGATTTTTCAAAAAAGTTTGGGTGTTTACTATAAAGGGTGAAAGTGAGGTGCTTGGAGTTTTTCTAAAGTGGATAACTTAAGTTGAGAACCAAACTGAAAGAAAGATCAAAGTTCTCCAAACAGATAATGATGGATAATAAAAGAGTGATCCATTCCAAAAGATATGATAAAAATACGACATAACTAGTCACTTCACAGTAAGAGAAACAACGCAGCAGAATGGGGGTATCACGGTGTATTAATAGGACATTAGTGGAGAAAGTTTATTGTATATTATCTAAAAGGAAGTTTTAGACTGAGGTAGTGACATACGCTCAGCATCTCGTCAATAGCTTTCCATCATTTGCAATAGGTGGGAAAATTCCTTTGGAGGTTTGGTCTGAAAAACCTACAACAAATTATATCGTTTTGTGCGTGTTTGGTTCTACTGCATACTATCATGTGAATGAATCAAAGTTGGATCCTCGAGTAAGAAAGGCGCTCTTTATGGTCTTCAATACTGGGGTTAAGGGATATCGTCTTTGGTACCTAAAGAGAAAAAAGATAATAATAAACAAAGATGTTACCTTCAATGAATCTGCCATTTTAAATAAGGTAACTCAAGAAGGGACCGACGGGACTCCGAAACAGGTAGAGCGTGCACCAGAGTAGATGGAGTATACATCGAAGCATGTGGAGTTTTGGAAGATAGCGGTGAGTCCAATGAAAGACACTATTAGTGATTCTTCTACAGTAGAAGAAGAATCGGATGAGGAGGATGTTACTATACAAGAACCTCAATAACAACTAGAACCAATTTCAATTTGAATGATGGGACGAGAAATTTAGAAATTAGCTCTTTTTGTCGACATGGTAGCATATGCACTTCTCGTAGTTGATGATATTTCATCCACATTTTCAGAAGCAATTCGAAGCTTATAAAATAATAGATGGAAAAACGAAATAGAAGAACAGATATAGTCTCTTTAGAAAAATATGATGTGAAAATCGCATTCCTACACGGTGACTTGGAAGAGAAAATCTATATATCTCAGCCAGATAGATACAAAGTTGCTGGTAAAGAAAATTGGGTTGGCAAACTTGATAAATTCTTATAAGGATTGAAGCAATCATCGAGGTAATGATATAAATGATTTGACAAGTTTATGCTGGGGCAAAGATACACAAGAAACAAATACGACCACCGTGTGTATTTGTGCAGCCTACAAGATGGGTCCTACATTTATCTACTCTTGTACGTTGATGATATATTAATAGTATCAAAATGCCAAAATGAAATTGACAAGTTGGAGGCTGAATTGAGTAAAGAGTTTGAGATGAAGGATTTGGGAGAAGTCAAGAAAATTCTCGGCAAGGACATAAACAGAGACCGGGAGGGAGAGAAGATTTGGCTGACTCAGAAGTAGTATTTGAATAAAGTACTACAACGGTTTAGTATGTGTCAAAATATAAAACTTATAGGTACTCCAATTGCCCCTTTCTTGAAACTTAGCAGCTAGTTATCTCCAAAGACCAAAAAGAACGATAATATATGGCAAAAGTCTCATATGTGAATGCAATTGGTAGCCTGATGTATGCAACGGTGTGTACAAGACCAAATATTTCAAAAGCAACTGGTGTTGTGAGCAGATACATGCATGATCCTGGAAAGGCTCATTGGCAAGCTAAGAAATTGATTCTCCGATATATTCAAGATACTGTAGACGTTGATTTATTATTTGAGCAGGATGAAGCACCTGGTCAAGACATAGTTGGATATTGTGATTCTGACTATGCTGAAGATTTTGATAAGTGAGAATCTACAACTGACACTTGTTCACCTTAGCCAAGACACCAATTAGTTGGAAGTCTACCTTACAGTCAACGGTGGCTTTATCTACGACAGAGGCAGAGTATATGATCGTTACAGAAGTTGTAAAGCAAGCAATCTGGCTTCAAGGACTGCTTAAAGACTTGGGAGTTGGTCAAAAATACCATGTTGTGTATTGTGACAGTCAGAGTACTTTTTATTTAACAAATAACTAGTCATTTCATGCAAAAACGAAAAATATTGATATTTGCTATAACTTTGTGCGGAAAGTTCTCAAAGAAGAGCAAAATGTTCTTCAGAAGATTCTGACTATGGAGAATCCTGTAGATATGATGACCAAGGTAGGGACAAAAGCTAAGTTCAAACATTTTTTAGACTTGGTTAATATCCTGCACTTTTAAGTTGGCGCTTGTGGGCGTAATTTAGAGGCACTACAACCTGATTGAGAGATGAAGTTTGTTTGTATTTAGTGGGTCACAAATTGTGTCAAGTTGGGAATTTGTTGCTTTGTGGCCCAATTTTGATGTCGCATATTACAAAGTTTAGGTTGAAGCAATTGAAGCTTGTCCCACATAGGAATTTTGTAATAATTTGGGGAGGAGCTAACATTATCAATAAAATTTTCCACTTCTAACTTTTGCATCCCAAACAAAGTTTTTCCTCACTTTGTAATATTTCTTTAGTGAAATATATTTTTAGTAGTGCCCGAGAACGTAAGTTAAATTGGCCAAATCTCATTAAATTTTGGTGTTATTTTCTTTATGCTTTTTAATAGCTTTTTTTTTATTTAGTTTATTATTTGTCTGAATAACTGAGATTTTTGTTGGTGTAATTTTATGCATTATAGTTCTAAATATTTTTACGCTTCCACAACAGTCACCACCATCACCGACAGAGGAAAGATAACATTTTCACTCAACTCGGGGTTTCTACTTACCTCACCCGGTGTCAAGGGTCGCCCTCACTACAGGCCCCCTTGACCCGCAACTCACCGTGGCCGTCGGGCCAGCTCGCAAGGAAGACCGCACCTACGATAAGAGAAGTTGTTTTCAAGCCTTAGGTGTTAGAGTCTTTGTACATGTAAATAGTAAGTTAGTTGGTAGGGGGCAGGTTGCTGCCCTTTAGTCCGTTTTGTCGCGTTGCACAACCCCTGTAATAGCTAGTAAGGGCAGAACAAAAAAAAAAAACTTTTAAAGTACTATAGGGAAGAGCAGTGACTCGAAGCAGAGTTAAGTAAGCATCTATTATAATCTCGGGCATTTCTCCCCGGTCCTTTGTGGACGCACTATATTCTTGGTGAATATAATGAAAGTTAATTTCCTTTCAATGTTGTTGTCCCTCGAAAGCGCCCCACTAGGGTGGGCGTGAGTGTGACGTACAACGGACATACGTAGTGAATAGGAGTAAGTAGCATACAAGAAGCTTGTTACTAGCCACACGGTGCACACTTCCTAGTAACCTTCTCGGTGCCCCGTGAGAGGTGGTATCAAAGCCTCGGATCTTGATACACAGGACTGAGGTAAGAATTATGGCTGAAGCATCAGGGGCCATGGAGCCCGTGAAGAAAACCACGAAATCACGGTTAGATGACCTGGAGGAAGAAAATGGAAGGCTTTCATATGTGGTTGCGAGCCTGGAGGAAAAGGTTAAAACATTGGAAGAGGAGGTCGAGAAGCTCCAAGCTCGGCTTGGCGAGAGCAGAGAAGCCTGCCATGGTTTTGCAAAAATAATTAGAACGAGTGACCTCGAGGGAGTGAGGCACGAAATGGAAGAGATGAGAATACAACTAGGTATACTCTAGAGAGCTATGGGGAACGGAGCGGCCGTGAACCACGATCCAGTTGCAAGGCTTCGGATTCCTAAACCGAAAGCCTACGAAGGGACAAGAGATGCGAAGAAAGCCAAGAACTTCCTCTTTGATATGGAGCAGTATTTCCTCGCTGCACATATAGACGACGAGGCAAGGAAGGTGATGACGGCCACATTGTATTTGGCAAGGGATGCTAAATTGTGGTGGAGAAGGAAACATGACGAAATCTAAGCGGGGGTGGTGCGCTTGGACACGTGGGATCGCCTCCTAGAAGCAATCAGACAACAATTCTTCCCTGAGAACGTTGAATACATTGCTCGCAAGGTATTGTGTGAACTAAAGCAAACGGGTTTTGTAAGAGACTACATGTAGGCTTTCTCGAAGCATATGCTGAGCATCACTGATATGTCAAAGAAGGATAAGCCCTCCAGGTTTATGGAAGGCTTGAAACCATACAAGAGAAGCGAACTCCAGCGCCAAAGAGTGGCGCGGCGGAGAGACTGATGGATTTCAACCCGAAACCTCGACGTGTGCCGCCAATAACAAACTCGACACCGATGAGAGGAGGGCCGAGACCCTTTCAAAGCGGTCCATATCACAGTGGGGCAGAGATGTAGCATCCCAACCAGAAGGCGCCACATCCCCCGTACTGAGACCCGACCCGCATATGAAATGGAAAGTCCATACATATGCCAAGTCACGGCGAATGGGGAGTTACTCACTCGGTCGCTACACTAGGCGGGAGCTAACTTCGAAACCAAACAGACAAAACCACCAAACAATGCATGTAGCACCCGGAACACCGAGATGCCACACCCCCGCAATATAGCTCAGTCCACATACGAAATGGATGATCAGTACATGAACCAAGACTATAGCGAACGGGTGACAAAATAAGAAACCATCTAGCTAGGCGGGACTAGACCCCAGTTCAATTAATCACCAACATACATAATCAATAAAACGGAAGCATAAGATACATACATTCAATAAGTTAACATCACCATGTTCACCACTTCTTCCAAAAAAAACCATCTTCCAAATTTAGAAGTGCCAAAAGGTTCATAACATTACAATTATGCATCAATAATATACAAGGAACATGCTAGACTCAAAAGTAAAGACCTGACTCGACCCCTCCTAGCACTCAACCTGCAAAACTGAAAATGTGAGGGAGTCAGTCTACCGAAGACTGAGTGAGGGGTTTATAAATAAATATTAGTGCAATTACCATGCAAGTCATAGTTTTGGGTAAGGTTTTATAAAAGGGAAGCCATATAAGTTCGATAATAAAATACAACTCACCCGAGATTACAACTAATCAATTTAACAATATAACCGTTATCACTTCAATTCAATCAGTGGCCCGGCGAGTGAGGGCAATTCTCCAACCTTACTCCGACAGTGAACATTACCAATATTTAGATTATCAATGGTTAAGTGAGCATGCAAGTTATTACAGTGTACAATAAGCAGTTTCAATTCCCTTCTTCCTCCGGTGATGGTGGGATTGCAAGGCCCCACCACTAATAACGGCGAGCATAGGGTTCATGAGTCCCTATGCCCGGGACTCCTTCCCCCACTAATCTCCTAGTGGGTTCAGGGGGCATCCCAAAGTTGTGAGGATAGTGCAAGAGTTACCCGTCAGCCCTTGCTTCCTCGGTTGGCTCAATACACTACCCTCGGGCCCAAGTGAACATGCTTTACTCGCCAAACAATCAATCAATCATTATAAGTTCAATATATCACGAGAAATCATTTGCAATCGATAAAGGTTTTGAGAAAGATATATATATATATATATATATATATATATATATATATATACATTTTGGCCGAAAAATCACGTAGGGTTATACGGGTTCTATATATCTAGTAATTAAACCTCACCTGTGCCGACAATACAACAAGGATATAATTATGGAGCTTGCTCCTTGTCAACGGGAAGACAATCTGTGTAAAAAGGGACAAGTGTTTGTGAGATACGACTCTAATGAACCAATTATGACGCACGGCAAAGTCATGGATCAATATATCATGCAATAACAATCAAGGAATGTCAATTAGGAGCATAATTATCAATAAAACAAGTATATAACTCATATAATCAGATACGGGAGCCAAGGAAGTGAAAGGAATGCAATAAGAGAGGTTTTGGTGAAGTTTGGTAAAAACGGACAATTTTAGGAAACATACATGCTGAGGGAAAACTGGAATATCTTTAATTATAGAAGTGGGAATCGAGTTTTGTTTATTTGGAATGAAACTAGACTTAAAGACCTTTCCAATTATATATGGCACGTTTCCTAGTTCAAAACGAGGAGAAAATGGCTTAAGCTTGAAGTTAGGCGAGTGTAGTTTTCTAGAAAAGTGGCGACACCTAAAAGAATTTATTATATCTCACAATTCACAAAAGATATTGAGATGATTCCAATTTTAGGTTGTTTTAGACTTCAAGAGGTTTTCAACGGTTTAAAAATCAAGTCATTTGGAGTTCGGATGAGGGAGAAACGGGCATTTGAAAGCTCTCAAGTGAGACAGGGGATGCCCCAAACGGGCGTTTGGAAAAACAACTAGGAGCCCAAACGGGCGTTTGGGAGCTCTCGGGCCAAAATTCTGGGAAGTGAAATAGGCGTTTGGTGAATGAACTAAGGGGCCAAACGGGCGTTTGGGAAGCCGCTGGACGAAAAATAATAGGGGAAAACAGGGGAGGTTACGGGATTGGCTCCCAAGCATGCTCCAACACCAAACCAATGCAAGAATTCAACTCCAAACTAACATATAACATGTATATAGTTCATATATGTCATTTAAACTTCATATAAACAAGGAACCATGCTTTGATTCATGAAAATTCACTCAAGAAACCCCCCAAAAATGTCATGTGACCACATATGCTCCAAGTTCCATAAAAGTCATGTTATATATACACATCTTAAGCCATGATCATCACATACTCTTCATATTAGCTCAAGAAGACAAAAGAATCAATAAACCCTAACATAGCTTCAAGAACTCCTCAAAATATATGCATGATCTTACCTTGAAGATGGAAGAAATGGAGGGGAAAGAGAAGATGATGGCATGAAGCTTGTTCTCTTGATGAAAAAGGAAGAAAATCCTTGACTCTTGCTTCCTAGGATGGATCGAAGTGAAAGGGGAAAAGAGAAGCAAGATGTGTGTCTTGTGTTTGTTCTTATGAGATGAAATAGAAATGAAGATGAAGATATATATGTGTATGTATATGTTATATCGATCCAAGATGGGGAAAAGAAAAGGGAAATTGCCACTAGGTCCTCCAAAAGTATAAGTTATGCAATAAAGTCCTATCTCATGAAATATGATCAAATAAATCCAAAGAAAGGTTCATGAAATTAAATCCTCTAATCTTAAATGAATGTGTTCACTTAACTCCAATTCATATTAATGCAATTAAGTCCATACATATAAGGGATGATCAAATAAAGACTCGTAAGAGCATTTATTCACATTAGCAATTAATTTCATACAAATCATGAAAATATTAAGAATCTAATGTCATGAAAATTATAAATTAACACATAATGATTAAATGGAAAAACCGGGGCGTTACAATGCACGTGTGGAAGCAGAATATATAGTCAAACACCAATACAAGCATTAAATTACGGGTTCAAACTATCCCTAGAAACTTCTCCCGAATTGATATTAATATATCATTTCAATATATACATTCTTGTATAAATTAAATTAATTTACAAAATACGTGTGAAGTGACTCGGACTTAAACATAGGACTTGACAGACTCAGAACCCCGCCTAGCACTCCAAAATCTACAAGAGAACTGAAAAAAAAGCCAGGTTAAGTCTATAGGTGACTAGTGGGTATAAAACAGGGTTTAATATAATACTATTACGAGAATTAAAGCTCACACCCACATGCAAGTCATAATCCCATATGAGATTTTTTAAAACATTTCCCAAGTGGGTGAAAACAAAGAAAACACGCCCGGGATTACAACATTAATTTCATTCATTCCTTATATTCATGCGGTCATTACGTGAGCTTGGCGAGAGGGCGAATTTTCCAACCTCCACCTCATGTGTGCATTTATTCATTTATTCGTTCATTAGTGATCACACAATCATTCATCAGTCACAATCATTCATTCATTCAATCGTTAATTCATTCGATCATTCATGCGATCATTCATTATACTTACACCTTTTTCCTCCGGGCGGTGGATGAGTTAGCAAGACCCGACCACCTCATTCATTGACCAAAGGGGGTTCATGAGTTCCCCAAAGGCGCTCAGCTCCCTTTCCTCGCTAATCTCTTAGCGAGTTCCGGACTCTGTGATTTTTGGTGGGACTAATGTACGGAGGTCCCCGTCAGCCCGAGCTTTCCCGGATAGCTACGTACACTAGTCCTGGGCCCCATTAACAATGTGGTCACTTATCTCGCCAAAACATTAGGTTAGGGATTCAATATTCAAGAAAAGGGTTTTAACATGCAATCAATGACTCCTTTTTAAATGACTCGATATATTTATATACATATTTTGGCTTAAAACTTACACGTTGAGGTATATCGGGTCGTTATTTAACTAATAGAAAAAAAACTCACCTGTTACACCTTACCGAACGATACCAAGAAGAAAAGAATACTTGAAAAAGGCCTAAGAACCCGGCAAGTCTCCGCCCTGGAGAAAATTGTACAAAAGACAATATAGTGCATTCGTGAGACTCAAGACACTAAATGAACCACATATGATGCACGGTAATGAATTAACATGATATGACATGTATAAGAAGTGAAATGGCATCATGAAGTCACATAATCAAGTAATTCATTCAAGGACATTCAATACATGGAGGTTTCAGGTCCAATCGTTTCATATCTTTCATAATTCATAGCAATATCGAGCCAAAATCTTCAAAATATAATCATATTACACATTTCAACATGTTTGCATTCTATATAATAAGTATAAAGGCAAGAGGAATCACTTGAGACATCAAAAGAATGCAAGAAGGTACCTAACGTTTCATATAGAAACACTTAAGCCACGTTATAGCAATTCAAGTCATGAATTTCATATAACAATTATAACTCAAATATATCAAGTTTGCAATTATAGAATAAACAAAACAATGGCATCCAAATCATTTAAATATGTAAAACGTGAAATAGATAGCAAATTAATTCCATAATTCCAAATAAATCAAACAATATATATTATATCATATATATCAATTTATTATCATATATAAATTAGAAATACACAATTAATACTTAATACTTACATACACTACATGCATGCATTAAAATCATACTTCATTCTCATAATTCATGCATGCATTATATAATATATATATACGTACACAAACTATATGCACAAAGAAAATACATTCACACATGCACACACAAAATATTACACAATGCCTATACGTAATACATAATACTTATATATATATACACTTCATACATATATTAAATATTGTATACACACATATGCAGCATGTAATTAAACAACAAAACCATGCATTAATTTCACAAAACACATGCACATACATCATATATATATATGGATTTTACATGCACCAAAAAAAAACACATGTATATCAAAGAATATATATATATACACGTACAACCAATATACTACACACACACACACACACACACACACACACACATATATATATATATATATATGCACAGCACCACAAAAAGCAAGAATGAAGACATGAAATTGCAGCATCACGAAACTAGCCCAAAAAGAGGTCACGACCGTGACCAAAATAAGTTTAAAACTGGTCGCGGTCGCGACTAACATTACCAGCAGCAGTACAAGCTTCTCCAAGTTGAAAAATGGCCAAAATTGGGTAGCGCCCTCCGAAGTCGCGGTCGCGACTGCTGCTCGCAGTCACGAAAATGAACAGCAGCAGTCCCTGTTTTCCTTCGTTACACGCAGCAACAACAAGGGCATGAAACAAGACCACAAGAATAGAAAATAAGGCAACTCAAGGTGCATAAAAACTCAACTAAACAACCCAAAACGTCACACACATACACGGCAATAGCGTGGAAGCAAATTAGGTACCAAATCTCAAAATTTTCTTTTCACAATCATATCTCAATCAATCATGGTTCATACTCAGAGATTCTTGGACCAAAGTGACTAAATTGAAAGAGAAAAACAATCATAAACATACCCCCTTGATTTTGGTTGAGTTTGGAAGAGATTGGAGCTTAAAATTCCTCAAGTGAATACTGAAGGGAATAGTGATTAAATCCCCAAATTTACAGCAATTTCTCCTCTTCTTCTTGCCTTGGATGAAATGAGTGAGGGAGGGAGTGATAGTGTAATGTGTTAGAAAAAAGTGGGGCCAAGAATTAGATAAAAAACTTAAGTATTGAGGGAGATATAAGCAAACTGGTGAAAAGTGGTCATATACGCGGATGAAGCATATTACGAGCAAAATTTGGGGATCCAAATGGGCTTAGAAAAATATGAATCTAGGTTCTTTGGTTTTCTTTCTTCATTAAGAGTCCGACGCCTCTTCCGGAATTCAAATCCGAATTCTCTAACTCAAGATATGCCATCCGGAACCAGAGGAGCGCCGAATGCACTTAATCTCCTAACTTGGTCTCGTTCCCAAAATAAAATTCGTTAACACACCAAACAAGATCGAAAACATGAAATGAGCACATATACATGTTCATAACACATAAATCTAAAACATACTAAAATTTCACAAAATTCCGAAATCAAATCAAGTAAAAACGGCACGCGATCAAAACATATAAGTGCATAACATTCAAGAATTCATTTAAATTTCAAATATTTTCAATTATAAAATTAAATTCCATTTTAAATTTTCATTAAAGTAAAATGAAATAAATATAATTAAAAAGGTTAATTAAAATTATAATTATAATAAACAATTAATTACATAATTAAATAATTTAAACGTGCAATTACGTAAACACATACGTCATACAATACGACTGAAAAGTCGGGGCGTTACAAGAGAGACTGCCCCCCAGCACCATAAGCTCTCACGTAAGTTTTAATAGGAGCAAACCTATGGAGAACAGACCATTCACAATCCCATAACGGAGATGATTCCTTTGTAGTGAGGGGTCGCATTACATGCAAAATTGCTCGCAAAATAAGCAACTGGTGAACGCCCTGGCAAGCTTGTTAAAACTTGTCGAGAAAGGGACGAAACAGGTGGGAGATGGGCCATAGGCTATGGCTGATAATGGAGGTGAAGCGTACGATGATGATGTGGAAGAAATGTCAGGGCCAATCCCTGACCTGATCAAGGGAATTCTGAGCGAGTTCGAAGATGTCATGCCCAACGAGCTGCCTCGAAGGCTACCGCCGAGAAGGGTGGTTGATCATGAGATTGAATTGGTGCCTGGCACAAAACCTTCTGCTAGGGCCCCATATCGTGTGATGCAACCTAACCTTAAAGAGCTTAGAAAGAGTTAAAGAAGATGTTAGAATGTTGGATCATCAAGCCCACCAAGTCATTGTACGGAGCCCAGTACTATTTCAAAAGAAGTCAGATGGGTCATTCCGCATGTGTTGTCACTATCGAGCCCAGAATAAGATTACAGTGAAGAACACGTATCTCATTCCCCTGGTGGCAGATTGTTTCGACTGTTTAAGTCGGGCACAGTACTTCTCTAAGATTGATCTGCGATTGGGGTATTGGCAAGTGAGAATTAAGGAGGGGGATGAACAGAAAACTCCAGTGGTCACAAGATATGGGGCCTATGACTTCCTAGTCATGCCATTCAATTTGACGAATGCTCCGGCGACGTTTTATACTCTAATGAACCAAGTGCTACATGGGTTTTTGGACGAGTTCGTGGTAGTGTCCTTGGATGACATTGTGGTGTATAGCGAGACCTTAGCAGAGCATGCGAAGCATCTGCGAAGGGTCCTAACGAGGCTTCGTGAGCACGAACTCTATGTTAAACCATCAAAGTGCTCGTTTGCTCAAGAGAGGATAAATTGCTTGGGCCACATTGTGGAAAGAGAAAGGATCAGAATGGATCCGAAGAAGATAATGGCCATCAAGGATTGGCAACCCCCAAAAGATGTGCATAGTATAAGGTCATTCCCTGGACTGGCGAATTACTATAGGAGATTTGTGAAGGGGTACTATGAAATAGCCCGCCCCCTTACGGACTTGACGAAGAAGACGGAGACTTGGAATTGGTCCCCGCAATGCCAAGAGCCATTTGAGGAACTGAAGAGGGCTATGGTGTCTGAACCGGTGCTGGAGCTCCCCGATCTATCAAAACCTTTCGAGGTAGAGACGGATGCATCAGACTTCGCTTTGGGAGGGGTGTTGATCCAAGATAAGCACCCCGTAGTGTTCGAAAGCAGAAAGTTGAAGGACGTGGAAAGGCACTACTCAACGCGCGAGAAGAAGTTATTAGTGGTGGTCCATTGCCTGAGGACATTGCATCATTATCTCCTGGGATCTCCTTTTGTGGTAAGGACAAATAACACTGCGGTAAGCCATTTCATGTCTCAGTCAAAGCTTACCAGCAAGCAGGCACGTTGGCAGGAGCTGCTATCGGAATTCAATTTCATGATCAAGTATCGTGCTGGGTCAAGTAATCATGTGGCGGATGCCCTAAGTCGGAGGGTAGATTTAGCAAAGTTGGGGTGTGTAGCCACTTTAACCTCGAGCAAAGATTCTACCTTAGTATTGGACTAGATATGAAACATGTTGCCGAAGGATGATGCTGCGCAGTCTCTGATAAAATTGGTCGAGCAGGGTAAAACTCGATAATTTTAGGTGGAAAACGGTATATTGAGGACAAAAGGGAATCGTATCTACATTCCTCAGGGCAGAAAACTGTGAAAATCCCTTATCTCAAAATGTCCCAATACCTTGTGGGCAGGTCATCCGGGAGCGGAACGCGCTTAGGCCTTACTGAACAGGGCTTATTACTGGCCGTAAATGAGGGATGATGTTGACACGTATGTCCGCACTTGCCTTGTGTGTCAGCAGGACAAGGCGGACCATCAAAAGAAAGCGGGATTATTGAAGCCATTTTGGGTGCCCACAAGACCTTGGGAAAGTGTATCCATGGATTACATATCAGGGTTGCCTAAAGTGGGGTACTTAGGCAACATCATTGTCGTGGTGGATCGTTACTCTAAGTACGCTACATTCATTGCAACTCCTAGACATGTAACAGCGGAAGGTACAGCTCATCTCTTCTTCAAGCACATAATGAAATACTGGGGACTGCTGAAAGATATTATCAGTGATCGGGATTCTCGGTTTACTAGCACATTTTAGACCGAGCTCTTCAAACTCTTCGGGTCCAAACTGAATATGAGCTCGAGCAATCACCAACAATCCGATGGCCAAACTGAGTGTTTCAATTCTATGTTGGAGGAATCTCTTCGTCACTTTGTTCAAGGTACTCAGAAGGATTAGGTGAAGCTCCTGGATGTTGCTCAGTTGTGCTTGAACGCTCAGAAAAGCTCTTCTACAAACAAGAGTGCTTTTGAGATTGTTACCGGGCAACAACCTCTACTCCCTCACACCATTGACTCCCCACAAGGTGTAAAATCTCCTTTCGCATGAAGTTTCTCTCAGGAATGACAACAGAATGTGGAAATTACTTGAAGTTATCTGGAGAAGGCCCATAAACGAATGAAAAAATACACTGATATGAAGGCGCTTCTTGGAATTCCAAGCAGGAGATAAAGTTATGGTTAAGGTCCCTGATCCAAGGCACTTTAAATCATCGAGGGGGAGGGATCCTCGCTTGATGCAAAAATACATTGGACCTCTAACCATTGTCAAACGCATTGGGAAGGTGGCCTACAAACTGGAGCTACCCCCTTGGTGGAAGATGCATAACGTTTTACATGTAAGCTAGCTCAAACCTTATTCTGTAAATATGGACGACGAATCCCGGAACCAACCGAGTCATCCCCAATTGGAGCTGAAGAAGACCGAGAAGTGTGACGTAGAAGCTATCCTTGACCACTGGGTTGGACGCATAGCGAACAAGACGTATAACGAGTACCTGGTGAAGTGGATAGGATGCAGCGAGGAGGAGAACACTTGGGAGCGGGTAACTAACCTCAAGGCATTTAAATAGTTGATCGAATCGTACCATTCCTTAATGATGCCGAGGACATCGACATCTCAGGTGGGGGAGGATGTCAAGGGTCGCCCTCTCTACAGGCCCCCTTGACCCGCAACTCATCTTGGCCGCTGGGCCATGAATAAGGAAGACCGTACCGATGACAAGAAAAGCTACTTTCGAGTCTTAGGTGTTAGAGTCTTATACATGTAAATAGTAAGTTAGATGGTAGTGGACAGGTTGTTGCGTTGTACAACCCCTGTAATAGCTAGTGAGGGCAGAACAGAAAATTTTTTTGAAAGGATCCTAAGGGAGAGCAGTGAGTCGAAGCAGAGTTAAGCAAGCGCCTATTGTAATCTCGGGTATTTTTCCCCTGTCCTTTGTGGATGCCCGCAAGTGTGTTCTATATTCTTGGTGAATATAATGAAAGTTAATTTCCCTTCAATGTTGTTGTCCCTCGAAAGCGTCCCAATGGGATGGGCGTAATTGTGACGTACAGCGGGCGTACATAGTGAATAGGCGTAAGTAGCATGTAAGAAGCTCGCTACTAGCCACACGGTGCACACTCCCTAGTAACCTACTCAGTGCCCCATGAGACCCGGCCACCACCACAGCGTTGCTGCCCTACTGCCGCAACCAAGATTGTTGCCACCATCTCGCTCAACATCCTTCCTTTACCCGCAATGATCTGTAAATTTGAATTTGTGTGATTTTTTGCGATTTTGTGGATTTCGGTGCAGTGCAATGGTCCGAGGTGTGATTTTGTGCGATTTTGGTTGTGGCGTGGTGGTTCGATTTTGGTGGTGGTGATGCAATTTTGACAGCGATCGGGGTTTAATTTGTTGTGAGCAGTGGTGGTGGTGGGATTCTAGTGCAGGTGATGGCAATGGTGCTATGATTTTTTTTCGAGTAATGGTGGTGCTGAGACAATACTGGTGGTGGTGCAAAGCAGGACGGTGCTGGGGCGAAGACATGGCCTTGTTGGTTCGAAGACGCTGCAAAGAAGATAATGGTGGTGGGACTTTTAATCTAAATTAATAATTTATTTAATTTAGTATTTTTAATTAATTTAGTATTTAATCTAAATTAGAAATTTAAATTTTAAAAAATATATATGTAGAAAATATGTAAATGCAGGTTTGGTGTATGTTTTTAATATGATCTTATTTTTAATTATTTTTAATTATTAAATTATTAAATTTGGTAAACAAAAATAATTATTACATTTAGTTAATTGAATAATACAAAATTTTTGACAAGTTTAGGGATGTTAGTATGTTTTTATGTAAAATACTTTTTATTTTTAAGATAAAAACCGTCTAACGTGACCACAAAGATTTAAGGAGGTCCCCACCTCATATATAGGCAACCGAAAAATTAAGAATACAAGCATAAACTCATTATCAAAGGATCATACACAACGAAAGAGCAAAAATGCCCAAACCAACAATTAATATAAACATCACTACCATAACCGACATTCCAAAACCAACCCCTCATACTTAACAAACTATTCGGATCACTTACTGGCCTGAAAAGATGCCCAATCCCCCGGGCAAGAGTGTCTGTCATCAGCGTAGTAACAAAAAAGCAACAAGTAAACTCATATATGTTGATAGTGTCCTCAGGGCTCTCTTTATAAAGAGAGATAAAACAATCCTCATTCCTCGGCTGCCACCAGGCTTCATGTACAGAATCACCGTCAATTTCCACATTCTAAACTAGCCACCAAAGGCGACTACTAGGATGGAACATCTCCTTATAATCTCCAGCATTCTCTCGCACGTGCAAACAAATTATTTAATGTAAAATAATCTGTATCTAATAATTATTTTAAAAATACAAAATACATTTCATACATAATAAAAATAAAATTTATTATTTATATAATACATAAATTATAAATATTATTTTTTATAGTTTAAATATAAAATATAAATAATAGTTCCTGAATTTTATAAATATTAACAAAACGAATCCCTAACATTTAATCTATGATGCACGGATACGGAAACGGCGACACGGACACGACACGACACGGATACGGCGACACGGATTTTTTTTTGAATTTCCCACGTAAGGAGTGTCGGACACGGTGTCCGACACGAGTGTCCGATACGACAGGGCATGACACGACACGACAAAATGATAATTTTAGAAGTGTCTGTGCATCATAGCATTTAATATATAACAAAATAGTCCCCAACTGTACTTTTAACAATATAAAAATATTAATATATTTCATAGGGATATTTTGGGAAATCTATAAAAAAATTAACGAAACCCATAGGAAGGGGGGACTACCCGCCGAATTCACACCAGAAATCGCCAAAATGAAGACAAACGAAATCTTGAATGGCATATAGAAACAAAATGAATCACTTCTACTCTCGGGGCTGAGGTGTATGAAGAATGGCTTTTCTGTCCCTCTCTTCCGGTGGTTAGGACATCGTCTTTTCATATCGAAGACACGGGTTCGATTCCCGTAAGGGATAGGTACTCATTCCACGAAATCTTGAATTGCATTTAGAAACAAAACGAACCACTTCTATTCTCGGAGCTGAGGTATATGACGAATGACGTTTTGGTCACTTTCTTCCGGTGGTTAGGACATCGTCTATTCATATTGAAGACACGGGTTTGATTCTTGTAAGGGATAGGTACTCATTCCCCGCCACTTTCAGTTAGTGTTCAGTGTTGAGTGATCGCTCGCTATCTGGCTGGAAAAGGTGGTCCGGAAGCTTCCTCTCTCCCAACAAGCAAGACGAGATCACCATTTATCTCAGTAATGGACTTCCTTGAATTCTTCCTTAGCCTTAGATATCCTTTCATCTCGAATTTTAATCTTCGACAAATAGAATCTCCATTCATGCGCTCTTTCTCTCCTCCCCTTAGCCATATATCTCTTTTTCTCTTTTTATGCCGAAGTTTTTTTGGGGATATAACCCTCAATTTCTTTTTTCTTTTCTTTTTTTTCTATTTCTATTATCCAACATGGCACGTTTAATGCGTTAAGATTGCGTATACTTTTGCAAAACCCTAAATTCTTTTTTCTCTCCTTATTTTTATCCCCACCTTCGCTTCCTCTCGCTCGTTCTGCAACCACCACCACCACGAAACATTTCTCCCATCTCATCTGCGTTCATATCTTCTACAACCACGATGAGTAAGAGTTTCCTCTCGTCTTGCCTGCGTTCATGTCTTCTTTCAAAATCGGACCGGACCAGACGGTCGGACCGCCGGTTCAATAAATATCAATTAAAAATAAAAAACTTCTTTGCCCATCTTCGTTGCGCAGCGAAAGAACATAAAAAAAATTGGGAAAAAATTAATAGCAATATTGAGAAAAAAATAAATCAAATATATAAGTGAATATTCCTTAATTTTAGTAACTAAATTGGTTGAGAGATTTGCATACTTAAATCTCTAAGTAATTTTGTAACGCCCCGGTTTTTTTATTCAATCATTATGTAATGTTATATTACTTTTTTCATAACATTATATGCAACATATCTTCATGCATTTATATGAATGTTCATTAACGTGAAATTTACCTGAATTAATTGATAACGTACCTAATTCTTATTAAGTGACTTTACTTGATCATTTCATAAATATGTGGATTGAATTGCATTAACATGAATGGATTCAATTGAACTTGATCGCATTAATTCAAATAGCTTAGGGACTGATTTGCAAAATGTGATGAGTCATGCAATTAGGTGGAAGACTTTGATAAAATATCTCATTTATCTCTCTCATTTCATTTATTATCATATTTCATCAAATCTCACACATACACACACACTAAATCACGGTTTACACACCAAGGGAAGAGAAGGGAAGAATTCTTCATGATTTCAAGCTTGAATCAAGGAAGATAATTGCACAAGCTGAAGCATCATCATTTCATCATCTTTGCATCCATTTCTTTCTTCATTTCAAGGTATAAATGGACAATTTGTTGGATCTCTTGAGATGTTTGATGTAGGGTTTGTTGAGTATATTATGATCCCTTGATCAATTGTGGATTAGAAGCATGCTTAGAGTCTTTGAAGTTGGAATCTTGCATGAAACCTTGAGTTTATATGAAAGTTTATGACATGAATATATATGGGGTTTGATGATGATGTTCATGATAATCTAAGCATGTTTCCTTGGATTATATGAAGCTTAATTGATATATATATATATGATCATATACATGTTATATGTTAATTTGGAGTTGAATTCTTGCATTGATTTGGTATTGGAATGGCTTGGGAGCCAATTCCCATGCCTATACTCTATTTTTCTCCTGTTTTTCACCCAGATCTCTTCCAAACGCCCGTTTGGGCTCCTAGTTATAACTCCAAATGCCCGATTAGGAACCTATTGCCTCACCCGAGAGCTTCCAAACGTCCATTTCTGTTTTCAGTGCATTTTGTAAATGCCCGTTTACCACTCAAACGAACTCCGATTGACCTAATTTTTGAACTTACGGAAACCTCTTGAAGTCTGGGTTATTCTCCAATTGGAATAAACTGAATATATTTTTCCATTTGATAGTTATAATCAATTCTTTTAGGTGTCGCTACTTTCCCAAAAAACTGCACTCGCCTAACTTCAAGCTTACGTCATTTTCTCCTCACTTTGAACTAGAAAACGAGCCATATATCACCGGAAAGGCCTTTGTGTCTAGTTTCATACCCAACAAAAAAAAAATCAATTACAACTTCTAGAATTCAAGATATTCCAGTTTTCCTACAGCATGTGCATTTTCTAAAATTGTCCGTTTTTACCAAAGTTCACCAAAACCTCTCTTATTGCATTCCTTTCACTTTCTTGACTCCCATATGTGACTTATATGAGTTATATACTTGGTTTATTAATAATTATGCTCTTATTTGACATTCCTTAATTGTTATTGCATGACATATTGATCATGACCTTGTCGTGCGTCTTAAATGGTTCATGCGAGTCGTGTCTCACGTGTAATTGTCCTTGTTACACAGATTACTTTCCCGGTGACGAGGAGAAAGCTCCATAGTGGTATCCTTGTTTTTTTTCCGGTAAAGGTGAGGTTTAATTCTAGCTATATAGAACCCCTACAACCTTATGTGATGTTTTCGGCCAAAATGTATCTATATATCTATAGTTTTCCAAATCTAAAATGATTGCAAGCAAGACATGTTATTGTATTGAATCAAGCAAGCTATGTTATTGATTGGTTGATTGATTGGGCGAGTAAGCATGTTCACGTTGGGCCCAAGGATCGTGTATTGAGCCAACCAGGAAAGCAAGGGCTGACGGGTAACTCTTGCACTATCCTCACCATTTTTGGGATCACCTCTGAATCCACCTGGAGGTTTGGTGGAGGAAGAAATCCCATGCCTGGGAGTCATGTTCCTGACGTACAACATTCATGGATGGTTGGGTCTTGCAAGCCCACCATCACCCGGAGAAAGAAGGGTTCATGGAACTGCTAATTGTGCACTGTAATAACTTGCATGATAATCATTGAATTGAAACCTAAATATTGATTGTTCACTGTTGGTGTAAAGGTTGGAGAATTGCCCTCACTCGCCAGGCCACGGATTGAATTGATTATGATTGAATTATTAAATTGATTAGTTGTAATCTCGGGCGAGTTTTACTTTATTATTGAACTTACATTGCCTTCTTTTATAAAACCTTACCCGAGGTTATAACTTGCATGGTAATTATGCTAATATTTATTTATACCCCCTCACTCAGCCTTTTGTAGGCTGACACCTCACCTTTCAAGTCTTGCAGGGTGCGTGCTAGGCGGGATGTGGGTCGAGTCATATCTGTTATCTTGAGTCTAGCATTCCACTCTCATATTGGCACATGTATTGTTCTTGTTTCATTTTGAGATTCGGTACATATGTATACGATGCAAGTAAACTTCATGATAAAGAGATGCATGAATAGTGTGTTTCCGTTTTATGGCTTATGCACGTTGGTGTTTACTTGAGGGTTAGTCCCGCCTAGTTAATGGTTTATTTTCTTTTGTCACCCGTTCGCTATAGTCTTAGTTCATGTACGGATCATCCATTTCGTATGTGAACTGAGCTATAGTGCGGGGGGTGTGGCATCTCGGCGTTCAGGGTACTACATCTTAAGTGGTATCAGAGCCCGATTGTAAAACCGCGGTTCTAGAGTCATGTCGTTTCAAGTCTAGGTCGAATGGCATAGGATTAATTGATAAGTTGCAAGTCTTGCATCTTATTTGGAACTACTTGAACTTATTTGAATCTATTTGAACTTACATGAACATCCTTGAGCTACTTGATGACTTGTGGATGGTATTGATTTATGTTACTACTTGATGATTAATTAACCTTCTATGGCTTGGAATTTATATGTTTAACATGCTTTACTTTAAATCTTGTTGAGTTATTTGTCGTATTTTGCATCAAATATGTGTTTAAATGCTAATTATGTGTCAATTGTAATCACTAACCCCATGCATTTATAATTGAGACAAGTTGTGATTATAGGCTATAAAGATCATGTCAACTCACGACTAATTTCTATGACAACCTCAATTTACCACAAGCTTCTTTCACTTGCTTTGAAGTTGTAAGGAATGCACCGGGGAACTTCATACAAGAATTCAAGAGCTATGGATTGCTCTAATTGGGTTATACTTCATGTGTTGAGATTCGAAATAGAAGGACCGATGGTGGAAGTAACTTACAAGATATAGTGAGGTTAGGGGATAATTAAGGAAGGTGGTGCTTATAACTTACAAGATAAACACGTGAGCTTACATTATGAAAGAATTCGGTCAACTGGGATCAAGAGACTCATTAATGCAAGGGAGTGATGAAGGAAGCCTTACGGGTACTAAGGATTCAAGGTTCGGATTTGCAAGCAAGTTGAGGATCTTCAGCTAGTAGGACTAAAATCAAAGTGTGGGAGGAAAGCAACTCAAATGATTCGGGTCGAGGTTGAAATTGGGAATTAAGTTTGGGATGAATCGAGACATTTTGGACCTTGGATTAGGATTTGGATTAACTTGGAAATTTTAAGAAATGGAGCGATTTTGGGTTCATAGAAATGATAAATTAGAAGGTTGAACAACGAGGTAATTGATTTAGATCTACAAGGAATTGAAATATTTTGGATTTCAGGTTAAGAAAGATTATATCTTCTTTCGGATTGCGTCTATTTCCCATATCCAAGCTAAATTGTTGTGTTGAGGGCGTGAAGTGGGAGATATGGAACAACAAATGGAAACGGTAGAGAAAGACAAGGAACTTTTGGAAGGAAATTATATGCTCAAGGTATAGGCAAGTAAGAAGACAAGTCATATAACCAATTCGAATTCACAAAGAGAAGATTTAGAGGATTTCAATCGGGGTGGCGACTAGATGAAATCGGTACCATAACTGGAGCCTAGCGTTCAAGAGAAGTAAGATATTAACTCCATTGGTGCCGAAGGATTTAAGTTCAAGAGTCATCATTTCGGTTTATAAGGTTATATAAGTTGGTACAAGGAAACTTTGATCAAGGAGATACTTATGGGGGAAGATTCGGACAATGATTAAAGATCGATACTTGGGAAAGAATTGGGTTCAAGAACTTTCAATCCCGAGCCATGGAGAGGTACAAGTTGATGTCGGAGTAATTTAACCAAGCCTTGGACATCACATGAATAAGACAGGTTACAGGCTCGTCAGTTGTTTCCGTGACGAACCGGGAATACTTTTGGGATTAGAGGTTAGAATTCAAGCTGCTAAATATTAACTAGAGTATTCGAAAAGGTCGAGTATAATTCATGGTGAATAAGAGGTGAATTGAACTAATATCAAGTGTACACCCAAGATTGGGATGTTGGACCATGGTACCAGTCAGGATAAGAGAATTGATCATGGAAGCAGGATTGAATTGTCATTTAAGTATTGGATTTCGTGGATTTCAATGTTCGATGCTTTGGGTGGAGAAATCTCCAACATCAAATCAAGTGTTGAAACGGATCACTACCATGGAGATTCCCGAATGATGGTGAACGGTACGCTTAATCATGCATATCACATGCATCATGAATTTTATTGTTGTTGTATTTGATTTCTTATTAATTGCAATTTGGTGGTATATAAGTGTTAGTTATGTGATTAAGGTGATTCTACTGCTCTATGTGACATTTATATGTATGTTTTACAAGTTGCTCTCTTGAATTGTTGTTTTGGGTGTGTGTGAGAGACGGGGTTCTCTTATTTCTTGTTTGAGAGACGGGGTGCTCTCATTTCGTGTTAGGGAGATGGGGCTCTCTCATTACTTGTCTAAGAGTCGAGGCTCTCTTGTTGCTTGTTTTAATTTTGAAACTCGACAGTGGACCTGGGGAGCAGGTCCTTTTAAGGGGGGAGAATTGTAACTCCCCGGTTTTTCCATTCAATCATCATGTAATGTTATATTACTTTTTCCATAACATTATATGCAATATATCTTCATGCATTTATATGAGTTTTCATTAACGTGAAATTTACCTGAATTAATTACTAACGTGCCTAATTGTTATTATGTGACTTTACTTGATCATTTCATAAATATGTGGATTGAATTGCATTCACCTGAATGGATTCAATTGATTAATTTCCATGAGATGAAACTTGGTTGCATTAATTCAAATAGCTTAGGGACTTATTTGCAAAAAGTGATGAGTCATGCAATTAGGTGGAAGACTTTGATAAAAATATCTCATTTATCTCTCTCATTTCATTTGCTATCATATTTCATCAAATCTCACACATACACACACACTAAATCACGGTTTACACACCAAGGGAAGAGAAGGCAAGAATTCTTCATGATTTCAAGCTTGAATCAAGGAAGATAATTGCACAAGCTGAAGCATCATCATTTCATCATCTTTGCATCCATTTCTTTCTTCATTTCAAGGTATAAATAGACAATTTGTTGGATCTCTTGAGATATTTGATGTAGGGTTTGTTGAGTATATTATGATCCCTTGATTAATTGTGGATTAGAAGCATGCTTAGAGTCTTTGAAGTTGGAATCTTGCATGAAACCTTGAGTTTATATGAAAGTTTATGACATGAATATATATGGGGTTTGATGATGATGTTCATGATGATCTAAGCATGTTTCCTTGGATTATATGAAGCTTAATTGATATATATGATCATATACATGTTATATGTTAATTTGGAGTTGAATTCTTACATTGATTTGGTGTTGGAATGGCTTGGGAGCCAATTCCCGTGCCTATACACTGTTTTTCCTCTGTTTTTCGCCCAGATCTCTTCCAAACGCCTGTTTGGTCTCCTAGTTATAACTCCAAACGCCCGTTTAGGAACCTACTTCCTCACCCGAGAGCTTCCAAACACCCATTTCTATTTTCAGTGCATTTTGTAAATGCCCGTTTACCCCTCAAACGAACTCCGATTAACCTGGTTTTTGAACTTACGAAAACCTCTTGAAGTCTAGATTATTCTCCAATTGGAATCACCTCAATATATTTTTCCATTGGAGAGTTAAAATCAATTCTTTTAGGTGTCGCCACTTTCCCAGAAAACTGCACTCGCCTAACTTCAAGCTTACGCCATATTCTCCTCACTTTGAACTAGAAAACAAGCCATATATCACCGGAAAGGTATTTATGTCTAGTTTCATACCCAACAAGAAAAAATCAATTCCAACTTCTAGAATTCAAGATATTCCAGTTTTCCTACAGCATGCGCATTTTCTAAAATTATCCCTTTTTGCCAAACTTCACCAAAACCTCTCTTATTGCATTCCTTTCACTTCCTTAACTCCCGTATGTGACTTATATGAGTTATATACTTGGTTTATTGATAATTATGTTCTTATTTGACATTCCTTAATTGTTATTGCATGACATATTGATCATGACCTTGTCGTACGTCTTAAATGGTTCTGTGAGTCGTGTCTCACGTGTAATTGTCCTTGTTACACAGATTGTTTTCCCGATGACGAGGAGAAAGCTCCATAGCGGTATCCTTGTTATTTTTTCGGTACAGGTGAGGTTTAATTCTAGCTATATAGAACCCTACAACCTTATGTGATGTTTTTGGCAAAAATGTATCTATATATCTATAGTTTTCCAAATCTAAAACGATTGCAAGCAAGGCATTTTATTGTATTGAATCAAGCAAGCCATGTTATTGATTGATTGATTGATTGGGCGAGTAAACATGTTTACGTTGGGCCCCGAGGGTAGTGTATTGAGCCAACCGGGAAAGCAAGGGTTGACGGGTAACTCTTGCACTATCCTCACCATATTTGGGATCACCTCTGAATCCACCAGGAGGTTTGGTGGAGGAAGAAATCCCGTGCGTGGGAGTCATGTTCCTGACGTACAACATTCATGGATGGTTGGGTCTTACAAGCCCACCATCACCCGGAGGAAGAAGGGTTCATGGAACTGCTAATTGTGCACTGTAATAACTTGCATGATAACCATTGAATTGAAACCTAAATATTGATTGTTCACTGTTGGTGTAAAGGTTGAATAATTGCCCTCACTCGCCGGGCCACAGATTGAATTGATCATGATTGAATTATTAAATTGATTAGTTATAATCTCGGGCGAGCTCTACTTTATTATTGAACTTACATTGCCTTCTTTTATAAAACCTTACCCGAGGTTATAACTTGCATGGTAATTGCGCTAATATTTATTTATACCCCCTCACTCAGTCTTTTGAAGACTGACACCTCACCTTTCAGGTCTTGTAGGGTGCGTGTTAGGCGGGATGTGGGTCAAGTCATATCTTTTATCTTGAGTCTAGCATTCCACTTTCATATTGGCACATGTATTGTTCTTGTTTCATTTTGAGATTTGGTACATACGTATACGATGTAAGTAAACTTGATGATAAAGAGATGCACGAATAGTGTGTTTCCGTTTTATGGCTTATGTACGTTGGTGTGTACTTAAAGGTTAGTCCCGCCTAGCTAGTGGTTTATTTTCTTTTGTCACCCGTTCGCTATAGTCTTAGTTCATGTACGGATCATCCATTTCGTATGTGAACTGAGCTATAGTGCGGGGGTGTGGCATCTCGGCATTCCGGGTGCTACAAATTTCATATTGTGATCTTTCTAAATTATTATTTTTTTATAAAAATTATGTATATTCTTTTTTTTAAGACAATTATATATATTTATAAAATAAAAGAATAAATAAATTAGTTGTGCTTGTTTCAAAATAAATAAATAAATTATGTATATTCTTAAATATAATTTTAAATTTGCTAAATATTTTTTATAAAATATTAATTTTTTCGAATAATTTGATTTTATATCTATTTTATAGTTTTATAATATTATATAAATATACTTATATTTAACAAAATAATAATTATTTATTTACAACATCATACCGATTAAATTGGTGACCAGTAAGGCTACCGGTTCACCCTCCGGTCAGGTTTTGAAAACATTGGATTCAGTCGGTGATTGGACCGTTAGTCGATCAGTTCAGCCGGTGACCGGACAGGGGTCCAAACACAAGAGAGAGAACAAAAAAAGTAGTAAGAAATGGAACCGGACTGGCCAGACTGAACCGGCTGGTCCAACCAGTTCAACCGACAAAAATATATTCTTTTATTTTATAAATTGCATTTATTTTTAAATATAATCTAAATTTATTATATTTTCAAATTATAGAATTTTGTTTAAGTATTTTTTGAAAAATATTAATATTTTGCTATTTTTGCAATTTCAAATCTATTTTTCAATATACATATATTTAATTTTTTAAGAAATAATTTTTATGTTTTCTTTTTGGATCGAATAATCGATCCTTATTGACAGTTATGATCGACCAATCGACTCTATCAAAAATTTTCTTTAAAATTCCACTGATAGAAACTGTATAATGGATTATTAATCAGTATGTTTATAATTCTTTAAAAATAATATTTCTTAAAAAATAATTTTTAATAATTTTTAGATTTTTATAGAAGAGATATAATTTTTAAGATATATTTATTTATTTGAAGAGATAAGATTTTGTTGAAAATTAATTAGTGACTTAAACTAATTTCAATTATACGTTTCTTCCGATGAAAGAAATCTTAAAAATTATATTTGTTTTAAAGAGATCTTATCTTTTCATCACTTCTTTCAAATAAATATAATTTTTAAAATTTCTTTAAAGTTTTATTAGAAGATCGATTGTGAAAATCTTTATGATTGACTCGTTGAAGTTTAGGATCGAGTGATCGATTCTGTCAAAAAAATTTTTAAGATTCCACTAATTGATAATGTGACTTTTTTTTTTTAAATTCCTCTAATTGATACGTATGAATTATGATGGATTAATATGAATATTTCTCTGAAAATAAATTTTCTTAAGAAATCATTTATAATAGTTTTTGTATGTTCATTCAAAAGATATAATATTTATATCTTTTAAGATATATTTGAATAACTTATGATGGATTAACCCATTATGTGAATATTTCTATAAAAATAAATTTTCTTAAGAAACCATTTCTAATAGTTTTTAGATTTTCATTGAAAAGATATAATTTTTAAGATATATTTGAATAACTTTTAATATTTGTTTGAAGAGATAATATTTAAAGGAATACAATTTTTAAGATTTCTTTGAAAATTAATTAGTTGATTTTTTATTTTTTTTTTTTTTTTTTGGGGGGGGGGGGGGGGGGGGGGGGGGCAGTTAAAATAGGGCCGAAGTCCTTTTTCGAGCTTCCCCCCGTATTAAATTAAGTAGTTGACTTAAACTAATTTCAATGATACGTTTCTTCTAATGAAACTTCCAAGAAATCTTAAAAATAATATTTGTTTCAAAGAAATCTTATCTTTTCAAAGTAATAAATCACTTCTTTCAAAAAAATATAATTTTTAAATTTCTTTGAAGTTTGATTAGAAGAAACGAATGATACAAATTAGTTTCAAAATTCTTTCAATATACATAATATTTTTTAAGAAATAATTTTGAAGTTTTTCTTTGAGAATTGACTAATCGATCATTATGATCGACTAATCGATGATAATCTTTATGATCGAATCGTCGAAGGGTAGGATCGACTGATCGATTTTGTGAATTTTTTTTTTTTTAAGATTCCTCTAATTGATATGCATGATGGATTAATCAATTATGTAATATTTCTCTGAAAATAAATTTTCTTAAGAAATCATTTCTAATAGTTTATAGATACTCATTGAATTTTTTTAAGATTCCTTTAATTGATACGCATCATGGATTAATCCATTATGTCAATATTTCTCTAAAAATAAATTTTCTCAAGAAATATTTCTAATAGTTTTTAGATTCTCATTGAGAATATATAATTCTTAAGATATATTTGAATAAATTATGATGGATTAATCCATTATGTGAATATTTTTCTAAAAGTAAATTTTTTTAAGAAATCATTTCTAATAGTTTTTAGAGGAATACAATTTTTAAGAGTTCTTTGAAAATTAATTAGTTGACTTAAACTAATTTCAATCATACGTTTCTTCTAATGAAACTTCCAAGAAATCTTAAAAATTATATTTGTTTCAAAGAAATTTTATATTTTCAAAGTAATAAATCACTTCTTTCAAACTGATATAATTTTTAAATTTTCTTTGAAGTTTTATTAGAAGAAACGTACGATACAAATTAGTTTAAGATTTCTTTCAATATAAATTTTGTAAGAAATAATTTTGAAGTTTTTCTTTGAGAATCAACTAATCGATTCTATGAAAATCTTTATGATCGACTCGTCGATGGTTAGGATCGAGTGATCGATTCTGTGAATATTTCTTTTAAGATTCCTCTAATTGATACCTATGATGGATTAATCCATTATCATTATGTGAATATTTCTCTGAAAATAAATTTTATTAAGAGATCATTTCTATAGTTTTTAGATTTTCATTGAAAAGATATAATCTTTAAGATATATTTGAATAACGTTTAATATTTCTTTGAAGAGATAAGATTTAAAGGAATACAACTTTTATGATTTCTTTGAAAATTAATTAGTGCATTTCAACTAATTTCAATCATATGTTCTTCTAATTAAACTTCCAAGAAGTCTTAAAAATTAGGTTTGTTTCAAAGAAATCTTATCTTTTCAAAGTAATAAATTACTCCTTTCAAACAAATATAATTTTTAAATTTTCTTTAAAGTTTGATTAGAAGAAATGTAGGATAGAAATTAGTTTAAGATTTCTTTTAATATAATTTTTTTAAGAAATAATTTTTAAGTTTTTCTTTGAGAATCGACTAATCGATTATGTGAAAATCTTTATGATCGACTTGTCGAAGGTTAGAATCGAATGATCGATTTTGTGAATTTTTTTTTTTTTTAATATTCCTCTAATTGATATGTATGATGGAATAATCCATTATGTGAATATTTCTCTGAAAATAAATTTTATTAAGAAATCATTTCTAATAGTTTTTAGATTTTCATTGAAAAGATATAATTTTTAAGATATATTTGAATAACTTTTAATATTTGTTTGAAGAGATAAGATTTCTTTCCAAAAAAAATATAACTTTTAAGATTTCGTTGAAAATTAATTAGTTGACTTAAACTAATGTCAATCATACGTTTGTTCTAATGAAACTTCCGAGAAATCTTAAAAATTATATTTGTTTCAAAGAAATCTTATATTTTCAATGTAATAAATCACTTCTTTCAAACAAATATAATTTTAAAATTTTCTTTGAAATTTGATTAGAAGAAACGTATGATACAAATTAGTTTAAGATTTCTTTCAATATAATTTTTTTAAGAAATAATTTTTAAGTTTTTCTTTGAGAATCAATTAATCGATCGATTCTATGAAAATTTTTATGATCGACTTGTTGAAGGTTAGGATCGAGTGATCGATTCTTTGAAATTTTTTTTTTAAGATTCCTCTAATTGTTACGTATGATGGATTAATGTGAATATTTCTCTCAAAATAAATTTTCTTAAGAAATTTCTAATAGTTTTTAGATTTTCATTAAAAATATATAATTTTTAAGATATATTTGAATAACTTATGATGGAATAATTTGATGGGGTCAAAATATGCTCGACCCGCGTTTGGACACGTGGCTACACTAGAAAGTAGCACGTGGACTTTCATGACTGGGGCAGTTATCAACGAGCGTCCTAGACCTCGAGCGTCAAAGCCCTTAAAGAATACTTGTCGTCTCTGCTGTGCGCACGCGTAATCACCCTTGCCGTTCTTTAACGAGCGCACCTCACAAAACAGGATAAGGTCCCAGCTCATCTTGGAAGCCCTCTTCGAGCGTTATTATCCCTCAGAGAAGCTTCCACTCCCTCTTGTTTCGCAGCCTGGGCCTTCA
The DNA here is from genome assembly GCA_037501455.1 of Lantana camara. Lineage (NCBI taxonomy): Eukaryota > Viridiplantae > Streptophyta > Magnoliopsida > Lamiales > Verbenaceae > Lantana > Lantana camara. Next base: position 93,681,814 of record CM074859.1, on the reverse strand, counting down.
TACCTTATCGGATTCACTGGCCTCTAAGGCCCTTGGTTGACACGAGCGTGCTCGTAGCCCTCGTTACCAACCCTCTAAAACGGCTCTCTAACACCCCGTACATGCCCGCGCACCTGCCATTGTTGCCAGCACTAACTTTCACCGGCTTTTGCAGAAGATTCCTCCTAGGTTTCTCCTATAACGTCACGTGTTAGGGCAACATTTGGCCAGGACCACACGGTGCAAATGATCAAAGGGTCCCTGACCCTCAACTATAAATAGACGAGTTCATCTCCTTCACTGTAAGCAAGCTTCCATACTTGAGCTCTGCAATTACTTTTCTTCTCTTTCAGTTCCTTAACTGACTTGAGCGTCGGAGAGCCAAACTGGGCACCCCCCCCCCCCAGTCTCCCAGCTTGGCCTTCTGACCGTTTGTTCTTGGTGTTTGTCCTAGCATATAGAACCTCTCTTCCATCCGGCGATCATTTTCCGGTTTCTCCCACATATATCAAATAGAAAGTGACCGGAGTTTGACACTTCACGTTCCTACCCCATCATAATCCATTATGTGAATATCTCTTTGAAAATAAGTTTTCTTAAGAAATCATTTCTAATAGTTTTTAGAGGAATACAACTTTTAAGATTTCTTTGAAAATTAATTAGTTGACTTAAAACTAATTTCAATGATATGTTTCTTCTAATGAAACTTCAAGAAATCTTAAAAATTATATTTGTTTCAAAGAAATCTTATCTTTTTAAAGTAATAAATCACTTGTTTCAAACAAATATAATTTTTAAATTATCTTCGAATTTTGATTAAAAGATACTTATGATACAAATTAGTTTAAGATTTCTTTCAATATAAATTTTGTAAGAAATAATTTTTAAGATTTTCTTTGAGAATGGACTAATCCATTATTATGATCAACTAATCGATTCTGTGAAAATCTTTATGATCGACTCGTCGAAGGTTAGGATCGTGTGTTCGATTCTATTTTTTTTTTTTTTAAGATTCCTCTAATTGATACGCATGATGGATTAATCTATTATGTGAATATTTCTCTGAAAATAAATTTTCTTAAGAAATCATTTCTAATAGTTTTTAAATTTTCATTGAAAAGATATAATTTTTAAGATATATTTGAATAATTTTTAATATTTGCTTGAAGATTTCTTTCAAATAAATACAACTTTTAAGATTTCTTTAAAAATTAATTACTTGACTTAAAATAATTTCAATCATACGTTTCTTCTAATGAAACTTCCCAAAAATCTTAAAAATTATATTTGTTTCAAAGAAATCTTATCTTTTCAAAGTAATAAATCACTTCTTTCAAAAAAATATAATTTTTAAATTTCTTTGATGTTTGATTAAAGAAACGTATGATACAAATTAATTTAAAATTTTTTTCAATATACATAATATTTTTTAAGAAATAATTTTGAAGTTTTTCTTTGAGAATTGACTAATCGATCAATATGATCGACTAATCGATTCTGTGAAAATCTTTATGATCAATTCGTCGATGGTTAGGATTGAGTGATCGATTCTGTGAAATTTTTTTTATGATTCCTCTAATTGATATGTGGATTAATCCATTATGTGAATATTTCTCTGAAAATAAATTTTCATAAGAAATCATTTCTAATAGTTTTTAGATCTTCATTGAAAAGATATAATTTTTAAGATATATTTAAATAACTTTTAATATTTGTTTGAAGAGATAAAATTTAAAGGAATACAACTGATAATGCCAAAAATTCATCGCCTTTGAACTAGTGTAATCGGCTTCGAACCTTTGATGAATCAATTAAGTGTGGGTTCTTTAACCTGCAAAAATAACGAAACGTGAGAATATCAGGCGAGAAGTGTTTTCCATGTAGGCACTCCGACTCTCAAGTCAATCAGATTGTCCCAGATGGAAGAAAGAGATGAACGAAAAATTGGGCAGAGTTTGGGTATCTAATTATATGTGTACCTGATGAAGAGAATGGTATTTATACCTTAGGCTTGAGTCAGTGTCGTATCCGAGCAGGCTTAGTGGCAGCGGATATTGTGGACCATGTGCTCGGATCGTGGAGTGATGGGGAAATGCAGGTAACCACCGTGTGCGAAGGTGTTAGGCGTGTTCCACTTGGTCTTGAGCCGATCGAACTATAAGTTGAATGCTATAGACCAAGGGGATGTTCCAAATGCTCTCGACCGACCGGACTAGTCGAACGCTCATTGGCCGACGGGTGTTCCAAACACTCTTGACCAATAGGACTAGTCGAACGCTCATTGGTCGAGCGCGTGTTCAGGCACTTTGGCCGATCCGAGGGCACAATGACTGAACGAAATTTCCTTCAAGCCAAGGGATGACTGAACTCTTTGGTCAATCGCCTTAACCGATCAGAGTGTAAGTTAAACACTATTGGCTAAGCAGATGGCCGAACGATCTTAGCCAAGAGAACAAGTAGAACGCTTTTAGCCGAGCGGATGGGCCGAACGATCTTACCCAAGGGGACAAGTCAGACGCTCTTGACCAAGTGGATGACCGAACGCTCTTGGCCGAGCAGATGAGCCAAACGCTCTTATCCAAGGGCACAAGTCGAATGCTCTTGACCAAGCTGATAGCCGAGCGAATGAGCCGAACGCTCTTGTCCAATGGGACTAGTTGAGCACTCATTGACCAAGCGGATGGACTAAACGATTTGGTTGATCGGAGGGCACTATGGCCAATTCAAAGGGTAAGAAGTCCAAGAAGATGTATGAAGTGTGAACTGGGTCCTCAGTCTTTAGTTTATTTTTAACACTATCATTTGGCCCCCTGCTCCTCGAGCACGGAGCGAGCGAAGTGCACGTGAGCGATAGTATTGAGTCTGAAAATTTCAAAATTAGTTTCTTGGGTTTGGGAGCAAAGCGGTTGCTCGACCTTTAGTGGTAAATTTCGTTGAAGCTTTAAAGCAGGTCGGCTGCTCGATCTTGTTAGAAGAAGGGAGTCATTCAACTTTTGGTGCTTGACTTTTACATAAATTCTGTTCGGAAAAATTAAGAGAGTTGCACGGATTTAACCGAGGAGCTATTTGGATTCGAACGCTCGCAGGGATCTTTTTGCGTAATCGAACTCACCGAAGGTAAATCCCAAGCTCCTAATTGAGTTGTTTCAATTAAGTTGTTTGGATTGAATTTGTACATGTTGAGATGTTTTCCATACCGTAGTCTCTATTTGTCGGGTTGGAATAGCGGAGATAATATGACAGACGAGTAGCGTGCTCGGATTGAGAGAGCTGTTGAGAACTCAAGTGTTGGTGTCGAGGCCATCAGGGCCGAGGAGAATATCGTAGTAGAGGCGACAAATGGGGACACTAGGGCCGATTGCACTAATATTCGATCCAACACAATTTGACCATGATCTTTTGCGCTTTGAACAAGTCAGCTTTCAGACGAACCAGCTAGCCTTGCAAGGGGGTATCATGGTAGATTTCATACTTAACCAATTCTTGCCACTTTAATTCCTTATATTTATGTTCGTCAAGCATTGCTATGTTGAACACTTATACTTATATTTTCAGGACCTCATGCTAAGGATCAAGCACTCTTCTCGTCGAGCCTCCTGCTATAAGAATGGGAGAGACAAATACAAGCAGCTATACAGACAAGCCACCTCTAAAGGCGAGCTTATGGCCAAGCTTCAGGCCGACGTCGAAGAGTGAACTAAGGCCTTGACAAGGCAAAGGAAATCATTCGAATGAAGGAAAATCAGGTTTTAGCTCAACCATCCCTTGCATTCGGGCATCAAGCGACTACCGAGGGACTCCAAGGAGAGATATAGTTTCATAAGGAGAAGGTCGAAAAGATGTAAGAGAAATCTACGAGTGACGATCATCTGTTGGTTTCGTACCAGAAGAAATTTGAGGATGGCGAGACGATGCGCTCGGAACTAAGCGCGAAGCTTGGGAAAGGTGAGAAGGTGGGCCTTGAGCTGAACGTAAAGCTCGAGGAGTATGAATGTAACGCCCCGGTTTTTCCAAATCGTTCAGGTATGAATTATGTGATGATTATGTGCACATTTAATTTATTTTAATTATGTTATTAATTTCTTTATTTCATATTATATTAAATTAGTGAATTATTTAATTATTTGAAAATAATTGAATTTGAATTTATATGAATTTTGAACTATTTGCGCTTGAATGAATTGTTTGCTTGCCGTTTCTACGTGAATTGAATTCGAAACTTCGTACAAATTTAATATGTTGGACTTATATGTATTTTGAATATGTTTTTATGCTCGTTTCACATTTTGGTATTCGTTTGATTGAGTTTTGGAATTTATTTTGATTGTGGAATCCAAAACGGGGGCTAATGAGCAATTAGCGTACCATTGGTTCCTTACGTGATAACTTGAGCTAGGAAACTCGGATTCGAGTTTCGTCAACTTCGTTGAACTCGCATCGAAAATTTGAGTTTGATGAAATTGGTCTTATATTTTTCCAAAGCTATTTGAACCTCCGAAATTCAACCGAAACACGCAACGGAAGCCAAAACTGCCACATTTTACTAAATAAGGCATAACTCTTTCACCTCTTGACCAAATTAACTATGGTTTAAGCCTATGGAACCCTAACTCAACCACCTAACCTGCCATTATCCTCCCTAACCGAACCAAGGCCTCTCACTTAGAGAAATTCAGCCATTTTTCCTCTGCTTTCCAGTTTTTCCGTAGCTCAAGCCAAACCTTAGAGATTCAAGCTCAAATCTCCTCCAAACCTCCATCAATCCACAAGGTAAGCTTAGGGTTGTAACATATAGTCATTATGAGTCATTTTGATCCATTCATCCCCAATTTTGAGCATGCTTTCATGGGTTTTTGGAAGAGATAAATGAATAGTTAGGTTATGAGCTTATATGTTGATCTCTTTCAATTCTTGAGGTATTTGGTTGATTTCAAGTATGAATATGATTGTCTTGATCTCTTCTTTGCATTTATGGTGATGTATTAGTTGGTAGTTGAAGCATTCATGATCCACCATTAATGAACTTGTCTCTTGAGCTTGAAGATGAATTTCTTGATCATTCTTTTTCCTTTTGTTTTCTTGAATTCTGATCATACATGATTGTATATTGAATTTGCCTTGATTATGTGATCATTGGTTGCCTTAGAGTGTTGGTTGTTGATTATAGAGCTTGAACAAGGGTGTGTGTTGTGTATGTTTGTCGCGGGGAAGAAGAAAAGAAAACAGGGGTTTTCGCCTGGCACTGTTCACGCCCGTTAACAACTTTTGAACTAAAGGAGGTAACGCCCGTTACCCCCCCCCCCCCCTCTTCCTACCCGAAAATTTGAAGGCCTGTCGCTATTAACGCCCATTACCCCCTTTTTGCCTAAAAATCGTTAACTCCCGTTAACCGCTCCTGTTGCCGTTAACCCCCGTTACCCCTTTTTGCCTGAAATCTGTTAACCCCCATTAACGTCGCAGAATGGAATGTTCAAGGGATGTTTGTGTAATTTTCAATACTTTTGTTTATGTTTTGTTTTAACCTTAATTACATACTTAATGTGTAAATTACTTAATTATTCATATGTGAACACTCAATTATGAATTTCCTTGATACTTGAATGCGTAATTCATTCGATTATTTCTCCGAGATGTGCCTCAATATGTCTTTTTTTATCCTAATGTGTGCATGCATGGAGTTTGCTCTTAAATATGAACCCTAGTTGCTATGTATTGTTTATGTTATGACTTGTATGTTGTGTTATGGTCGTTATTTGAATTCTTTGAAGTAATTTGGTATGATTTATGGATATGATAAACTTTAACGAGATTGTGCACGTCCACTCGCCGGGCCTTGAAACCCTATGCCTAATTATGAATGAATATGATAGTTGCAAACCCGTAGATGTCTTTCTTTATCTTACCCACTTGGGAAATCTTCTAAAACTTCATACGGGTTTATAGCTTACATGTATAAGTTTAAATTCCGTGATATTTATATACTATGCCTGTTTTATACCCACCAGTCCCTTTTGGACTGAACCCGGTTTGTTTTTCAGATGTTTTGTGCAGGTTAAGGAGCTAGGCGGGAATACGAGTCAATAGGTTTTGCATTTGTTTCTAGCTCTTGTAGTTGTCTTCTCACTTGCATACTTTTGATATATGATGTTGTATTCGAATATGTTTATTGAGCGTATATGTTTGAGTCGTGATGGCATTGTGAATATTGTACATGAATTCTATCTTAGAGCTCGAATGCTCATTGTATATATATATGATCGGTTATTGCTTCCGCTTTAATGATTTGCCTTACTCTGATATATGGTTCAAAGGTTAGTCCCGCCTAGCCTAGAGAGTGTGTGTTTATCCTCGTTCGCCGTAACTTAGCTCAGGTGTGGGTTATCCATTTCATATTCGGGTCGGGTCTCGGTGCGGGGGATGTGGCACCTTGCGCTCAGGTGTTACAATGAGCGTGCTTCTATTGCTCGGACCCATACGGACGTGGTCGAGGGGTTAAAGTGCTTCATGAGGAGTCCGGTGTTTGACATCCTTTGCGCTCTTAACAATGTCACTGGATTCCAAGCCGTATTTGAGCGGGCTTACAACCAGCTTGACTATTTGGGTGCCATTCGTGAAGACGCGGAGGTTGATGCGATCGGTGATGATGAGATGAGGCCAATACTTGGCCGCGAGAATGGACAGAATTCTACCTCAGAGGATGTTAATGCCAATGAGTTCGGATTTGCCAATGATAAGATCAGTGCCATAGTCGCTGAGAGGGGTGCTACTCAGACCGAGGGTGATGGCGTTCCGACTGAGAGCGAGGCTCAAGGCGAGCGAGAGTTGGCCGAGGCCCGCGCTCACGGTCGAAGCGACCGAGTGGGCGAGCAGTGTTCTTCAAGACACCGAAAGGGATGTCAATGGTGCCGAACAGATTACTGGCGATGTTATGGATCACATTTATATGGATGTTCTGTAGCATGTTTTGCTTTCTTTTTTACATTTGATGTATTTCCGAGACCTTCGTAGCTTAGACTGTTTCGCTTTTGTTTTGAGAAGAGAGCCACTCGAGTTTGATGTGTAGAGGGCCCCTCAAACTTTGTAAAGCCATTGGTATGAAATAAAGGATATGTGTTCGGTAAGCTCATTTGGATGAATGTATGTTTTTGTTTATAGCATTGATGCATGTAAGAAAATGTATGCAAGTTATAGGAAAATTTTCTAAGTATTGTGATCGGACTTTGGCATGTAACTCACCTAATTTATACTTGGTAATGAAAAATTGACTAAATGTTGCGTTTGAATTCCATGCATTGTTTATAGTGCTCGAACTTTGAGTGTTTGAACTTTGAGACAAATTTTTGTGTTAAGAATTCATCATCTTTTTACCATCGGCGGGTCTAACCTTCGAGGTCGTCTGTTCCTTTGGTGGGGGGAGAGTTCGATGGGCCTATCCCGATTACCATGGGTTGGCCGACGTGGGGGCTTGTTGACCACACCCTGTTCATGATACTGAGCAGGTCTGTGGCGAGCTCTTCCTTGTTCACCAACCTGAGACTCCTCCGTAATTTTGCTCAAGGCGGCATGCAAGTTCTGGTTCTCCACTTTCAATTGAGTGAGGCGGTCATGTTTTTCCCCTCCCGCTCGATTTTGTAACATGCTGAGTGGGATTGAGAGGATTCGATTCCTCCTCGTCTACCACGTGTTGCTTTCTATCACGCTGCACAAGTGGGACTTGGTCATTTCCATCCATAGGTTGAAACGTATCGTTCACTCGGCTCGGCCCGCCTACGTAGGGAGTCACCACATTACGAATAGGTGAGAGCTCTTTCCGAATGGGTTGTACCTCTTGTAGTGGCCGGTTGGCCGTACGTTCCACTCCACTCATCGAGATGGTAGTGCGAGGTGGAGGGATGGTGGTTTGAACTCCTCAAATCTAGGCTTGCATTCCATTTTGAATCCTCCAAAATGGGTTTATCAGCATCGGGTTCAAGCCTATCGAGAAGTTCATTGAGTTTTGATCGGCTCCGGCGCCAAGGGCTTTCAAGGTCTGCATGGGCATGCCGACACCCATGGTGGCTCCGGTGCATTTTCTCTTATATGGGAATGTCGGCGGGAGGCGGCGCAACACGTCGACATTCGGTTAACTTACTCGGGTTGGGGACAGTCGCGGTATCAAGCTAGAGTTACGCTCGTTGCGAATTCGGGTTTCAGATCTGGTCATCTTCCAGGCGAAACAAGGAAAAAGATTTGAGAAAAGGTTGGGAAATCTGGTGGTTTCCCACAGATAGTGCCAAACTGATAACGCCAAAAATTGGTCGCCTTTGAACGAGTGTAATCGGCTTCGAACTTCCGATGAATCAATTAAGAGTGGGTTCTTTAACCTGCAAAAATAATAAAACGTGAGAATACCAGGCGGGAGGTGTTTTCCGCGTAGGCACTTCGACGCTCAAGCCAATCAGATTATCCAGAATGGAAGAAAGCGATGAACTGAAAATTGGGCAGAGTTTGGTTATCTAATTGTATGTGTATCCGATGAAGAGAATGGTATTTATACCTTAGGCTTGAGTCAGCGTCGTGTCCGAGCGGGCTTAGTGGGAGCGGATATTGCGGACCACGTGCTCATATCGTGGAGTGATGGGGAAATACGGGTAACCGCCAGGGGCGAAGGCATTAGGCGTGTTCCGCTTGGTCTTGAGCCGATCGAACTGTAAGTTGAATGCTCTAGATCGAGCGGATGTTCCGAACGCTCTTAACCGATCGGACTAGTCGAACGCTCATTGGCCGATGGGTGTTCCGAACGCTCTTGACCGATAGGACTAGTCGAACACTCATTAGCCGAGAGCGTGTTCAGAGCGCTTTGGCCGATCGGAGCGCACAATAACTAAACGGAATTTCCTTCAAGCCAAGGGATGACTGAACTCTATGGTCGATCGCCTTAGCCGAGCGGAGTGCAGGTTGAACGCTATTGGCTAAACTGATGGCCGAACGCTCTTGTACAAGGGGACAAGTCTAATGCTCTTGACCAAGCTGATGATCGAACGCTCTTGACCGAGTTGATAAGCCGAACGCTCTTGTCCAAGGGCACAAGTCGAACGCTCTTGACCAAGCGATTGAGCCGAACGCTCTTGTCCAAGGGGACTAGTCAAACGCTAATTGACCAAGCGGATGGACCGAACGCTTTGGACGATCGGAGTACACTATGGCCGAACAAAATTTACTCTAAGCCAAGGGATGCCTTAGCCAATTCCAAGGGTATGAAGTCCAAGGAGATGTATTAAGTGCGAACGGGTTCCTCATTCTTTAGTTTATTTTTTACACTATCAACAACTTTTAAGATTTCTTTGAAAATTAATTAGTTGACTTAAACTAATTTCAGTCATACGTTTCTTCTAAAGAAATCTTACAAATTATATTTGTTTCAAAGAAATCTAATCTTTTCAAAGTAATAAATCACTTCTTTCAAACAAATATAATTTTTAAATTTTCTTTGAAGTTTGATTAGAAGAAACGTATGATAGAAATTAGTTTAAAATTTCTTTTAATATAAATTTTGTAAGAAATAATTTTTCTACTTTTCTTTGAGAATCGACTAATCGATCATTATAATCGACTAATTTTTAAATTTTCTTTGAAGTTTGATTAGAAGAAACGTAGGATAGAAATTAGTTTAAGATTTCTTTTAATATAAATTTTGTAAGAAATAATTTTTATGTTTTTCTTTAAGAATCAACTAATCGATCATTATGATCGACTAATCTATTCTGTGAAAATCTTTATGATCGATTCGTCGAAAGTTAGGATCGAATGATCGATTATGTGAATATTTTTTTAAGATTCCTCTAATTGATACGAATGATGGGTTAATCCATTATGTGAATATTTCTCTGAAAATAAATTTTCTTAAGAAATCATTTCTAATAGTTTTTAGATTTTCAATATAATTTTTAAGATATATTTGAATTAATTTTAATATTTGTTTGAAGAGATAAGATTACTTTCGAAAAAATACAACTTTTAATATTTCTTTGAAAATTAGTTAGTTAGACTTAAACTAATAGCAATGATACGTTTCTTCTAATGAAACTTCCAATAAATCTTAAAAATTACATTTATTTCAAAGAAATCTTATCTTTTCAAAGTATTAAATTACTTCTTTCAAACAAATATAATTTTAAATTTTTCTTTGAAGTTTGATTAGAAGAAATGTGTGATACAAATTAGTTTAAAATTCTTTCAATATAAATTTTGTAAGAAATAATTTTTAATTTTTCTTTAATAATGGACTAATCGATCATTATGATCGACTAATCAATTCTGTGAAAATCTTTATGATCGACTCGTTGAAGGTTAGGATCGAATGATCGATTCTGTGAATATTTTTTTTTAAGATTCCTCTAATTGATACGTTGATGGATTAATCCATTATGTGAATATTTCTCTGAAAATAAATTTTCTTAAGAAATCATTTCTAATAGTTTTTAGATTTTGATTGAAAAGATATAATTTTTCAGATATATTTGAATAACTTAATTGAAGAGATAAGATTTCTTTCAAAGAAATACAACTTTTAAGATTTCGTTGAAAATCATTGAAAATTAAATAGTTAACTTAAGAGCTATATGCCCCCACAACCCTGTGCTTTTCAAAAAGAGCTAAAAAAACCCTATAAAAAAAATTAGTAAAATAAACCCTGTATTTTTTATTTTTTGCAAACCGCCCCTTTACACCATTTAGTCAAAGAACCGACGTGTTTTGTCAAAATTGCCCTTCTTTCATCACAATACATTCTTAAAGAACTATATGCACCCACAACCCTCTGTTTTATGAAATGAGCCAAAAAAACCCTGTAAAAAATTAAATAATCCAAAAATTATAATATATATATATATATATATATATGTATATATATGCAATAAATAAAATATTAATTGTATATATATATATAATTATAATTAGTGTACAATACATATATATTTTCATTATAATATTATATATATTTTTTTTATAAGATTTTTAATAAATATATATTATAATTTATATATTTATATACATTATATATATACATATTAGATATTATTTATATGTATTGTAAAATAATTATAATTATATATATATATATGTATATTAAATAAATTTATAAATAATATTTAATACGTATAGTACATTAGTAATTTTATATATATAAATGTATATATATAATATATTATATAATACATACATATATATACATATAAAAGAAATTTCAAAAGAAAAAAAAGACATTACGTATATACATTTTAAATATTATTTATATGTATAGTACAATAATTATAATTATATATATATATATATTAAATATTATTTATAAATTTATTTATTTGTTTTTTGGTAAAATTTATAAATTTATTGAATATATATATATGTATATTCAATAAATTTACAAATTCTACCAAAAAATAAATAAATAAATTTATAAATATTATTTAATATATATATATATATATATATGTATGTATATTCAATAAATTTACAAATTCTACCAAAAATAAATAAATAAATTTATAAATAATATTTAATAAATATAGTACATTAGTAATTTTATACATATAAATGTATATATATAATATATTATATAATACATACATATATATACATATAAAAGAAATTTCAAAAGAAAAAAAAGACATTATGTATATACATATTAAATATTATTTATATGTATAGTACAATAATTATAATTATATATATATATATATATATATATATATGTATATTCAATAAATTTATAAATCTACCAAAAAACAAATAAATAAATTTATAAATAATATTTAATATATATATATATATGTATATTCAATAAATCTACAAATTCTACCAAAAAATAAATAAATAAATTTATAAATAATATTTAATATATATATATATATATATATTCAATAAATTTACAAATTCTACCAAAAATAAATAAATAAATTTATAAATAATATTTAATACATATAGTATATTAGTAATTTTATACATATACATGTATATATATAATATATTATATAATACATACATATATATACATATAAAAGAAATTTCAAAAAAAAAAAAAATTGATAGGATTTCTTCCGCCGGCGAAATTTCAAAATCGCGCCTCAAGGTTTTTTCTGCAAAAATTTGAAAACATAGGGTTTTATATGATAATTGTTTTTTCACGGGGTCTTTCTTTATCATTTCACATGACACAAGCGGTTTCCTTGCAAAAAACTCAAATAAAATGTTGGGGTAAATTTGTCATTTTACGTGAAAAAGTAAAGAAAAATCCAATATCACAAGCAGTAAACGCGCGTGTGATTCAAAAACGCGTCTCAGGGTTTTTTCCGCAAAAATTTGAAAACATAGGGTTTTATAGGAGAATTTATTTTTCACGGGGTCTTTTTTTATCATTTCACATGACACAAGGGGTTTCCTTGCAAAAAACCCGTTAACTTAAACTAATTTCAATCATGTGTTTCAAACTTCCAAAAAATCTTAAAAATTATATTTGTTTCAAAGAAATCTTATATTTTCAAAGTAATTAATCACTTCTTTCAAACAAATATAATTTTTAAAAATTTTTTAAAGTTTGATTAAAAGAAATGTATGATAGAAATTAGTTTAAAATTTCTTTCAATATAATTTTTTTAAGAAATAATTTTTAAGTTTTTCTTTCAGAATCTGACTAATCGATTCTGTGAAAATTTTTATGAACTCGTCAAAGGTTAGGATCAAGTGACCAATTCTGTGAAGATTTTTATAATCGATTTGTCGAAGATTATGATCAAGCGATCAATTCTGTGAAGATTTTTATGATCTAATTTTTTTTTTAAGATTTCACTTATCGAAACGTATTAATTCATTCTGTAAAGATTTTTTTTAAAGATTCCACTAACTGAGATGTATTAATTCACTTATCGACGCTATGTTTTCTTTGAAGATTTCTGTTTTTCTTTCCATTCCTTTGAAGATTTCTGTTTTTCTTTCCATTCCCTTTGCTGCATTAAGTATGCGCTACACCAAAACAAATACTGTTCCTACCTTTGGTTAAACCTAGATAATCAAATACCGTTCCTACCTTTGGTTTCTGTTGTTGTTTGTTTCAGATAAGAATGGTTATTCAAGATGAACGAGAACATGAACGGACGAGGAGGAAGAACAGAAAAATAGGGTTTGGAATTACGACTGTTTCAGATAAGAATGGTTATTCAAGATGAATGAGAAGATGAACGGACGACGAGGAGGAACTGAAAATTAGGGTTTGGAATTACGATCGCACAACAGATTTTGGTTGTGGTCAATTTGTATTTTATATAAATTTTGGCTCTTAAAAAGAAATTTTAAAAGGTTGGTCTAATGATGGGTTAATTAGATAAGTAATTAATTAAGAATTAATTAGATCTTAATGAAGCAGGGTTTTGAAACTAGTTTTACTTAACTAAAACAAACTTGACTGTCCTTCTAGTGGTGTCCTCTCCTCAACAGATTCAAGGATCTCAAACTGGAATATAACGGAAGAAACTAATATGTAATTTCTCAAATAAGGAGTCTTGTATTATAATTTCATCTATTGTGAGGACATACAATTTATCTTAAATAATAATATATTTTTATTTGCATATGCAACCCGTTTGCAAAGTTACTCTTATAAAGAAAAAAGAGGGGGGGTTTTCAAATCAAACCTAGTCCAAAATACTCAGCAACGATTCATAAATAGAGAACCATTTTTTTTTCCCTTTTTCATAAATAGAGAACTTCAATAGTCACAACTCACACCCATTTAAGAAACATACTCGACTTGCACCAATCGTTGCACCTATTCTGGCAAAACGATGCGACTTCGCAAAAACATAACTTGTATAAATACAAATGCAGGCAGATATTATTGGAATTTAATTAAAACCGTTCCTGCAGTTCTTACATTGATTTTATCCTATACATATTGACCCACGAAACAATGGCGAAAAGTACTTGGACGAATTCTGTCACCCTATATGCCCTTTTCGCGGTGGCGGCGGCCGCAGTAGTGGCGGCGGTAGAAGCGGCGGAGACAAATGCGACGGCGGTGGAGTGCCTTACAAAGTGCTTTTCGGGATGCTCGGAGATGAAGATCTTTAGGGAGAGCGAATGTCTACTTGCGTGTTGTTTGAGGGCGTGTTCTAAGAAAAGCACATGAATAAAACGAAAATTGATTTGCAAACATAGGTTGTTTAATTTGTTTCAAATTCTTAACAAGATCTCACTATTTTAGGAAGAGATGTAAATTAATATCTTACCATGTAATTAGGGCTATAATTAAGGAGATTATTTAGGTTTTGACCTATTAATATGTACTTGTTTTATCGTGTTTAGATGAATCTTAAATTGGACAATATCCTTTGAAAGCTTTGACTTCACAAGTTTGGTTAGGATATCGGCAAGTTGATCTTCAAATTTTATAAATGAGAGTTTCACTATTTCGAATTCTATTTTCTTCTTAATAAAGTGTTTATTGAATTTTCTTCTTAATAAAGTGTTTATTGACCTCCACGTGCTTCATTCAATCATATTGTTTCGATCATATTGTACAGGATTCATTCAATCATATTGTTTCGATCATATTGTACAGGATTATGGAAGATTACGAGAGATGCTAATTGTTGGTCTTGTTATCACAGAACAAATTCATATTTCCTTCCGAGAGAAAATCAATTTCAGCCAAGAGTTTTAGTACCCACAGAATCTCTATAACTCCACTGCCTTCTCAGAATCTTCATCACTGCTCGAATTGTGCATAAATTGGTTTACAATACCCACGACATAGTGTACGCCAAGTAGATCAATTTTCCCATGAGTCTTTGGTATACTTCCTGGGCAGGAAGCATGTCTAACAGACTATCCACGTCAAATAACATGTAATTAGGACCCCATACATCAATCCGAGTCACACTAGCTCGACCTATAGCTTTTCACTTCTAAGCACCGACCCTACACTAATCATTTTTGGGCACGATTATTTGTTAAACACAAACATCAAAACTTTTAAAAGTAAAATTCCGAAATTCAGTGCATATACAATTACGATAATGTGTTGTATCAGGTGCAACATCATTTCCTGAAAAGGTCTTGCAGAGTTTTGAAGTCCTCCCCGACCCATATTAAATCCAAATTAAAGATGATCAATGCTATGGAATACTCATACTTGAGTCAATACTTGATTTAAATTATAATCCTCATCTGAGACTTTAGCCAAAGTAGGAACAAATGCAGTAAAAAACCATCAGGGGGCCCTCCTCCAAGAAGATCCATCTTCTTCAATTTCCTCCCTCTCAACAAATATCATGCATGTATATTTGGTCACTCAGTTTGACATACACTCTTCCCGTCGAAAAATACACCCCCAGGGGAAGCTCGTCATGGGTGCACACAGGCTCACTTATGTTAGCGATCCTGTATTGTACGCGCCACTCGCGACTCTGGCGGCCGTGACTGCTGATCACAATTTCATGATGAAAACTGTACATGAAAGTGAGTGAACCCTGAGCCGACCCGAACCACATGGTGTTAAGGCCGAACCAAATGCCAACACCTGTCACACAAAAGCAGGTCAATTAGACGAGTTATTCTGGATAAATTTGGTTATATATGGTGTTATATTTGCGGGCGATATATATATAACGCACAACATAGATATGTGATTCAAATTGTTAGTCTCAGAAACATGCATTAACATATAAGCTTGTGTTTACTTTTCATGTAATGATATTGCAGGTAAGGATAATAAATATTTGTGATAATAGACATACCCTCGTTTATTGATCATGTCAAGAAGTGTCATTCATTCATGTTTGTATATGATTTACTATTTATTTTTACGAGTAGTTAAAGCATGATAGAAATAAATTGCCCAATTATCCTTGATTTATTTTAATTATTTTTTCTGCTCAACTGCACAAAATACATGTTTCCTTTTTATTTTGATTTGGGAATACTGTATAAAATACAAGTCTTCTTATTTTTCGTGTTTCACTTTTCTGCTACACCAAGTGTCCATCTAAAAGAAGTTTTTGTGACACATATCTAAAATAAATTGATCCTAGAGAAACTCTTAATTAATGTTAATCCAGAAAAATACATTATATCCTATTTTCTCTCTCCAATTTAACGATCAATCTCTTTTCTCTCTACTTTCTTTTCTCTCTCTAAATCCAATTTTTTTCTTCTTTTGAATCATGAACTCTGTGTTGGATTATTATTTTATTTATTTTTTATTTGTTTTTGTACCAAGAGTCGTGTACTCTTATCTTTGTAAATATCTTTGTTTGTAGCGTTTTTATACACGCTCCTCTTTTAGCCGTTTGACAAGTGTCCTTATATAGGGCTATTGTATTCCACCTTTGTAGATAATCTTTACAGCAATAATATTTTCATATTGAAACCCTAGCCGCCTTCATTCCCGTGCTCTGCAATTTGTGCTTCCGCCTTAGGGTTTCTTCATGGTATCAAGAGCAGGACTCCAGATCCTGTCCTCTTGCCTCTGATTTTCCATAGATCCACTATTGTCCGTGATAGATCTATGCTTATTACGCCTTTCCATCGATTATTTTTGTGCTCCGGTGTCTCGCTGCTTTGATTCGTCTCTCTCAGGCGTTTCACCATTTGTTTCTTTGTTTTCACGGCGATTCACCGATTGAATCGCTGTTCTCCGGCGTTTTATCGTTTTCAGGTTTCGTTTCACCGATTGTTTTAATCCTTCCTTTGATTTCTGACCTTTTCTACGGTATTCATCATGTCTGTTGACGACAAGAACAAAGCTGCCGTCGTCTCTACTTCATCCTCACAGGATGAGTCGCTTACCATGTCCAATAGCGATTCATCTCTCCTTGCCGTTGTTACCGTCACTATGGACGGTAAGAATTATCTCACTTGGCGCAGAACGATGAAGATAGCGTTAGAATCCAAGATGAAACTTGGATTCGTTGATGGATCGATTGAACTACCACCTGCTGAGGATCCTTCTTACAAGGCCTGGAAACGAGTTGACAGTACAGTCAAGGCCTGGATCCTTAACTCTCTGGCCTCTGAGATTCAGCAAACATTCCTCTACGCCACCACAGCCAGAGAACTCTGGCTGGACCTTGAGCAGAGATATGGTCAAAGCAATGGACCTCTGCTATACCAGTCGAAGCGAGATCTGGCTTCCATTTCTCAAGGTAATCTATCCTTGGCTTCATACTTCAACCGCTTAAAGATTCTTTGGGATGAACTTGGGAATCTCAACGATCCGCCTGCTTGCGCTTCTGGTAACACCTGTGCTGTTTCTCGCTACATTACTGAATCTCAGTCCTCTGATATGTTAATCCAATTTCTTATGGGGTTAAATGATTCGTACAATGCTGTGAGGAATCAGATTCTGGTTATGGAACCCCTCCCCAGCGTTAATAAAGCATACTCTATTATTTCTAGGGTTGAGTCACAGAGGGATGTTCAGGTTGCTTTCAGTGATATTACTAATAACTCAGTGATGTTTTCTAAGAATGTGCCTAATACTAGAGGGAATGGTATGGGAAGGGGTCAGATTAAGAAGAAGGACAAATCTGATAGGCATTGTGACATTTGTAATCGCAATACTCATAATACTGATGCCTGTTTCAAACTCACTGGAGAGCCGGATTGGTATAAAACCTATAAAGAAAACAGGTCCAGTGGAGTTAGTTCTACCAAAAGATCTTTTAAGAATGTGGCCAATGCTTTGGCAGAAACTCCATTGGACTTGTATCAGGATTCTACCAATTCTGCCCCTCATGTTTCTGGTGTCAACATGTCTGATTTGATTAGACAGGAACTGATTAAGTTTTTCAAGGACAGCAAGGGTGGAAACTCAGAACAGTTGCTCTTTACCTCTGAGTTCTCAGGTATCTCTTGGCATAATACCCTGATATGTTCTAATGAGATCACTCCTTATCATTGGATTATTGATTCAGGAGCAACTAGTCACATTTGTTCCAAACTTGAGTTTTTTACTAGCTACTATGCTCCTGAAAACAATATACCAATTTATTTACCTGATGGTACTTCCCATCAAGTTAAGTTCATTGGAACTGTTAAATTGTCTTCTAAACTTGAACTTGCTAACGTCCTCTACATACCTTCCTTCAAATTCAATTTGGTCTCAGTCAGTAAAGTTACTGAAACCACTGATGGTGAATTTGTGTTTTGTAAAAATTATTGGACATTGCAGGTCCAGAAAACTAAGGAGATTTTGGCTTCTGGACAAGTTTATAATCACCTTTATGTCCTTAATAATGCTGTTTTGAATGTACCTCAAGATACTGATGTTTCTCATGACATTCCTACTATTCATTTCAATTGTAATTCCCTTCAGGGAAGTGTTAATAAGTCTGTCTCTACTTGTAGCAGAAACAATGGTTCTTCTCCTGTAAAAACTCAGGATTATGGTGTGTGGCATGAGAGATTAGGACATGCCTCTGCTGAAGCATTAAGACATCTTCATATTCCTATATCTGTTGATTCTAACCTTTTTGTTTGTGATACATGCCAGAGATCTAAGCAGCACAGGCTTCCTTTTCCTACTAGCAGTATATCCTCTAGGGAACCTTTTGATCTTATACATTTAGATCTCTGGGGACCCTATAAGATCAAGACCCATTCAGGTTGCCATTATTTTATCACTGTAGTGGATGATTTTACCAGGTGTGTTTGGACTTTTCTTTTACCTTACAAAGATCACACTTATACTTGTATTAAAGATTTTTTGACTTATGTTCAAACACAGTTTGGTAAAATTGTTAAAACAGTGAGAAGTGATAATGGAAGGGAGTTTGTAAATTCCAATTGCAAAACTCTCTTCCAAGAAAAAGGTATCACACATCAGACCAGTTGTGCTTACACTCCACAACAAAATGGGGTTGTGGAGATAAAGCACAAACATTTACTGCAAATAGCCAGAGCTCTTATGTTTCAATCTAATATGCCCATTCATTTTTGGGGAGATGCTGTTTTAACTGCTACCTATATCATTAACAGGTTACCTAGCAGGGTTTTAAATTGGGAAACTCCTTATTATAAGCTTTTTCGTAACAAACCTTCCTATGATAATCTCAAGGTCTTTGGTTGCCTGTGCTATGCTGTTAATAATGGACCTGTTAAAGGTAAATTCTCTTCGAGAGCCTCTAAATGTGTCATGTTAGGGTATGTCAGTGGTAAGAAGGGGTATAAACTGTTTAATCTTGATACTAAATCTATCCTTGTTTCTAGGGATGTTAGGTTCTTTGAGGATGTGTTTCCTTATAAAACATTGCAAAATTGTCTGCCTAATGCTCCTAAAATTATTACCAGTGATTCTCTTATTTCTGATGAAGTGAGGGAACCAGAACCTGTTATTAATAATGATAGTCAAGTGAGCCATGATTCTGTTAGCTCTGGTTTGCCCACTGATTCTACTTCTGTTACTGATGTTAATTCCTCTGAGCCTGAACGTAGAGAAAGTCAAAGAACTAGGACCTCTCCTGCTTAGATGCAGGATTATGTTTGCAATAGTAATTTTACAGTTACTTGTGATGTTACTAACTGTAATTTTGTTTGTACTAAAGAGCAATATCCCTATGCTTCTTCTTATGTTGCTTTCATGGCCAAAATAGCTCCTATTCCAGAGCCTATCACATATAAACAAGCTGCTAGATTTCCAGAATGGGTGAAGGCTATGGAAAGGGAGCTTGAGGCTCTTGAAACCAATAATACTTGGGAACTTACTAGTTTGCCCTCCGGTAAGAGAGCCATTGGTTCTAAATGGGTTTACAAAACTAAATATAACTCTGATGGCTCTGTCGAAAGGCATAAAGCCAGGTTGGTCGCCAAGGGTTTTAATCAAACTTTTGGCATAGATTATTTTGACAGTTTTTCACCAGTTGCCAAATTGGTTACTGTCAGAGTTTTCCTTTCCATTGCTACTATTAAAGGTTGGGGTTTGTACCAGTTAGACATTAATAATGCTTTTCTCCATGGGTTTCTTGATGAAGATGTGTATCTGACCCCTCCTGAGGGATACACCAAAGCTGTGGCAGGTCAAGTGTGCAAATTGAGAAAATCATTATATGGCCTTAAACAGGCTTCTAGGCAATGGAATCTTGAGTTTATGAATAAATTGATTGCCTATGGTTTTGTGCAGTCTGCTCATGATAATTGTTTGTTTACTTTGACCTCAGATACCTGTTTTCTGATGTTACTGGTTTATGTTGATGATATTTTGGTTTCAGGGTCTGATGATCAGGCTATTCTTGCTGTTAAGCAGTATTTGCATAATGAATTTACTATTAAAGACTTGGGTTCTGCCAAGTATTTCTTGGGACTTGAAATATTTCGTTGTTCTAATGGGTTGGTTCTTACTCAGACTAAGTATATTACTGATTTGCTTAAAGATGCAGGGTTTCTTGATGCTAAACCAACCCCTACACCATTGCCAAGTGGACATAAGTTTTCTGCAGGAAATGATGATCTTTATACTGATCCTGCACAATATAGACGTTTAATTGGGCGTTTACTTTACTTGAATATGACTAGACCTGATTTGAGCTATGCTGTTCAACAATTAAGTCAGTTTGTGTCTGCCCCTCAACAGGCACATTGGGATGCAGCCATGCTTGTGCTGCGTTATCTTGCTGGAACTAAATCGGCTGGCATTTTCTTTCCTGCTAACAGTTCATTTAATCTTACTGCTTTTAGTGATGCCGATTGGGCTGCTTGTACTTTAACTAGGCGATCTCTTACTGGTTTCTGTGTTTTGCTAGGTGGTTCGCTGATATCTTGGAAAACTAAGAAGCAGGCCACCGTTAGCAAATCCTCCTGTGAAGCCGAGTACCGGAGTCTTGGTGCCACTGTTGCCGAGTTACAATGGCTCAGCTACTTGCTTTCAGATCTTCAGATTTCAGTTTCCTTACCTATTCCTGTCTGGTGTGATAATAAAGCTGCCGTTCACATTACCGAAAACCAGGTGTTTCATGAACGTACTAAGCACTTGGAGATAGACTGTCACGTTGTTCGTAACCAGTTCAAGAAAGGTTTTATTGATCTCAAGCATATTTCTACGACTCAACAATTGGCCGATGTTTTCACTAAGTCTCTGGGAGGCCCGTTATTCCGACGTATTCTTTGCAAGTTGGGTTTCCTGTTTAATGAAGCTCCAACTTGAGGGGGGGGTGTTGGATTATTATTTTATTTATTTTTTATTTGTTTTTGTACCAAGAGTCGTGTACTCTTATCTTTGTAAATATCTTTGTTTGTAGCGTTTTTATACACGCTCCTCTTTTAGCCGTTTCACAAGTGTCCTTATATAGGGCTATTGTATTCCACCTTTGTAGATAATCTTTACAGCAATAATATTTTCATATTGAAACCCTAGCCGCCTTCATTCCCGTGCTCTGCAATTTGTGCTTCCGCCTTAGGGTTTCTTCACTCTGTTAAAGAAAGAACTAATTAAGAAAGAAAATTATAAAAGAAGAAAAAAGAAAGAAAATAACTGGAAAAAAAATAATTGATAAGTTATTCGAAGAGAGAAAACGATCTTAATTAACATTAAAAGATAGAAAAATATTGTACAATTCAAATTTTTTATTTGTAATTTAATCGAGAAAAAATAACAATAAATCTATTATGTTGTCTCAAATATTCCAATAGATTTGAGAATACTGCAAGATATCGTCTTAAATATTTAATAGATTTCACTGGCAATTAAAGGAAGTGAAAAATTTTGATAGATTTGAGAATACTGCAAGATACCATTTTAAATATTCAATAGATCTCAGTGGTAATTGAAGGAAGTGAAAATTGATTTGAGAATTGAAGGCTTATTGGAGGTAGAAAATCGATCTTAGTGCCAATTTTTACGTAAATTCTGAGAAAATATGGATATATTGGTAATTTTATGTGCGTGTCATATTTCGTGTGATTTATCACACGCCTTTTTGGCGTGTGATATATATCTCCATAAAACACGTAAATCGTACAGGCCAAATCTTATCCTACAGGCTTTCACACATGCAACAAAAACGCATGTTGATGTGGGTCATATATCACAAATAATCATTATCTGCAAAAGTAAACACGCCCTAAAATGTGATATTAATATCTGCATCAAGTAGATTCATATCGGAATAAATATGTATCATAAAAAATGATTTAGTAAACTTATCATTTTAGTTGTGACTTGGACCTGAACAAATATTCACCCACTACAGAATTTGACATCCCCCAAAATAATTGCGTCCACAAAGTACATCAAATAGCTAAGTACCATACACTCATTAGAATTCTACCTTGACCTAATGGTTATGAGTTCTGTCTTGATCTAATGGTTACTGATGTTGTGGTGGCTGATTAGATCAAAAGAGACGGACTTGGCGAGCAGCAAACCCTGCTCGATAAAAAAGATTTCCAATTTCCCTTCAAAACATACTTGTATCATGCATTTTAAATGATGTATCAATGTATCAAGTACCTGGAGGAATATTACTGTTCTTAAGAGCCCATCTGCAATCTGTGCCTCTTCCTTGTGAACATCAAACACCACCATCGCCTTCCCACTTTCTCCCATCCAGTGCAGCTCGCCGTCAGAGTACACCACTGTCGGATGCCCATAATCCTCCACATGCCTAAATCCTCCACCGCAGGTGGCATCCACGCGAGATTTCACCAACGCCAAATCCCCAACCAGCACCACAACCACAAATCTCAAAACATTATTCTCACCACCCTTGGCATAGAGCGCCACCAATTTGAAGTGGTGGGAATCGACCGGTGCTGTAACACCCCGACTTTTCGGCCGTACAAGTACGACGTCACAATTGTGCTAAGTGCGCTTTTTAATTAATTAAGTATGCCATGAAGTGAAATATTTGAATATTGATTATATGTTTTATATTTAAACTTAAATGTTTAGTACCTTCTTAACTCGTTTTTAATCCGTTTAATTTCGTTTTCGATTCCAATTTTTGTGATAACTTACCGTGCATGAAATACGTGATTTATGAACTCAGTTGTATACTCATTAATTGTTTTTGGGTTCGTTTGATACGGTTCTTAGACCATTTTATTTGTTAAGGGATTCGACGGCCTAACTCGTTTTAGCGCACCTTGGATTCAGGAGGGCGTAACTTGAGCTTGGGAATTCGGATTCGAATTCTGAAAGTGGAGTTGGGCTCGTAACGAGATTTGTGAGCTTTTAAACCTCCTTGTATTTTTCTAAGCCCGTTTAAACTCTCGAATTTTGCCCGTACCGTGAGCCTCGCGCGTGTTTACCACCTTTTACGGTTTTAGCCATAATTCCCTCATTTCTTAACCAAATACCTCGATTCTTGAGCCCACTTAACCATGGTTTAACCCTCCATCTCACTATCTAACCCTCACATTTGAACTCAGCAAGAAAGAAAGGAAAAAGGGATGGAAACCGAGAGAGAGAGAGAGAGAGAGAGAGAAGAAGAAAGAGAAGACTCGGCACTGTTCATGTGTGAGCTTTTCGAGCTCGTTTCTTCGTTGTTTCTTCTCCGATTCAAGAGGTAAGCATGTTTTCTTGATGTCCATTCGTTTGTGCTTCTTTCAAGCCTAGATTTGCATGAATTCATGGAGTATTGAGCATGTATTGGTGAAGAACATGAATAGTTAGGGTTAATGTGAATTTTGATGATTTCTTGCCAAACTTTGGAGCATTTCTTGAATTAGAGCTGATTACATGATCTATATGACTTCCCTAATGCATGAGCATTGATTAATTTCGTGTTATTTGCTTGAAAATTGAACCACCATGGCTGCACTTTTGAAAAACTTGATGAATATGAAAACCTTGCCTACTCTTGCTTCTTGCCTTCATTTGCTGCTGTATTTGTGCATGATTTGAGTGTAATTTGTGTATATTTGTTGTTTGTTAGCTACTGCTTTGAACCTTCTTTCCCCTCCCCCTGTATTGCCCTACTTCGTCCTCGTTTTGATGCTATACGAGCAGCGGTACGGCCGCGATCGCGTAAGGCGTTTCCCTTGTTGCGGCCACGACCCTTTTATGCCTTGAAAGTGTCACGGTCGCGACCTGTAACATCCCGAATTTTGGGGCCAAGAAGAAATAGGTAAATAAAGGGTTAGAAGAAAACATCAATCCATTATACATTGCATTTTATGTGAATTATGTGTTTTTATGTCTCGATTTTTTATTAATACCTTATCATGAAAGATATGTCACTACTCATTCACCGAGCCTAAACCTTCACACATTCCTCATGAAGTTTTAGAAAGTTAGATTTCGCAATTTCCGAATTTATATCCTAGCTTTTGTTATTCCAAAACCTACTTTGGAAATTGTTTATCAAAAATTCCCTTTAGGTCCCTAGTTACTATTCACTCAATTATGTAGAAATTTTTCGGGACATCTTTACCTATCAAATATTGGGTTCAAATGAATCCTTGCGAAATTTTATGAATTATGGTATCATTCCCGAACCCTAATTCTCATTATAACTCCCATAGTAACCAAAACCGGCTAAAAACCCTAGTTTATAGCCCTGATTTAGAAATTTTCGGATTTCAACACTTTCCCTATCCAATATTATAACCAAAAAGATCCTTGAATTATTTCATGAATTTTAAGATCTTTTCCAAACTCTAGTTTAAATCCTAGCTTGTTTTATAAATTTCTCCTATTTTTTCCAAAGTACTATTCCCGTCGTAAAAACTAACTTTTAAAGCATACGGCGTTTAGTATTCAATATTATAATTAAAATAATCCTTAAATTATTTTATGAATCATGAACACTTTCTCAGGAATTAATTCTTATCCTAGCTTCGTTTTAAGAGTTTTCTCTTATTTTCCAAAATTCCAAACGCCTACTACTTTAATTTTAAACTTTTAAACATTAAGTGTTTATAATCATCGAAAAGCTCATCCGATTCTCTTTCTTTTGCAATTTTTCCCATTACAAACTAAAATCTAGAGATTCTTCAATGTCCTAGGTATTATTTTCTACCTATTTTAGAATTAATTTTATTTAATGTATTTATGATATAATTATGTATACATATGCACTTACCTCACATGTGCACCTAGCTATACACCTTAATACCCTATAATTATACACCTAGCCTACCCTAAACCATGAGTCACTACCCTAACTATTCAAAATTAACCTCTAGGTCCCCAAATACATACCTATAAATACCCCCTACAATTCATTTCCAAGAACACACCAAACTCTCTCAACTCCTCTCTAGGTTCGGCCACTCTCTCTCTCAAAGGGTATGAGTTTTGTTCTTTTATTATTTCATACTTTATAAGGTGTTCTTAGGGTATTATGAATATAGCATGCTTAGATTTAATTAAATTATGCCTTTAGGAATTTATTTTATGAAATATATGCCTAAATTGTTAGTTTTATGTACAATGTGCTTACATTATGAATTTTATTTAATTAAATGTATGAATTAGGATATGATATAATTTGAGTATGTGTTTAAATACTTATGATCTTATTTGATTAAATTCATGCCTAGAATAATTTATTTAGAATTATTTTTATGACTAAAGTTACATAAAATGCTACATTTTAAGTTTAATTGTGTGTTATCAACTTAGAATCTATTAAATATGATCATGAACTAACATGAACACCTTAATAAGTCTAAGAACATGTTCATAGTGTTCTTGAATTAATTTGGGTGCAAGTGTGATAGTATGTGAGTGTGGATGTCTAATTTTATGCTATAAAGTGTTTAATTCTTAAGAATTTGAATAGTAAATGTTTTCAATAGTAATTTAGACTTTTTGGTCAACATACATTAATAATATTTTGAAATTAATTATAAAACAATTATAAATTGAGTTTTGAAAATATTAAAGAAGGATTTTATCCGAATTTTTCGAAAATCAGCAATTTTGTAAAAGTTTTCTAAAATGTGACCTACATTGTCAAGTTAAACCCTAATTTCTATTTCAAGTACTTATAATTAGGATCATAATGTGATTAATAAATATTTGAATAGTTAAAGAATTCATAAAACCTAATTCATTAAAGAAATTCCCTTAAACGGTTAAAATTAGGGTTTATCGGGTTTTCTAACATGTTATTCTTTTAAATGTGAACATTGTGTGTTTTATGTATTAGAATAATGAGAATTTAGTAATAAGCCTATAGTAGTTAATTCTTTCAGGCGAAATTAGGACCAAGCAGTGGAATCCACATGACTTTGTCTGACTAACGGTATTAGGTGAGGGTTAAAAGATTTTCAACTGGAATCATGCTTATACATATGTATCTATATAAAAAATTATTTTCAAAACCTACCTATTATTTATGATTTATTACCCTATATACATAATATCATATTATCATATCCCTTTTCAAGGGAAAATACTTTATGCCGGAATCAATGTTTTACTAGGACGCTATATATATTTAAGTCCACTCTATCAAAACATTGATTCCTGGCAAGCAAGGAAATTATTTTATCCTTATTACCATTATGGGCCCCGACTATATCCCTATCGAGCAATTACCAGGAAGGTATCGGGCCGAGGGTGTTGTTGGTGATGCGGACTGCCGCCAACTCTTGGTAGTGGTTTAGTTGGAGGTTAGTTACTCCACACCAAGAGATAAGGGAGATGTATGACCTCCTAGGGAGTGGTATGAGCTCTCAATTATTGTTATTGCCACTAGGGGTAACTCCCCACGGCACTGGAGTTAAGGAGGTATTATCATATTGGTTTTTATTAAAGTATCGGCGCCTTGATCGGCCAGGTACTGTTTTACCAATTATTTACGGAGATATGGATGGCGAGGCCTAGCTTGCGGGCATTAAAGTTACTACAAGTATTCCAAATTACCCCTATCCGTATTTTAACAATTATTATAAACCGTTTCATATTTGCTATATCCTATTGCTAATATTTTAGATCAAGATCTTCTTGATCATATAATTTGTATATACATGTACATATATCTATAAGCTATTATACCCCTTCACTTAGTCACTTTGACTAACTCCTCGCCTATTTTAAAATGCATGATTTCAGGAATCAAGGAACGACAACTAGAGGTATCTTAGCATTAAGGTGTCACGCATAGTAGGTCAAAACTGATCCTAATGATACATAGTTCTAAGTATGTTTACCAGTTACCCTCATGTTTTACACCACTACACTATCATGTTATACCCCCCTTTATGTCAGTTACTTCAATAATAATAGCACTGGTTCTTTGTGAGCGTTAGCACCCTTGTTTCCTTGTAAAGTTTTAAATCTTCATCTTCCGCTGCACTGTGTTGTGCGCTTTACTTATGTATTACCTAGACCGTTCGCCGTAGTATTTCTCGAGTGTTAGGTTTAACCTCCACTCGGGGAGTATTGCGGTGCAGGGGTTGTAGTACTAGGGGAGGTGCTACACGACCTACTTCCAGACTTGCCACTGGAGTGGTAGCGTGGCCTCGACCTTTCCATGCATGAGAGGTGGCGCGGCCACGACACTGGGCTGCGTGTGTGTGTTTGTCCCTTGTTTTCTTGCTTATTATGTGATCTTATGTCCTTATTTTCGATTCGTATGCTTTGTTAACTCTGAGTATTATGTGTTTTATGCTTCATTGTGAATTTATTACGTGAATTCGATGCATTTATGCGTGTTATATGACAAGATATGCCCTATATGCTCTCTTACGTGCATGCATGGATTAGTGCTTCATTTATGTGACTCGTATGATATTTTCTTGCTCTTTTTATGGCGTTTATGTATTGTTAACATGTAATATGATATGTTATGCTCCTTGTATGATATTTATGGATTCGTTTGACATGAAATATGTGAGATATGACTTGATATGCCTTGATATTACTTAGGTGTTTCCTTGTTGCATTGCATTCGCATCACTTGTATTCATATGCATTTGCCGAACATTATATGTTTCATTTTGAGTCTAAGTTTATCTTGTCATGTTTGTCTTGTTCAGAGGAGTATCCCGTTGGTGACGAGGTCGCTCCGTAGGCTTTGGTTTTTATTCCGTTTGCTCGGTTTCGTCGGTGTAAGGTGGGGTTAGGTTATAGATAAACCCTAATGAAACGTGCTCGATATGTATGCATGTGAATAAGCTTTTGTGTACGTAATATGATATGCTAGGTACGAATATGTATGTTTGCTATGATATGAATATGCACGAGCTACGACGTGACAAGGAAGGGTAAGTAAGGTATGTATATGATCATGATTATGTTAGGTTTGGGATATGATATGCTAGGTATGGATACGATTATGCTATGAATACGTTAGAGATATGAATCCGATATGAACATGTTATGATATGAAATGCTAGAATTATGGATATGGAAATGCTATGTATATGAAAGGTAATGAATACGATCTTGATATGTTTACGTTTATGCTAGGGATACGGTTATGCTAGGTTTATGACTATGCTATGACTTACGACTAGGTTATGCTATGAATATGAATATGATATGAGTACGCTTATGATATGAATATGTTTTGATTATGTTATGAACATGCTATAAACATGAATGTGAGTACGAATATGTATATGTTTTGGATATAAATCTTGTTTTGCTCTTGAATACGACATGCTTTGATCTTGACTTGATACGTTCTTGAATCTTGACTTGCTCTTGACACGTTTGGGGCTCGGTGATCATGGGTAAGGGAGATTCGGGGCACCGGTCATTACTTCCGTGCATGATCATCGGGATATGGGATAGGGGATCCGGGACGGACATTACCCTATGCACATTTCCCTCTTGCTTGCTGGTTTGTCTTGTATGTTCGTTTTGTTATGCTAGTGTGTTATGTAATAGTTCATGAAACGGGAGTGGATTATCGATTAATAAAAGTTGGTTGTTTTGGCCTTGGCCTAACTTTCTCTCCCTATATGTATTATCACGTGAGAAAATGATTTAGAATGCAAAAACCACGCCCCGGTTCACGAACTCCCAACTTTATACGTGTTGTGCTCTGTATACGTATGTACCCGTGCGTGTGTAGCCCCTTGCTCAGTCCGTGTGACTGACCCCTCCCTCTTTATGTTTTTAGCTTGCAGGTACCCGTCGTGTGGTTCGAGCTAGGCGGTTTGCTATCTTTTGGAGTCTTGTCAGTTTAGTTGAGTCTGCATTTTCGTATTTAGTTCATTTTGCATTTGTACTTTTGAAGCTTGTAATTTGAGACTTGGATTTGTATTTGTTACTTTTGGGCCCGTTATGACAAGTTTGTAAATAATCCGTTTTAAGTGACTTGTAACTTTGATAATATGTTTTGTTTAAGTTTGTATAATGCTTCTGCTTTTGTTTGTTTGATTTATATGCGCTCTGTTTGAGGGTCTAGATCGTCTAGCTTAGGT
Organism: Lantana camara; assembly: GCA_037501455.1. Lineage (NCBI taxonomy): Eukaryota > Viridiplantae > Streptophyta > Magnoliopsida > Lamiales > Verbenaceae > Lantana > Lantana camara. Next base: position 93,652,486 of record CM074859.1, on the reverse strand, counting down.
TTGGCTTTTGTTTTGTCTCCCGTTCGCTAGTGCTTGGTGCGTGTACGGATTCTCTATTTCGTTATACGTGTTGAGTTCTAGTGCGGAGATGTGGTGCCCACCGCTTGGGGCGCTACAGGCGCCGCCAGACCAACGCCATCGTGGCGGCCCAATGCGTCCATGGCGACCGGAATTAAACCGCCGGTGATGGTTTCTTTTATATATATATATATATAGTTTGAATTCTAGTAAGACTTGGACTGTGACAGGTGAATTCGCATAATTTACTCTTTAGAGCACGTTTACTTTTTTAGATAAGTTTTGATAAGGGAATTAAACTCCTGGTTTAGTGCGTTTACTTGAACATGTTATGGGCCCTCTAATAACCCATGAACCCGCACTGGCAATGGTGTGTCGGAGGGGAATTTAGGACCTCCAATTTGGAGCCACAAATTTGCCCATTGCTTGAAACTTCACCATTTTATCCCATTATTTGGAAGAATCACGGAAAATGCCATCAAATACATTTTTCATTTCTCTTTTGAAAATTTTCGATGAGTTAGACGTAATTTTGGGTTTCTTTTCTTCCCTCCGTCTCTCTAATTCTTTCTTCCTTTTTTGTGGAGGAGATGTTTCAGTCCTAGTATCACATTCCCACATAACAACAGAAAGGCGGGGTTTTCCGATCGGAGGAGGGAGGCGCGTGCGGAGGCAGAGAGACTATCAATATTATTAAAACTTTATGAAATAACCTCGTATTGATCTATGTACCATAATATTTAAATTTAAATTAAATTATCACAACCATAACTAATAAATATTTAATGTCTAGCAACTATTTGTAAATTTAAATTAAATTATAACAACCATATCTAATAAATATTTAATGTCAACTATCTATTCATTTATGATGCAAGGATATGGACAAGGGGACATGATATGAATACGGCGACATAGATTCTTTTTCGAATTTTCCACTTGAGGAGTGTCGAACACAGTATTCGACACGACATGACCGGACAAAATGATATTTTTAGAAGTGTTGGTACATCATAAGTCATAACTATTCATAAATAGAGAACCCTAATTCTCGCACCCTTTCAGGGAGAGCGAATGCCTGCTTGCCGTTTGAGGGCGTACGCATTCTAAGAAAAGCATATGAACAAGAAATTAATTTGCAAACGTAGGTTCTTTAATTTGTGTAAATATTGTCACAAAAAAATTGTGTAAATATTGTTAGTAGACTTTTTTAGTTTAGATTTAATTTATTCCCTTTTTCCTTTACCTTAACAAAAGTTATTACTTATTAGACATGTACACCATATATTTAAAACGTTAATCCTTCTGTTCCTTAACAAAATCCAACATAGAGTGTGTAATTTTTAAAACTAAATGCGATTTGAGTAACTATATTTAACCCTAGGGAGTGTAGATATAATTTATTATTGCTATTATTTTTTTAAGCTGCTGGTCTATGTAGAGACTTGTAATTCTAGGTCCCCATGGACAATTCGATGAAGGGTGCGAACGACCAAATTGTTCTTAAGAAATTGCAATATGTTGGCGGAATTTTCATTTCATTGTTCTGTTCCTTTACCAATTCAATATAATGGTCATTATAATGTCGGAACGGCTGCAGTTCCACAATAATGGTGAATTACGACGTCCTTTGTTTCAATTCCGGACGGATTATTGCTATAATTTTCCGGCAAAACATGTCAACAACAACAACCTCATTTAAAAATAAATCAATACGAAAAACTAAATCAAAGAGGACTATTTTAAGGAGTAACCTAAATGGACTAATGACCAGAGTAGCACAAAAAATTTGATCCATATATTTATCCCTTAACAAAAAGGGCCAAAGTGGCAAGACAATTCCCCCCAATGGCATTTTTGTAATAAACTCAAATAATCTATACCCACTATTCAAGTTTCAACTCTCGTCCTTCCAATCCGGGTTCAATTCCGTTAAACTACCTTGAACCGGGTTCAACCTTTTCATGTGATCATCGAAACTAAGAGAAGAAGAAGGCCTGCAATTCTGAGATTACTTTAGAAAAACCTTAGAATAATTCCTTCATATATATATATTCTTTCTTGAAGCCTTTTGGCTTTTGGCTTAATTTTCTCTCTCTCTTTTTTTGGTGGATAATCACAGAGAGAGACAGAGAGACAGAGAGAGACAACAATGGCGGAAGAAGGGACAATGCGTGGCTCCAGGGAGCTGGATAACACTCCGACATGGGCCGTTGCATTGGTCTGTGGAACCATTGTCATTATCTCCATTATTATTGAGAAACTTATTCATAAAATCGGAGCGGTATGTAATATTCAAAATTTCAAGCTTTTTTTCTGAATGTTTTGGTTTATTTCCCTTCCGTTATCAATGTTGTTTTCTTGCTTTTTGTCCTTCTCAAAGAAGGAGAAATCTTTTGATTTTTTGTTTTCAATCATGATGCATGGACATGGCGACAAATTTTTTGTAAATTTACCATGTGGGGATGTATTCGACGCGATACAAGAAGAGAAAGCGATAATTTCAGAAGTGTTCGTGCATCATAAATCATAACATTTTGTATTTTCGTTGTTGATCATTTGTTTCTTTATAGACTTTCGCGAGGAACAAGAAGCATGCTTTGCTTGAAGCTCTGGAGAAAATTAAAGCTGGTAAACAAGAAACTCCATTAATCTCATTTTTCAGATTGATTTTCTAACTTTAAGCAGCAATTTTGGTAGTTTCGTAACATTACTATTTAATCTTTCAGAGCTTATGGTTCTCGGCTTCATTTCTCTTATTCTCGTATTCGGACAAACTTATATTACGCAAATATGCATTCCTGTGAAAATCGCAAATACTATGTTGCCATGTGCATTGAAACATAGACATCATCATCATCATCGCCCTGGTGGAGGTGTCGGTAAAGAACATCATCGTAGGATGCTGTTATGGTACGAAAGTAGGATCTTGGCAGCTGATAGTCCACTGGAAGGATGCCCAAAAGTGAGAAAATTACTTCATAAAAACAAATAACCCAATTTCCGTTATGTAGTGTATGAACTAAATTTGAAAGATCAGAGGGACTAGAGTTCGATTTATCTTTGCTGTTTCTTCGTGGTTTTTGCACGTAATAGGGACGCGTGCCTCTTATATCTGAACACGGACTGCATCAGCTCCACATCTTCATATTCTTTTTGGCCATATTCCATGTCACTTATAGTGCTACAACGATGATGTTGGGCAGAATGAAGGTAACTTTCTTGAAATTATAAGTTTTTTTTTGGGGGGGTTTTGGAAAATAATCAAAAAAATTCAATGGTATATACCGCGAAAGAACCGAACAGTAAGATGAAGAGGTTAGAAATCGTAAAGTACTTTACATGAGTAGTTATATCGCTCGTATTCATGGTCTTAATGTACTTTTAGAAATGGGATAACTACCTGGCATAATCTGAAGTTTGGGATTATTACACAAACTTCCCCTGGGGGTTTGAAAAATTGCAAGAACATCCCCTGTCAAAGAATTCATCCATTTTAATGATTTCATCTCCAATTTCTTTTGTTTTTTTAATGTCCTGTTTTGATATAGACACTTACTGATCAATAAATGACTCGTGACTGTGTATAATAGTATGTCTTAGGTCAAATCTTAGAGCATGTAAGGGGATTTTATTGTAATTTCTAAACCTCAGGGAAAGTTTCTGTGATTTTGCCAAACCTCAAGGTATGTCAGTATAATTATCCCATAAAGTTCGTATTCTTAATGTAGCAACGAAGAGTGAATTTGAAAAGGTAATGTAGATATATTGGAATAAAAAAATGTTGTTGGTGTTGGATTAACAAGTATTAAGTAATGATTTGATGAAACTGGAAAGAAGTTCAGTAAAAGAAGTTATAAGAATTGTTCATATACCAGTGTGTGAAACTTTACTGCATGTCGACTCTATTTAAGTTTGTATCACTTAAACGAAAAATGTTTGTTGCTAGAAACTTGCATATACAATAATGAAACCTAATCAGGAGTCTGTCCTAAAAATTTTGAAAATTTTTCGTAACTGTGCCAAACCTGAGGGGATGTGGATGTAATTTACAATTCATATTGTCAAGGTTTTCGGTCTCCTTTGCAGATTCGTGAATGGAAACAATGGGAAAGAGATGTCCAAATGGAAGCTGAAGCGGCCAACGGTATTCTGGTCTTTTTCCACATTAATTATGATGATAATTGTGATTATGTCGTCTTGGAGATAGATATGTTAACCTTTAATCATACATACAACAGATCCTTCGAGATTCAGGCTTACACATGAGACATCCTTTGTCAAAAGCCACACAGCCAGTTCATGGATAGCGACGAATTCGGTCTTCTTTTATATCGTAAGAACAAACAATCTAGGAAGTATTTTATTATGCTTTTCCATACATATGACTCCAAGGAAATGTCCATTCCAGCACAAGAAAACATCCCTTGAGTGAAGAAACGTTTCATTAAATGTATTTTGGCCAATTAGTTTGTGAACATAATTTTTTGTTATTTTGCAAAGTTATCCATCACGAAATTTGTAATCCTTCCTCGACACCTTTGTGGAGAACCGGGATTGTCTGCGATGGATTTCTTATAAAAGTTTGTTGAAAATTAGACAGTTGATGCAAGTGTGAAAGAAATTTTGATCATTTAGGCTTTAAATGATTTCTTCAACGAAATTAATTTTCCATTTATATTCTGTTCAAATTAATTTATAGATGCCTACTTTTATATTAGGGCTGCTTTTTCCGGCACATATTTAGGTCGGTTCGCAGAGCTGACTACTTGACCCTGCGCCACGGTTTCATTTCCGTAAGTTACTGTTTGATATAATTTTTTTATTCTAAATTATATAATGAACTAATAGTGTGTGCATACATATATATATATAGGTCCATTTGGCTCCTGGAACAAAGTTTAACTTCCAGCAGTACATCAAAAGGTCTTTGGAAGATGACTTCAAACTGATTGTAGGAATCCCGTATGACTAATTTCTCCTTGTTTAATCTGTTTTATTTTTTTTTCCAATAATAAACATATTTTATACCATATATTTATCTTGTAATCTTTTGTGGTACTCTTGATCAGCCCTCTGTTATGGACTGCTGCTGTCATATTTCTGCTACTGAATGTTAAAGGTGCATATTTCCTCTTTCTATTTTATTGAACGCTATTATGTTATGTAATCAAAGCCCTTTTAAGTAAACTATGAAGTAATATATAATAGGATGCGTCTCTGTAACTATCTACATTTGTATGAACTTTCGCTCGTTAGCTTCAAAATCACTTGTATTGACATATTTAGACATAGTCGAGTGTTTAATCTTTCAAACTTCTGTACACTTTCTGTAATGTTTCTAATTTTCACACTTTTGATCAAACTTGGATTGTTTAAAGGGGGTATATGTAATTTTGAAAGTAAAACGAGAAGTTGGTATAGTTCCATGGGACAACATTGCAATAAACTGAAATTTAAACCATCGTTATAATTCACATACTTCATTTCAGGGTGGCAAACTATGTTTTGGCTGTCAATAATGCCCCTCGCGGTAAGACAGCTGCATTTTAACAGTATTGTTATATGCATTCACAAAAGTACAGAAAGGGATGATTACACAAACATACCCTGAAATTTTGCCTAATCACATGAACTCCCCCCGACACACCCTGTGCTTGCCCTAATGCATACTATCATAATCGTAAATCTAAATTCAGATATTAATCAGTAAGTTCTAAGCGAAAAATAAGATATTTATGAAATATTATAGATGATATCATCAAAATCCATGGATCAAGATGTAGTTTAAATACATTGGTAGGGGATGCTTTCGTAATTTCTCAAATCTATGGGGAATTTTGTGTAGTAATCCAAAACCCCAGGGTATGTTAGTGTAATTATTCCCAAACAAATGGAAATTTAAGCAGAGATTTTTTCTTCAAAACATGACTGACTACTTCATTGGGTAAAGATAATTTTAGCAGTTGGCACAAAGCTGCAAGCAATCATATCTAAGATGGCTATAGAGATCAAAGAAAGGCATGCCGTCGTTCAAGGAATTCCACTCGTGCAACTCTCCGACAAACATTTCTGGTTCGACTGGCCCGAGTTAGTTCTGCATCTTATCCACCTTACTCTATTTCAGGTCCAATTTTTCAAAATTTTACACACACACATGCACGCAGGCACAGTTCTCTTTGATCTTTCTCTAGAACGACAACTTCTTACTAACTCGTTTCTCTTATTGATTTCCCAGAATGCATTTGAGATCACATATTTCATGTGGATAACGGTAACCAATACTTCCTTCTTCGTTAATCTTATATCTGTATGTCTTTTATATGAGTAACCGATTATCTAACCAATAGTACTTCAAATATACTTTTCGTCTTCTTTTTCGCAGTATGAATTTGGATTGCATTCCTGCTTTAATAGCCATTTTGCTTTAGCTGTTACAAGAGTCTGTTTAGGGTAAGGCCTTAATAATGATATTATACACGCGCGTGTGTGTGTGTGTGTGTTGACCGTTTAGGGCATAAGCAGAAATTTTATTCAGTTGTGTCATTCTGATAATACATATCATAAATTAACTCAGATTTTCTTTAAATTTGTTAATTTCAACGACGAAACGACTAGAAAACTTCTTTCAGCAATGTTCATGTCATTGTTACGTATATTTTGATATTCTCAATTACGATCAGACGATTGGATTATAATTTTTTCCACAACAGCTGATATATAAAATAAGTTGTTCCTTTATATACCACTGCTAAGACATATTCTTTTCTGTGCAGGATAGGAGCTCAGTTTCTGTGTAGCTATATCACCCTTCCACTTTATGCACTTGTTGCACAAGTAATTACTAATCCTTATTTTTCTTACTTGCAAATGAAATTCTTTACTTATATACTTGATGTTAACACTTAATTACTGCTGCACTCGTTACTGGTTTGACATAATACTGTTGATACCGCTTAGATACAAACATGACCGGAAAAAAAGTGAAATTTAAACAATTACAGAAAACCCCAACCCTTGTGAAAGATCCTCTAATATGAACTACCCAGAAGGGGTTCTTGTAATTTCATGAAATAAGAAGGGGTCGTCGTGTAATATAAAAAATTTTGAGGAGGTGGTTTGTCATGTTCCCATCTAAGCGGATACGTACTAATTGTAATATTAGCAGTTTATCAGGAATATGGATGTGAATTACTCCTCTGTTTAATTTGCATATATACATCGGAAATTTTGCAGATGGGATCACACATGAAGAGATCCATTTTTGATGATCAAACTTCCAAGGCATTACTGAACTGGCATAACAAAGCAAGGAAGAAAAGTGTGAGTCGCAACGGCCCCCACGCAGCAAGAATACGAAGATTAGGGTCCATCAACTCCGAAAGTTCACTAGAAGGTTCGGCACAACATTCATTAGATGGTTCGCTATTAGGTTGGCTAAGGGCATCTCCATCTACGAAGGCTACAATCGGCTTAAGCATTGAAATGGCAGATAAAAAGGAAATGTTTGAAGATATTAACGATTCTACTCCCCAAACAAGCCCCCCTGCAGATAACGTTCCCAGAAATGATCAGTCGGGGGCCGGTGAAAATAACACTCCTGCAGAGTTCAAAGATTTAATGTCTTGAGGAAAATGTACATAAATTGGAGAACTTTAGACCTTTCGTCTTGTTTATACTCTCAAATTTTTTGACTTCAGGAAAGTACTATATGTATGGTTTTGTTGTATACTTGGGATGGGAAAAATGCAAGGAACTACCCTCTGTTAGGCGAAAAGAGCAGAAAAAACCCCGACATATGAAATATCATCCAAATAACCCTGTGTTTTCTAAAAGTTTGCAAAAAAAACCCTGAGCGCGTTGTGTGGCCCTCATGCGCGTTGACTGCGTGTGTGGAAGGGTTTTTGGGAGTGAAATGTCACTTATGCCCTTAGTGATATATATATATATATATATATATATATGAGTTAACTGCACCTAACCCCCTGTGTTAGTTTCAATTTGCATAAAAAACCCTCAGTTATGAAAATTAGCATATAATATAATATAATATTATAATAAATATAATATATATATACATATAATATAATATATAAATATAAAATATTGTATATTGTATTATGTATATATTTATTTAGTATACATATGTATAAGTAATAAATAATATATTTTTTAATGAAAATATATAAATAATATCGAGGTATATTTTTATTTATTAATAATATTTTTAAATAATAGAAATACATTATACACATATAATATAATATATAAATATAAAATATTGTATATTGTATTATGTCTATATTTATTTAGTATATATATGTATAAGTAATTGTGTGTGTATATATATATATATATAAATAATATATTTTTTAATGAAAATATATAAATAATATCGATGTATATTTTTATTTATTAATAATGTTTTTAAATAATAGAAATACATGATACACATATAATATAATATATAAATATTATATATATATATATATATAATATATGTTTTAATGAAAATTTATAAATAATATCGATGTATATTTTTATTTATTAATAATATTTTTAAATAATAGAAATACATTATACACATATAATATAATATATAAATATAAAATATTGTATATTGTATTATGTATATATTTATTTAGTATATATATGTATAAGTAATTGTGTGTGTATATATATATATAAATAATATATTTTTTAATGAAAATATATAAATAATATATGTATACTTTTATTTATTAATAATATTTTTAAAAATAATTATTCATTTATATCTATATTTTAATATATATATTTAAAATTATTAAAAATGATTTTTAATATTTATATATTTTTTATTTTTTTAATATAATAAGCATATATTAAATATGTATATTTTAAAAAATAATATAGTTATAATATTTTTATTCTTAATACATTAAATATTTACAGTTTTAATATTATTTTAATATATAAAGGAAGGGTATTTTAGGGTTATCACATTTTACATTTGACCAAATGAGTTCGAGGGGCGGTGTGCAAAATTTAAAATAACGCAGGGTTTTTTTAGCTAATTTTCATAACTGAGGGTTTTTTCTGCAAATTGAAGCTAACACAGGGGGTTTGGTGCAGGTAACTCTACTTGGGATTCAATAATCTCAATCATTTGTTGTGACTTTAGAAACAATGTACTAAAAATATAGGATAATAAAGAGCGTTTGTTTGGCTAACAATTTACATTAGTGTACTTTGATCAAATTCCCCTGCATTCAATTCTAATTCCTCATTTTTTTTGCGGTTATAAATCTTTTCTATTTATCGAGTCATCCCGCCTAAGTTCCACGTTCGCTTCCCTTACTAACGACTACCCTAAAATGCCTTTTTTTTTTCATTGAATCGATTCCCTGCTAAACTACTCACCTAAATCACTTTCCCTCACTTAAGATGAGGACTTTTCCTGATTAGAAGGTTCAAGTTATAAATAAAAGTAGCTAATAGGGGTTGATTCAAGTGGTTAATGAGTTCATTCTCCAGGGTAATGATACGGATTCAAATCTCACTTGGAGGTGTGTGTTTAAAAAAAAAAAGTGATAAATAAAAGTAAAGAAAAATAAAAATTCTTTTACAAAAAAAATAACGGTTAATGTGGGATAAATCCAATTGAGTATCATATTTTTACTTAACTCCCTATTTTGGCAAAATGTTGTATAATTTTCACATAATGTAGTAATTAAAATACCTCTCAAAATATGTTGTATAATTTTCACAAAATGTAGTACTAAAACATTCTAATGCAGTATTTATATCCTATTATGTTGTATAATTTTATGGGGAGTAAAGTAAAAATATTCTAAATTAATGGAGAGTTATTTCAAATTGGCCCAAAAAATAATATAAAACTGCACTTTATTTTCAATTTAATTCTATTACCTTTTAAAACTCGTTCATATTTAAAACTTTGAAGAAAGTAAAAAAAATACATATATTAAATTTTTTTGGTTAAAAAAAAATATATATATGTTAATTGTATGAGAAAATTGACATGACCAGTTTTTCGAGCACCACGTAGTGTGACTTGGTGCCGTCCCAAGCATACACATGGCCCAACATACTTGAGGCGGGGAAATGACACATCATCCATAGCGTATGGCACGTCAGTCGTAGCTTACAATCGAACTTACGGCTCTGGGAAACCGATGAATCGACCGTCTTACTTTGATACTCATGGTCTCAAGGATTTTGGGGAATTGCAATTGAGTAGTCATCGTGATCAAAAGAATCGACCCCACCAGCAGTTTCGATGTGAGGAGGTTGACTACCCTGTGGGGACCAAAACGTACCTCACACTTTGCAAACCCCTGGCACAAGTACACTAAGATGGTACTTTTGGCGGCTGCAATTAATGCGTCGTTAGTAGATGTAAACATGTTATGCACAAATTCTAAGGTCTATAAGTACCCATGTAAATTATGACATTTGGTACACTTTCACTGTTCATCGGCCCCATACATTTTCTCTCTCTATTGTAGATAGTCGACTTAAGCATTGAAATGCCAAAACTGAGTATAACTCTTATTTTTTAAATTTGGCCCCTACGTTTGTTAGAGTGTGAACAACTACAAGTCTCTAAACAAGTTCGAGTACTAGTAGACAAGATCCTTGCCACCTTTGCGGCTCCAGTTTCGGATACAATCAAATAGGTTTGAAAAGTGTATTTAAATATATGATTCAAAGTAAATGGTGTATTATGTTAGCTTTAAATGTAAAATTATATAATGCATTATTATCCACATCTGAAAGTATAACAACTATGAGAGAGCACAACCTCGATGCTACTATCCAAAAGTATGAAACTCACAGGGTTAGCCATAATATAAGATGATTCAACTACTGTTCATCTTTTTTTTTTTTTTTTTAAAGCATTCATCAATGTATTTTAATCCTTTGTAGAATCAAATGAACAAAGTTTTGTAATTTCTTTAACAAACTAGTTCTAAACCGTGCCCAAGGCACGAGATACATTCAATTAAAAAATTAAATTATCTTTAAAAACACACATAAATCATGTTTAGAAAATTCATTTGTAAAAATTAAATAAAAAATTCAAAAATCACATGCATTAAACATTCATACGTAATCATCTCAAAAGGTATTGAATTATAAATATGAAAATTTGTATAAATAAAAAAATTAAAATCCTTTAAAAAATATATATATGATCTAAAAACTCAAAACTCAAAAATACATATAAAACCATAACAGTGCAAGGTATATATATGTAAGTGATGAAATAAACTTAATGTAAACAAAAAATAATATACAGAAAAAATATTAAAAGTATCGTCAAATATTAAATATGAAAAACATAATAAATAAGAGGCAAATATAATAACCGAGATACTTAAATTACAAACAAACACATAGACAAAGAAAAATTTTAATGGACAGAAAAATTGAATACATAAGTTAGTTAATGGAATGGAGAACTTACACATGGAGGAAGAAGGGGATAGAAAAATGAAATACATAAGTTAGTTAATGGAATGGAGAACTTACATAGAAAAAATGCAAAGACATAATTCAGAATACAGTGGGAATGCTTAGAAAAATAGAATGTAATAGATGAAGAATAATTTGGGATGAGTAGAAAAATGAAATGTAAAATTTTTAAGAGACGTATTTAAAGTGTGAGTTGTACAAACTTATAACTATTTTTTTTTATGGACTACCAAATGGATAAGGATTCTAGATATCAAAAGATTTTTAAATTTGAATACTTTATCAATTATCAACCTACGAATTTAAATTTAAATCTTAAATTATTTTAACTGCATTAGATTGAATTAGATTTACGATTGAGAATTTGATTTTGAATTCAAACGTTTTTTACTAACGGATTGAGATTTTTATGATAGACGATTTTGAGATTTTTATAATAATTTAATTTAAACAATCTTAAAATTTTAGATAAATATAAAATAGGGATATTTACATACAGGTCCCTGAGGTTAGGCCTAATTACAAGCCGGTCACTATTCTTTTGAATATTACACTGTAGTCCCTTTTTTTTTGGTTAAATTACACTATAGTCCCTATATTTCTTGTTTTGTGTGAGGTCCATTAATGAATTTTGTAAAAGTACACTTATGTCCCTGAAAGTTTTGTGAGTGTTACGTATAATGTATGACCAAAAATGTAAAATCGTCCCTAAAAGTATACAAAAATTCACAAATTAATAAGCTTATGGACTATAGTGTAATATTTAAAAGAATATGGACTATTTTGTAATTAGGCCTAACCTCAGGGATCTGTATGTAGTTATCCCTATAAAATATTTAAAAATATTAAGCGGAAGTGCGATGTATCCGCATAATATAACAAATTTTATGAGATTTCTTTCTAACAGATTTTGAGATTTATATAACAACAAAATTTGAGATTTCTTTTAATTTAAAAAAATTTAAAATTTAGATAACTCAATTTAAAAAAAGTTTAGATAAACATTAAATATTTTAAAACTATTATTTATTTTTATAATATAATAAAATTTATTAAGACTATCTAAATCAGTATACACGTGGATAGCCTTGAGGGTTCTAAATTATATATATATAGATTATAAGGTATGAAAGTGCAACATATTAAGTCAACGGAAAAATTATGAGGGCGTTTTCCTCATTTTTCTACTTTTACATAAGTAGTAGTAGAATTTAAAGTGCAAAAAATTTAAATAGTAAAAATGGTGACTATTTGTTAAAAAGAGAGAGACAATCACTTTTAATCTTTTATTAAACTAAACTAACTTCAATTTATTTACAAAAATAATTTAAAAATTAAAGTTAGAAGTCAAAATCCAAAATATGTTGCGTTTAGATTCTAAATTATTCTTATATATACAATAAGTAGAAATTAAATTTCTAAACACCAAAAATTAATGAAAAAAAGCTATAATCACAAAATTATTTATTATTTTATTGTGCTCTCTGTGTAAATATTTATTACAAAAGTTTCAAGAGCACTGCTAATTTGTATTGAACCAAACGCGGTCTTAAACGCCCAGAAGGCGGTTCAAACTTCAAACCCTCAAAACCCTTTATATAATTCCCAGCGCTTTCTTCCGCACTCCCACCCCCAAATCTTAGGGTTTCCAAAACCCTGTTCCTCTGCTTCACTTCACTCTCAACACTTCTTCACCACTATGTACTTGTACAGCCTCACCCTTCAGAAAGCCACCGGCGTCATTTGCGCCATCAACGGCAGCTTTTCCGGCGGAAAGTTCCAAGAGATTGTTGTGGCCCGTGGCAAAGTCCTTGACCTCCTTCGCCCCGACGAAAATGGTAAGCTCCAGTCACTTCTCTCTGTTGAAATCTTTGGAGCCATTCGCTCTTTAGCTCAATTTCGCCTCACCGGCGCCCAGAAAGATTACATTGTTGTGGGTTCAGATTCTGGGCGCATTGTTATCCTCGAATACAATAAAGAGAAGAATACGTTTGAGAAAATTCACCAGGAAACGTTTGGGAAATCTGGGTGTCGTAGAATTGTCCCTGGCCAGTACTTGGCTATTGACCCTAAGGGTAGAGCTGTAATGATTGGTGCTTGCGAAAAGCAGAAGCTTGTTTATGTTCTGAACAGGGATACTGCAGCTAGGTTGACTATTTCTTCACCTCTAGAGGCGCATAAAAGCCACACGATAGTTTATTCTATTTGTGGAGTGGATTGTGGATTCGATAATCCGATATTTGCAGCCATAGAACTGGATTATTCAGAAGCAGATCAGGATCCCACTGGGCAGGCTGCCAATGAGGCGCAGAAGCATTTGACCTTTTATGAATTGGATTTGGGTCTTAACCATGTTTCAAGGAAATGGTCTGAACAGGTTGATAACGGAGCTAATATGCTTGTGACTGTGCCGGGTGGTGGGGATGGACCAAGTGGGGTGCTTGTCTGTGCTGAAAATTTTGTTATATATAAGAATCAGGGCCACCCAGATGTGAGGGCTGTTATTCCGAGACGTGAGGACTTGCCAGCTGAGCGTGGGGTCTTGATTGTCTCGGCTGCCATGCATAAGCAGAAATCCATGTTTTTCTTCCTTTTGCAGACCGAATATGGGGATATTTTTAAAGTGACCTTAGATCATGAGAATGACAGAGTGAAGGAGTTGAAGATTAAATATTTTGATACTATTCCTGTCACTTCTTCAATGTGTGTCTTGAAGTCAGGATTCCTATTTGCTGCATCAGAATTTGGCAACCATGCACTGTATCAGTTTCAGGCTATAGGAGATGATCCTGATGTAGAGGCCTCGTCTGCTACACTCATGGAAACGGAAGAAGGTTTTCAACCTGTGTTTTTCCAGCCTAGGAAGCTGAAGAATCTAGTTAGGATTGACCAAGTTGAGAGCTTGATGCCGATGATGGATATGAAAGTTATCAACCTTTTTGAAGAAGAGACCCCTCAGATATTTTCACTTTGTGGGAGGGGTCCACGTTCATCTCTGAGGATTTTGAGGCCAGGTTTGGCTATTAGTGAAATGGCAGTGTCACAGTTACCTGGTGTTCCAAGTGCTGTATGGACTGTCAAAAAGAATGTCAATGATGAATTTGATGCTTATATTGTTGTCTCTTTTGCAAATGCCACTCTTGTGCTTTCCATTGGTGAGACTGTTGAAGAAGTCAGTGATAGTGGATTTCTTGACACAACTCCTTCTCTTTCTGTTTCTTTGATTGGGGATGACTCTCTTATGCAAGTTCATCCAAGCGGGATTAGGCATATTAGAGAAGATGGGCGTATCAATGAGTGGAGAACACCTGGGAAGAGAACAATTGTTAAAGTAGGGTCGAATAGACTTCAGGTTGTTATAGCTCTGAGTGGAGGGGAGCTGATATATTTTGAAGTTGATATGACTGGGCAGCTTATGGAGGTTGAGAAGCATGAAATGTCTGGAGATATTGCCTGTTTAGATATTGCCCCTGTCCCTGAAGGAAGACAGAGGTCACGCTTCCTCGCTGTTGGGTCTTATGATAATACTATCCGTATTTTATCTTTAGATCCTGATGATTGTATGCAGATTCTAAGTCTGCAAAGTGTTTCGTCTCCTCCGGAGTCTCTCCTCTTTCTTGAAGTTCAGGCTTCTACTGGAGGGGAGGATGGAGCAGATCACCCTGCTAGTCTTTTTTTAAATGCTGGTTTGCAAAATGGAGTTCTTTTCAGGACAGTAGTAGATATGGTGACAGGACAGCTTTCAGATGCTCGTTCTCGGTTTTTAGGACTCAGAGCACCAAAACTTTTCTCCATTAATGTCAGAGGACGGAGAGCTATGCTTTGCTTGTCAAGTAGGCCTTGGCTTGGTTATATACACCAAGGACACTTCCTCCTGACACCTCTGTCATATGAGACTCTTGAATATGCAGCTTCATTTTCATCAGATCAGTGTGCAGAAGGTGTTGTTGCTGTAGCTGGGGATGCTCTAAGAGTTTTTACTATTGAGAGACTGGGAGAATCATTTAATGAAACTGCCATACCTTTGAGGTATACCCCAAGAAAGTTTGTAGTTCAGCCCAAGCGGAAGTTACTGGTAGTAATTGAGAGTGATCAAGGAGCATTCACTGCGGAAGAACGTGAAGCTGCGAAAAAAGAGTCTTTTGAGGCTGCTGGAATGGGAGAAAATGGTACCACGGATCAGATGGAGAATGGTGATGATGATGAAAGCAATGATCCGCTTTCAGATGAGCAGTATGGTTATCCAAAGGCAGAATCTGGAAGGTGGGTTTCTTGCATTAGAGTTCTGGATCCAAGAACAGCTCAAACAACCTGTTTACTGGAGCTTCAGGATAATGAAGCTGCATTCAGCATGTGCACTGTGAATTTCCATGATAAGGAGTATGGAACTCTTTTAGCGGTGGGTACAGCAAAGGGCCTACAATTTTGGCCCAAAAGATCCTTTGAGGCTGGATTTATTCATATATATAGGTTTAAAGAAGACGGGAAGGTCCTTGAACTTTTGCACAAGACACAAGTGGAAGGTGTTCCTCTTGCATTATGCCAATTCCAAGGAAGGTTGCTGGCTGGGATAGGACCTGTACTTAGATTGTACGATTTGGGGAAAAGGAGATTGCTTAGGAAGTGTGAGAATAAGTTGTTCCCTAACACAATCACATCTATCCACACTTACCGTGATCGGATTTACGTGGGTGATATGCAAGAGGTATGTTTCTGCCCTTATGGCATATTAATGCTGCCTTAGTTAATAGCTTTAGGTCTTATGTGAATGAGAAAGCTTTGGTCGTCAATTCTGACTAGTTGACTTCAACATTATTTTTTACCTTTATTCTGCTGCCCTTCTAACATATTATAATGTGTGGTTGAACTATTATAGAAAATTTGATAATAAAGTCTATTAGAAATAGTTAGTCATATAAACACACACACCCTTAGAATTAATTATAAGTTCCCTGGCATATAGTTCATTCTATACCTACTTACGTATTCTGTTCTTATCTGGTCTTATCACAATTTTATCCTATTTGAATTTGAATGGGAGCCTTATACTTTCAATTTTGGTTCACGTAGGCCTTAAAGACATAAGTATAGGTTCGAGTAAAACTAGAGAAGTAAAACCAGTACATATGGCTAGTGTTTGCAAGACAATGATTGGAAGGAATATAGCTGGTCATTTGAGAATCTTTGGTAACATTTTGCAAGTATATAATATTGGTAACGTTTCTTAATCTAGTTTTATGTTTTACCTGATTTGCCTGAAGAAGTTTCAATAGTTGTTTCTCCCCATCCCATAAAAGCTCCTCTGCAGGCCTAATTTAGTAATGGGTGAGGAATTTGGTGCTAGGGAACTGAAAAACCCTTCAGTTGTATAAAGAGGTGTATAAAGGAGTTTTTTCCTTATCCGGGAAAAAAAAAATTTACTAGTTTTCTACTGCCAGCTGGCCGCCTGACAAATCTGAAAGAATTTATTTTACTCCTTTCACTGGAAGCTTTTTTATAGCATCCTTTTTTATGCTTTTTGGGAGTTGTTAAATGGATGAGGTGGTTTTTAGCATAGTGACTGAAAAACTCATGAGTTCTAAGATTTCTGTATTTGAAGTAATCCGGCCTAACTCATATTAAATTATATAAGTGATACTGTCCTTCAATTGGTTAAACTTTTGGAACATTGTTTCTACCTTTAGTCTTTTGCAGTATGTGAATATCAACTGATATTACTTATTTGTAGCCTTTGCAAAGTCTAATAATCATGCAATGGTTTCATTTTTATTTCAGTCATTCCATTATTGCAAGTATAGACGTGATGAAAATCAGCTTTACATCTTTGCGGATGATACTGTTCCAAGATGGCTCACTGCAGCGCACCATATAGATTTTGACACCATGGCAGGTTCAGATAAATTTGGAAATGTGTACTTTGTGCGATTACCACAGGATGTGTCAGATGAGATTGAAGAAGACCCAACCGGTGGTAAGATAAAGTGGGAGCAGGGAAAGCTGAATGGGGCCCCCAACAAAGTAGAGGAGATAGTTCAATTCCATGTTGGTGATGTCGTCAGTTGCTTGCATAAGGCATCCCTGATTCCAGGTGGTGGAGAGTGCATTATCTATGGTACTGTAATGGGGAGTTTGGGGGCTTTTCTTCCCTTCATGTCACGTGATGATGTTGATTTTTTCTCTCATTTGGAGATGCACTTGAGGCAGGAGTACCCACCTTTATGTGGCAGAGATCACATGGCCTACAGATCTTCTTACTTCCCAGTGAAGGTGAGTTGCACATTAGTCATTCAGCCATGTATATCATAATTGGGATGGTTTTGGCTGCTCCTCTCCAGTACTTAAAGTTGTTGAGTTGCATGGACAATTAAGTAGACTGGTCCTTTTAATTTTCATATCACATGGATAGGCTGATTGGCTGAAAGCAGATGGTGTTAGCAATTCTTTTTATTTTCCTTCTTTGCCTGTTACATACATATTATGCAAGGCGGGCATTCGGTATTAGATGTAGGAAATAAAGTTTTCGTGCTATTCTTAGATGCCGTATTGATCTCCTTGTGGGGGCTATGATAAAACTTTGATCCAGTTGAGCTACTTTGTGGCATGTGAAGGGGATCATTCTTTTTCACTTTTCCATCTTATTTCTTAATCCAATTGTGTGGATGGATCATGTTACATTTATCAGAAAAAAAAACCCTTATGACATCCTTGCAGCGATTAAGGCTTTAGGAAATGTTATATTATGGACTCCGGTAATGCATTTATTGAAGAGGTGGCTTACCATAGCTGATGCAAGTGCAGCCTATGGATTTTTTCCTTTCTTTCTTATGCTTCATCCTTTCTGTTTCTTCTTTAAGCTTTTTAGTATATGGCTTTTGTAATGTATTTTTCCATGGTTTGCAGGATGTGATTGATGGAGATTTGTGCGAACAATTCCCAACTTTACCAATGGATATGCAACGTAAGATAGCAGATGAGCTGGACAGAACTCCAGGAGAGATTTTGAAGAAGCTGGAAGAAATTAGGAATAAGATAATTTGAGGTAATGCTCGTCAACTGAAATAACCTTGAGCTCATACGAGATCGGATTTACTTAGGATTTGGGCATATGGTGTTTCTCTTCGAGTTCTCGTCTGTATCATTTTGTAATCTTCCTTGGGCCAAACATTTCACTTCACCTTTTGTGTTCTCTTTCTGCATTAAATAAAATCTGGTACATGTTATTAACGTTTGGCTGCTGTTAATTAATCTGAACTCTTCTTTGTCAAAGTTCTGTCAGCCATGGTTCATGAGAGCCAGTCATATTTGTTCTTTTTATTTACTATATTTGTTGATATTCATCTTTAAAGGAGATTAGTATGGTCTTTATGATGATGGTGGTTCAGATGAAGCTCAAAACCACTGTGCTGATTATATCTGATGTGCACAGGTGTTTGATGGTCTTCATCCAATTAGTAGAGTTTTAGCTTTTCTGCCAGGCACGTGGCTTATTACAACAGATCGTGTTGGCGGAAATCTTGATCAGGGCCGCTAACACAATATCATTGGCTCAGATAGATACTGTTGAAGGACAGAGGTCGTGCACCCGCTAACCATGTGAAATTCGCCATTTCGGTGGCTCAAAGTATCTGCTCCTACTTAGGCTTTTGTTGTAATTATTCTGTAACAGATTAACATATTTTTGTTTTACTCCAGACTTGAGGTATTATTTGCTCTCCCGTTTGACTATTATATCTCCCAGGACTGTTGTTTGATCTTACTCTTCGACTGTTAAAATTAAGAAATATGATCTTTGTATTCTGTTGGTTATACTAGGATTTTCATATCGGTTACCATGTAAAAGTATGAATGTGTTCGAAACAAATTTGAGGGACAAGGTTTGATAAATGATGAATCTTAACCAAATCTTTGGACCAAGTCTTCAGTTTTTACCTAAAAATTAAAATCATGACCCAATTGGGAGGAAATACCTACATCTTGTTATAAAATTGTAAAGAGGCACGTTGGTATTTTCAAGAGATGGATTTGATATATTCAATTACCATTCGAGTGTGTTGAGATGCTCGAAAATTTCATGTAAAAGGGTATTCGACTAAGTAGGGGTGTACATAAACCCGCTAAATCCGCCCGAATCGAATCAAATCGTCCGAAAACCGCTGGTTGACATTTTTTAAAAAATAACCGCGATTGAAAAATATTACAACCCGTTACTTTCGGGTTGGGTGGTGGGTTTAATAATTTAAATCTTTCTACCCGTAACTCGATCGCTCTATATATATTTATATTTTATTCGTAATTATAGTTATATAAATACATGATACACAATACAATGTCAGGTATATTATACAAATTATACATATATAATATACATATATATATTTTTGTGTTAAACTAATATTATACAAGTTCTTTAACAAAAGATAAAATTATATTACATGATTTATATTTATAATATGATATTATTTATTGAATAATATATATATATATATATATATATATATATATATATATATATATATATAAATATTTTTTCACCTACTTTGAAATCATTATGCATTAGTTGTAATAAGTTATAAACTAGAATAAATTCTCATATTCTTTAAATTTTTTTTGTTATTGAGTTAAAATTATGAGTATAAAATATTTTTATTAAAAAACTATATATAAAATTCGTCAAACCGCCAATCCGCCTGCTATAAAACCGTACTCGCCCAATCCGAACCGCTCGATTTGAAAATATAATTATGTATTTATGGTTTATATTTTTACAAACCCGCATACTTCGGGTCGGGTGACATTTTACTTACAAACCGCCCATATCGGTCGCGTACACCCCTACGACTAAGTATATTCGAGTTCTCCCGTCTCGTAAAATCTTACAAGAAATATAAATTGATTTTATTTTTAAGAATGTAAATAACTTTATTTTCTTAATTGATTTGAAATGGGCTTCTTATTATATTATCTTTATTTTTTATTTTTATTTTTGGTAAAATACGAAGATAGAAGACTATTTATGTCCAAATTAAGTTGTTGGAGCACGTCAAAGGGAGAGGAGTCCGAGACTTGAACCTAGGCGTCTATCTCGTGTCCTTTCTTCGTAAGACTATCAATACAAAAATTATCTTTTCTGTAAACATGTTCAATCTTGGCATGTCACGACCGATATTATCTTTCACTTGTTATAGTTTTCCTTGAACAAAAAATTTTCAAATTTTTTTCAACATTAGCCTACAAATAACTTATGAATTGTCTGAAAGAGTGGTTGATTAGAAGAGCTTATAAGCATAGCCGAACATCCCCCTAACTTATAGGTGATGCACTTTAATTAGCCCATTTTCATGTGCTAATGTTCTCACAATACAATAGCAATGAGTAGGAAATTGACAAGTACATTGTATGGGTTCTTTTCAATGTCTCCCACATAATTTGTGGGGAAATGAAAGTGTTACACGTATAATAGAGAATTTCAGAAGCTTTTGTCAAGACTCATAAATGTGCCCAAATGACTTCATAATGTGGTGGTAAGAGACCAAGTTTCATTCTTAACAAGTGCATTGATTTCCTCCATCATGGCGTGTAGCCAATTTTTATCCTTGTTTGTCTGTGTAAAACATGTAGGTTCTGGTGAAAGTGAGTTTACGGCAGTAAGAGCACTGTGAGATAACGGGTACTTGGAGGCATGATAGACTGTGAGTTTTCTGGTACCATCCGTGGAATGAGTCACCATGGTGTTAGATCTGTTGGTCGAGGAGGGAACTTCACCAGTTGGAGGTGGAGGCTCAGACTGTGTGCAATCCGTTGGATTGTGTGATGTAGATGAACTGGTACCTGCATCGGAAGCATTGTCTAAGGAGTTGGGGGGTGGTACATCAGTCAGGTCAGCTGGAAGAAGTTTGTCAGATACAGGAATTTGAGAATCTGGAATTAATGGTTGCTGACTGGACTCTGGAGCTGGCGATTCGAAAACCAGTGGTTGCTGACTAGTCACTGGAAATTGAGAGTCTGAAACCAGCTAATGTTATGCTGGAACTTTGGCAACTTCGGCAAGGGTCGAAAAGTAAATGGTTTGGGATGTCCAGGAGAGTCAGTCGATGATGGGAATGTACTTTCATCAAACACCACATGTTGCAAGATGAGAATCTTGCCAATAGAGATCTCAAAACATTTGTACCCCTAATGAGACGGACTATATCCAAGAAAGATGCAACGACTACTCTTAAAATCAAGTTTTGTCCTGTAGCACCCACGACGATAGACACCACATCCCCTGCACCATAAGTCTAGTCCACACATGAAATGGATTGTCCAAGCATAAACTGGACTCATGGCGAACGGGTGACAAATAAAAACAACGACCTGGCTAGGCGGAATCTAACCCTGTACCAAATAAATCACACTGCTAAAACATGGTGCGGAAGCGGCATGACTTTCAATAATGGCTATAAGCCCAATAATTCCATAACATAATTAAAGTCCAACATGCATCCTAACAACGGGGTTCAACTAAACATGCAACCTGTCCCGAATCAATAATCAAAATTCATAATTGGCACACAGGCCCAAATACATAAAGGAATTATAATTAAATCATAATAATGTACAATGGGACTCGAGTGTACAAGTGACTCAACAAGAGAATTAAAACTCGACCCTCGCCTAGCAAAACCTGCAAGAAACTGAAAAAGTGGGAAAGAGGGGTCAGTCTCTAGAAGACTGAGTGAGCAGGAGTTGTACATATATATAGAAACATGCACATGTTGGAAAACACGAAAGAGTGCGCAGCGGAAGTTTAAATTTTTTCTACAAGTTTAATCGTTGTCTTGCAATTTTCGTAGTGTAACATTGGGAATAACAAGAAACTCACTTTAATTGAAGTTTTCTTGCGATGTCGTTACCGCCTAACGAACACCCTTCAAGCGGAAAGTCCCTCGAACGGTCCTTCGATTTAGACTCCAAAGTAGAAGGCCTCCAAAGCGTATCCACACCAGTCCTAGAACACGATCAAGCAAGTGAGAATGCTAGTTCTATAGCTTGTGTTAATGGCTAGGATAATTTTTGCTTTGAAAACTTTTCTTTTAATTTTTCTCAAAAACTTAACACTTTGTGAGTGTTGGTCTAAAGAATAAGAGAAGCACCACCCCTAGTATAAATACTAGGTGGTTCGAACCCTATTAGGGTTTCCTAAACCAATGGGCTTTGTTTTTTTGCTCACTAATTAACTAATTTAATTATTTAATTTAATTGGAGAAAATAAGTTTGTAATTTGTTCTCCAAGTCTTGCAAGAATAACCTCCTCTCTCCTACAATAGGAAGTTGGACTTTTCAACTTTCCTAAAGTTAAAAGTCAATATTCAATAAATAAATTAAATCCCGACTAATTATTTATTGGGTTAAGTTTATTTGAGAATAGTCTTAACAATTAATTCAATAATTAATTAAAAGACCAAAATTAATTAATTAAAATTTAATTAATTAATTCTAGAAAAGAATTCATGTAACGCCCCGTTTTCAATTTATGCATTATGTGATAATTTATCTACATTTCATAATATTATATGTATTGTATTTCCATGCGTTTATATGAATTATCCTTAACTTGAAATTTACATGAAATAATTGATAATGTGCTTAATTGATATTATGTGATACTTTATATATTTTTCATAACATTAGATGCATAATATTTCCATGAGCTTTTATGAATTAATTGTTAATGTGACTAAATGCTCTTATATGACCTTAAATGCTCATATATGTAAATGTGTGGATTTAATTGCATGACTTAAACGGAGTTAGATACTCACTTTCCATGGAATTAGACTTGAGTGCATGCATTCATATTCTTGAGGGACTAGAATGCAAAAAGTGATGATTCATACACTTTAGTGGAAGATATATTATATCATATGTATCTCATCTCCCTCATTTTCTCTCATTCATCATTTTCATACAAAAATACACACACTTACACCTACATATGTCGATCAAAACACCAAGGGGGAAAGGAGGAATATTTCATCTCAATAGCAAGCTTGATCTTGAGGAATATTGCATAAGTTGGAAGCATCATCATCTCTTCATCATTTCATCCATTCTTTCTTGTATATTAAAGGTACAGATGGAGAACTTGATTGAATCTCTTGAATATATAAAGTAGGGTTTGATGAATATGATGTGATTACTTGTTTATTTGATGATAGAAGCATGACTAGGATCATTAATATTCAAAGCTTGCATGAATTCATGATTTATGTGAGAGTTGGACATCATGATACATATGGGGTTTGGATGATGAAATTCTTGATGATTTGAGCAAGCTTGGATGGACTACTTGATGCCTGATTGGTATATATTAGTTATATGCATGATATATGATGGATTAGAGTGATTTTATGGCTTTGGTATGATGTTTAAAGGTACGGGAGCCATCTCCCGCGAACCCCCCTGTTTTTTCCCTGTTTTTCGCCCAGAAATTGCTTCAACACGGCCGTGTCCAACCCTAGTTCATTTCCAACACGGCCGTGTCAGTTTTCAGGCCAATATTGACACGGCCGTGCCGACTTCGTTTGAACTCGGATTGACCTGATTTTTTAACCCACGGAAAGATCTTGAAGTCTAAAACAACCTCCAATTAGAATAACCTCAATATATTTTCCCATTTGTGAGATATTATCAATTCTTTTTGGTGTCGCTGCTTTACCAACAAACTGCAATCATCCAACTTCAAGCCTACGCCATTTTCTCCTCACTTTGAACTAGAAAACGATCCATATATCCTCAGAAAGGTCTTCGTGTCTAGTTTCATACCCAATAAAAAAAACTCAATTCCAAATTCTAGAACTCAAGATATTCTAATTTTCCTACAGCGTGTGCGTTTCCGGAAATTGTCGGGTTTTGCCAAACTTCACCAAAACCTTTCTCCTTGTATTCCTTTCACTCTCTTGGCTCCCATATGTGAATTATATGAAGTATATGCTTGATTAATTGATAAATATGCTCCTAGATGATGCTTCTTGGTATTTAATTGCTCAAACGTGATTTTGTGACTCCATGCCTTATACAAATTGAACTTGAAACGATTGAATGATATGAATATGTGACTCCTTGAGTTTTATTTCATCTTTAAGTGTTAATTGGTTCTCATACATGTTTGAGTGACATTTGATTGCCAATTTATGTGATTATTACCATGTTGGATAATTTTATATATTGACATGAGCATTGTCGTGCGTCATATTTGGTCTCATATTGAGTCTATTCTCACGATTTCCCGTTATTTCCTTTCTTGTCCAGTTTTCTCCAGGGCGGAGATCATTGTTTGTAAGGACGCTTTCTTGTATCCTTGTATTGTCCCGTCGCTCATCAGGTGAGGTTTAATTCTAGATACTTAGAACCCTTACAACCCTAAGTGTTGTTTTCGGCCAAAAGGTATATATATATATATTTATAGTTTTCAAATCTTATTGATTTACAACGGATTTCATGAATTGAACGGATTGATTGATTGATTGAATGTTTTGGCGAGTAACTATTGTTCACGTTGGGCCCTGAGGGTAGTGTATTGAGCCAACCGGGGAAGCAAGGGCTGACGGGTAACTCTTGCACTACCCTCACCATTGTGGGATCACCTCTGAATCCACCAGGAGGTTTGGTGGAGGAAGAAATCCCGTGCGTGGGAGTCATGTTCCCGACGTACACCATGATTGGATGGTTGGGTCTTGCAAGCCCGCCATCACCCCGAGGAAGAAGGATTTATTGATTGAAATTGCTAATTGTGCACGGAATTGTTTGTGTGATCACCTAATCCACTAATAAATTGAAGTATTGTACACAGTCGGTGAAAGGTTGGAGATTTGCCCTCACTCGCCGGGCCACAAATTAATTGTATTGAATTGATTGAATTGATAAATTAGATTAGTTGTAACCTCGGGCGATATTATCTCTTCTTTTCTAAATCGTGTTGTTATTTTCCAAAATTATTACCCGAGATTATAACTTGCATGTATGTGCGCAAATATTTATTTATACCCCTCACTCAGTCCGTGTTGGACTGACACCTCAACCTTTCAGCTTTTGCAGGTTCATGCTAGGCGGGAATTAGAGTCTAGCCTGTCTTTTTTTTTCGGGTCTAGCATTTCACCTTCATATTGTGGTTCATGTATTGATACTTCTTATATTTTGTATTATGCCTTACCTAATGTTGGAGGTGATATTGTATTGTATGAAATGTTGGTATCTATTAATAAATATGTAAATATGGTACCTATAAGTATTGAATGTTATTACTTCCGCTTTTATTGATCCAATTGTTTATTGGTATTAATTGAGGGTATCCGCCTAGCTTTTGAGTTTTTATTGTCTCCCGTTCGCTATAGTTTCGATTCATGTATGAATTGCCCATTTCATATGTGGATTGAGGCTATAGTGCGGGGGATGTGGCGCCTAGCGTTCCGGGTGCTACAATTCACGTGTAATATAATTACACGAATGGAATCACGTACTTGCCACGTGTGCTTGACACTTGGCAGCCACGCAGGCTACGCGTGACACGTGGCAGCCACGTGTGCTTGACACGTGGCAATGTCCACGTGCTCAATCTCCATTTTCGATCAATAATTTGATCCTTCATTAATCATATTAACATCCTACCAAAACCCTCGTATTCTGGCATTTGTGTGTGACCCTTTAGGTTCATTATTCGATTAGCAGTGACAGTAATTAATTAATTCCCTAATTAATTAATCACTTCACAGATCACATTACCGTAATCTAGCAATGGGTGTGTGACCCCTAGCCGAATAACGAAATGAATCGAAGAACCTTTCAGTCAATGACAATCAGTGAAATACGATCCTCCTACAACTCCATCTCTCAATTAAAAACTAAGGCATGGGAATATTCTCAGAGCCCAAATATTCTTGATCTTTAAAGTTAAGTTCGTTTCATATCCATTTCGATCTCAATCCTAGAAAACTCCATTTTCTAGATGTCTTGATCTTTATCCACCTTGGCCAAGGGTTTAATGTTTAATGGACTACGAACAACTCAGATCAGTAAGAGATCATTCTTGTTCTTAACAAGTGTAGGTCCTTTGCTGATTCTACTAATTCTCCATATGCCACTTGTGTAATCCCAACATAGGCCGTGGTTCAGGTGTCTATATGGCGATACCCTTTTGAGCCTATATCAAAGATTACAGAGTTAGCTCATATGAGACATTACAGAATCTCAAGTCTAACGATTAATGAATCACGTCATTGACCTATGAGATATTTCCTAATCTGGAAGTTTCAGGTAACTTCCTTTCCCATTTAGGAATGTTCTCACGCGGGACATCTCAGTAATGAAGTTCTTGTAACAATCACTCTTATGTATTATGAACACATCAACGTATGCACTTATCACTCCACGAAACTGAGTGATCCTTAAAGGGCATAATCACATTAGCAAGTGTCAGCAGAGTCAACGTCGAAACTCCCACTGTCTGTCGGACTCATTGACTTAGAGAAGTTTCTAATCCTCGCCTATGAAGTTAAGAACTTGTTTCATGTGCCGTTCCCATAACGACAAAGTTCTTAACGGCCTCATCGGATTAGGGGAGTTCAATACATGCAAAACACAGTCAACCCAAATAGACATAAATAAGCACATAAAGAAGTGATTGCCTATGAACAAAATCATCTCGTTTATTATTTAAAGACTGTTTGTGATTTCACAAGGAAATAGTAAAGCAAACATCTGCTTTAAGGGTACTATTCCTAACAGCACAAGCAAGCCATAAATCCCGAGCAAGGTTTTATTCGAAGTTAGTTCCCACGAAAGGCAAGAAAATAGCTAAACAATGCTCGGATTTTACGACTAATTCAAATTAAATCCTTTAAGTTCACAATTCATGATTAATCATAATGGCTCGGCGAGTGAGCGTGCACAATTCTCCAACCAAACTCCGACCGTGTACAATGAACATGACATAATACTTTGAATACGTGATCATGCAATACGTAATAAGACACGCGAGACATAAACATGAGACATGCGCGTTTGGGCAATCCGTGTCCCGGCCTTCCCGCACGGTGCATAACCATAATAACATGTGCATAATCATAATCATGAAAATAAGTTCCAACCTTCTCCCTCCATAATGGTCGGGCCTGCAGACCCGAACCATTTAATAATAACAATATCGAGATGGGGGCTCATAACTCCTACCCGCTCCTTTGATGGGTTAACCATCGACTCAAGAATAACTCACCTTTCACACTACACGGTCGCGTGAGAGATTCTCAATGGGTACTTTGTGCAATGGCTTAGCTATACGTCGACCCGATGCCGAATCGGTCTCCATTCACACATTTCTTCGGGGCCCAATAACATGTGCATGATCAATGTGCATAATCTCGCCAAAACATTATCAAGTCATGAGATATCATAATACATTTCATAATCCTTGAAAGTGATTTAGTCGATAATAATATACTCGATGACTTCACGTTGAAAACAATACATATATATACATTAGGGTTTTGGCCGAAACTTGTCATAAAAGGTTGTAGGGTTTGATACGTAACTAGAACGAAAACGCCATCACTGGACGATGAAGAAACAAGGATACGAGTTATACCGAGTTATACCGGGTGCCTATTTGATCATGATATCTCCGTCTTGGAGATAAACTGTACAAAAAGGGAAACAATGTGTACTCGTGAGAAAATGATTCAATATGAGACCAAATAAGACGCACGACATTGGTATGAGGTGATATAACATGTGTGACATTAAATTAACATATAAGAGATGCAATTAAACTCAAAGAGGTCATGTATTCATGCCATTTAATCAAATGAATTCATTTGTTGTAAGGCACGGAGTTAACAATTAATTTTAAACAATTAAAGATCAAAGAGTGTCAAATAATAACATAATTATCAATTAAGCAAGCATATAATTCATACAAGTCACATACGGGAGCCAAGGAAGTGAAAGGAATGCAACATGAGGGGTTTTGGTGAAGTTTGGCAAAAACGGACAATTTTGGAAAATGCGCAAGCTGTGGTAAAACAAGAATATCTTAAGTTCTAGAAGTTGAAATTGGGTTTTGTTTGTTGGATATGAAATTATACACACAGAACTTTAAAATGATATATGGCTCGGATCGTGGTTCAAAGCGAGGAGAAAATGGCGTAAGCTCGAAGTTGGGTGAATGCAGATTTCCAGTAAAGTGGCAACACCAAATTAAAATGGTTGTAACTCACAAAATAGAAATGATATCGAGGTTATTCCTATTGGAGAGTGTTCTAGACTTCAAGAGGTTTCTATCGGTTCAAAATTTGGGTCAATCGGAGTTCTTTTGAAGGGTACACGGGCATGTGAAAAAATGTACTGAAAGCAGAAACGGGCGTGTGAAAACCGTCTGTAACACAGACGAGTCCCACACGGGCGTGTGGTAAATGAACTATGGCCCCACACGGCCGTGTGGAGTGCTTCTGGGCGAAAAAAATAGGGGAAAAATAGGACAAGGCTTGGAAATGGGCTCCCAAACCTCTCCAACACCAAACCACAACAAATAAACACCTCAAAACTAACATATAACATGCATAAGTCTCATATGTATCATTTAGGCCACAAGGAAATGAATGTAACATGCTTGATTCATCAAAATCATTCATGAAAACACTTAAAGCTCCAAGTGATCATACATGTACCCACTTTCATGAAAGACAAGATATAAATACATATATCAACTCAAGAGCTTCACAAATACTTCATATTACCTCATGGAATTCATAAAATCACAAAGCCCTAACCTATAGCCAAGTTCATCACACACACATATATATATATATATATCATATACACACCTTGAAATGGGATGAAGGAAATGGAGGAATGAAATGATGAGGATGATGAAGATGATCCCTCATAAATTACTTCTTCTCTTTCTTCTTCTTGTTTGCTTGAATCAAGAGTGTGTGTGTTTGATGAGAATAAAAGCAAGGATTGTGTGTGTAAGTTAGAGATTTAGTGTGTGTTCTTGTGTGAGTGTGCATATATGATATAATGTATGTAATGTAATGTATAGATATATATAGCTTATATGTATAAAGTAAAAGTAGATATTATGTATATAATATATATAAATGTGCATGTATAAAGTGTAAGATATATGTATCTACATATGTGTATATGTATGTGATGTAATGAGTAATATATGTATAGATATATTATTTGTATGTATAAAGTATAATAAGTGATTTATGGTATATAAGATAAGTGATAGGGTCAAAATACGCTCGCCCCACGTTTGGACACGTGGCAATCCGAGATAATAACACGTGTCCTCTGGGGATTAAGGCAAGTCATTCACAAGCGCCCAAACCCCCCGAGTGTCAAAGTCCCACAGGGACACGTGCCATCCCTGCTGCGCGCATGAGCCATCAATGCTGCCGCTCTCTGACGAGCGCACTCCGCCGTACCAGGCTAAGCTCCACTCTATCAAGGAAACTCTCTCCGAGCGCTATTCCCCCTCGGGTAAACTTTCACTCCCCCTCATTGTATGAGCCTTGACCTTCATCCCCTAGTGGACTCCTTAGTCTCCAAGGCTCTTGGTTGACACGAGCGTGCTCTTAGCCCTCGTTACCAACCCCCTAAAACGGCTCTCTGACACCCCGTACATGCCCGCACACCTACCACTGTTGCCAACACTAACTTTCACCAGATTTTGCAGAAGATTCCTCCTAGGTTTCTCTCATAGCGCCACGTGTTAGGGCAACACTTGGTCAGGACCACACGGTGCAAATGACCAAAGGGTCCCTGACCCTCAACTATAAATAGACAAGTTCATCTTCTCCACTGTAAGCAATCTCCATTACTGTAA
The DNA here is from genome assembly GCA_037501455.1 of Lantana camara. Classification (NCBI taxonomy): domain Eukaryota; kingdom Viridiplantae; phylum Streptophyta; class Magnoliopsida; order Lamiales; family Verbenaceae; genus Lantana; species Lantana camara. Next base: position 93,622,113 of record CM074859.1, on the reverse strand, counting down.
TTTCATACTTCACATATTCTCTCTTTCAGATCATCATCTGACTTGAGCGTCGGAGAGCCAAACTGGGAATCACCCCCAGTTCCCCCAGCTTGGCTGTCTGACCTCTGTTTCTTTGGTGTTTGTCCTAGTAGGTAGAACCTACCATCTTTTTCGGCGATCATCATCGGTTTCCCCCACCTTCAAATAAATTCTAAAGTGATTGGACTCTGCACCCCATATTCAGACCCATCAATAAGTACATATACCTTATATAAATATAATGCAAGTATGAATGTATGTATCTAGAACATATATATATAAGGTATTGTACATTATATAATTTGAGTAATAGAAGATATAAGTATGCATATATATACATAAGTTAGAAAAATTTATGAAGTGCTTATGGTATGAATGAATGAGTTGTGAAACGTGCATATGTTAAGATATGAAATAGGAGGAATGTAAATATAAATAAAATGATCACGTGGTCAGTTAAAGCAATTATTCACATAATTCACTTAGACACATAATTCAATTAAAGCACACGAGCAAATCTAACTCTCAAACTCACACGTGTGGCGTGCGTACCTGAATAATTGAAAATACGGGGCGTTGCAACCTCCCCCCCTTAAAATGGACCTGTCCTCAGGTCCATCGCCTCGAGTTCTGGACTCTTAAGCAACTCTCCCGTGTTCATCCCCCGCAGGTTAGCAACTCCCCGTCAGGAATTAGTTCGGAAAAGGTCTTGAAGCAACAAAGGGTCTTCAATTGCTGTTAAGTCACGACCCTTAACTCACCGGAACGTAAACTGTCACTAAAGCAAGTGAAGCAAGTAGCAAACCACAACGAGAGAGACCCGTCTCTCAAACAAGCAACGAGAGAACTGCGTCTCTCAAACAAGCAACGAGAGAGAACAATTAAATAAACACTCACACAATAATCATACAAGAAGCAGGCAGGAATTAGAAAATACATCAATTATCAACATACAACGACAATTAATACAACAAACGATCAAAGTATTTATCATCATGAAATTATTTAAAGTCAAGTTACATGTATGCATATGCCATGAATGCTTGATGTACCGTTCACCGTTGATCGGGAATCTTACGTGGTAGTGATCTGACTCAACACTCGATTTGTTCTTGAAGATCCCTCTACCTTTAGTGTTACACCTTGAAATGTCCGCTGTGTTCTACACTTCGATGTCCATACGAGTTTTACTCCACGATCAACTTTTCTTTCCTTATAAACCCTACGGTCTGAAGTTCCCTTCTCGAGTGGGCACTTGATCTTAATTCAATCTATTCATCCTTCACTACGGACTATACTCAGTCTTCTCGGATGTTAGATCTAGGCTTTAATAGCTTGAATTCTAATCTCAAATTTCAAAATTATTACTGATTCATTATGGAAAAAAAATTGACGAGCCGATAACCTGTCTTGTTCATGTGGTGTATTGCCTTGTAGATCTTCCACTTCCAACGCTCGGTTGAATTAAATCTCACTTTGTCCCTTCTGGAATATGATAATTTAATCAGCTTTTCTTATCCAATATCTTCCTTACCAATCCCTTCCATATCTTCATCTCCCATAGTACCTAGATATTATTCCCGAAGTTTCATCCTCTTCGGTTTTGGGATTACATCGAATGCTAGAACTTCCATCTCATCTCTTACCACTTTTATCGAATTCTTGTTACTTATTAACTCCTAAATTTTTATCGTCCCTTCCAAGAGTGACCCGTTTGAGTATGATCGTGATTTTAATTTATTTCCAGGTCGGCTCTCCCCCTTAAAGGCTCTATTCTCAATTCCTTGAACTTGTTCTATCATTCATGGGATAGGAGATCCCCAACTCCTTCAGCTTGGCTTTTCCGGTCCGGTGATCTCACTTACAATCACTTTAAAGTGATTGGTAAAGATAATAACCCACTTCTCCCGTTCTTATTCTCCGGTTCCGATTCCAAAACTCCTTAAGATCTCATTTTGTTCAAATCATTGCAACCCAATATTATCCCTTTCTTGATCTCACACGATAGGACTGGGTTTTTTATGCACGTGATGGATTAGATTTCCTTCCATCGTAGTGGCAATCTTTAGTTCGGCAAATTGGTCCTTGGTGCTCAAATTCATTGATTGCCTCTTGCATCCATCCGTATTCCCAATAATCCGAATGGCCTGTTGAGCTCCAATTCTTTTACCCCGACACATCAAAGCTTAAATTTTCTTCCAAGCCAGTTCCAAGTTTCCCCTTTTTGTTCCTGATCCGGAATTATCACTTAATCCCAATCCTTCTACATTTATGAACTGGCCTTTTTAGTCTTTCCACCGTATAGAACTTCCAACGTGTAGAATTCCCACCATAATGGTCACCTTGAAGGTAATCTCCCAATTTCCTTCTTTGTGAGTTCATAAGGGTGAATGAACTCATCTTCCATGATTATATAATCTTATTCGTTCCACTCTGATCAAATTACCAAACTTAAATGTCAACTAGGGTATCTTGCCTTCCCATGGCTTCCAAATCTTTAAAGTTCCTTGTAACGACTTACGTGTCTCCATGGTCCCAAATTTCGTGATTCTTGAACCTAATTCTTCTTGATCAAATCCCTTTAACTCATCTCTTGTAAATTCAAATTAGTTGAATGACTCGTCCTCCGATAGTTTACACTTGAGCACATAATTTCCTTTCAAAAGCTCTTTGTCTTTCTTTATCGTTTCTCTTTGTTGTTCCATATCTTCCATGAGGTTGTACTCACCGAGTTGATTGGTTTTCTCTAACAATTTTCTTCGTTGTATCTCTTGCCCCACATTACGGATCCCCGAATTCTTTATTCTTCTAACAATAAGGAGTATCTTCTCACAATCTGAGGTTGTCATGTGATCCCAAGTCTTCCATGTCCGAGTGACTCGATCCCTTCCAATCTTATCTAGAGAAATTCTTCATTTGACCAATTCCTTATCGTACTAACTATCCCGACTAAATCTTCCTTGTTCTAACCTTGAAGGGTTCCAAATTCCTTTATTCCCTTTTTATCCCACTAACTCGATCCCAATGAACATTTTGTAATTTCCCCAACTTGCTCATACATTAAAGCCTTGAATTTTGATGTCTCCAAGGTTTCCTCCCCTTCTCTCTTGAATCAAACGGGCCTCTTGAACTTGATTAATCAACTTCGTTTACAGAATAGGAGCGTGCATTTATTTGGGGTTGTAACATCAAGCTCTCATACCATTACCCCAACCATGTTCAATCTTCACACGTGGTTTGATTCCTAACTTGATCTTGATCTCCCAACCTATGGCTTTGTCATAAAATCTTCAACTATCCGAATTCATCCTAGCCCCCGAAGTCTTCTTTAAATCGCCCGTACCCAAAACAAGAGCTCTTGACAAGTTATCGTGATCTTAAAAATTGGCCGTGGTTTGATATCGTGATAGAAACCTACAAATCACAACTCAATTCGAATATAAATGCATGCGGGTTAGTGAATGTATATGTCACACAGTTAGCACCAAAAACACGTATTAATGCAAAATGCAACAAATAATTCAACAAAATTCAAATTAATCACATTCAACACTATACTTTTCATATCAAGTATCAATCGCAATGCTCATGTTCAATGTGGTGCACATGTTGACACATTGTTCCTGAGCCGTTCGACCTATACTTGACATTACACGATGCTAGAACTCCGGTTTTGCAACCTGGAGCTCTGATACCACCTTAGGATGTAGCACCCACGACGATAGGCACCACATTCCCCGCACCATAAGTCTAGTCCACACATGAAATGGATTGTCCAAACATGAACCGGACTCATGGCGAACGGGTGACAAATAAAAACAAAGACCTGGCTAGGCGGAATCTAACCTTGTACCAAATAAATCACATTGCCAAAACATGGTGCGGAAGCAATAATTAAGCATGACTTTCAATAATGGCTATAAGCCCAATAATTCCATAACATAATTAAAGTCCAACATGCATCCTAACAACGGGTTCAACTAAACGTGCAACCTGTCCCGAATCAATAATCAAAATTCATAATTGGCACACTGGCCAAAATACATAAAGGAATTATAATTAAATCATAATAATGTACAATGGGACTCGAGTGTATAAGTGACTCAACAAGAGAATTAAAACTCGACCCCCGCCTAGCAAAACCTGCAAGAAACTGAAAAAGTGGGAAAGAGGGGTCAGTCTCTAGAAGACTGAGTGAGCAGGGGCTGTACATATATATAGAAACATGCACATGCAAGCCATGAATCTCGAGCAAGGTTTAATTCTAAGTTAGTTCCCAAGAAGGGCAAGAAAATAGCTAAACAATGCTCGGATTTTACGACTAACTCAAATTAAATCCTTTAAGTTCACAATTCATGATTAACCATAATGGCTCGGTGAGTGAGCGTAAACAATTCTCCAACCAAACTCTGACCGTGTACAATGAACATGACATAATACTTTGAATACGTGACCATGCAATACATAATAATACACGCGAGACATAAACATGAGACATGAGCGTTTGGGCAATCCGTGTCCCGGCCTTCCCGCACGGTGCATAACCATAATAACATGTGTATAATCATAATCATGAAAATAAGTTCCAACCTTCTCCCTCCATAATGGTCGGGCCTGCAGACCCGAACCATTTAATAATAACAATATCGAGACGGGGGCTCATGACTCCTACCCACTCCTTCGATGGGTTAACCATCGGCTCAAGAATAACTCACCTTTCACACTACACGGTCGCGTGAGAGATTCTCAATGGGTAATTTGTGCAATGGCTTAGCTATACGTCGGCCCGATGCCAAACCGGTCTCCATTCACACATTTCTTTGAGCCCAATAACATGTGCATGATCAATGTGCATAATCTCGCCAAAATATTATCAAGTCATGAGATATCATAATACATTTCATAATACTTGAAAGTGATTTACTCGATAATAATTTACTCGATGACTTCACGTTGAAAACAATACATATATATACATTAGGGTTTTGGCTAAAACTTGTCATAAAAGGTTGTAGGGTTTGATACGTAACTAGAACGAAAACACCATCACTGGATGATGAAGAAACAAGGATACGAGTTATACCGGGTGCCTATTTGATCATGATATCTCCCCCTTGGAGATAAACTGTACAAGAAGGGAAACAATGTGTACTCGTGAGAAAATGACTCAATATGAGACCAAATAAGACGCACGGCATTGGTATGAGGTGATATAACATGTGTGACATTCAATTAACATATAAGAGATGCAATTAAACTCAAAGAGGTCATGTATTCATGTCATTTAATCAAATGAATTCATTTGATGTAAGGCACAGAGTTAACAATCAATTTTAAACAATTAAAGATCAAAGAGTTTCAAATAATAACATAATTATCAATTAAGCAAGCATATAATTCACACAAGTCATATACAGGAGCCAAGGAAGTGAAAGGAATGCAATATGAGGGGTTTTGGTGAAGTTTGGCAAAAACGGACAATTTTCGAAAATGCGCAAGTTGTGGTAAAACAAGAATATCTTAAGTTCTAGAAGTTGAAATTGGGTTTTGTTTGTTGGATATGAAATTATAAACACAGACCTTTAAAATGATATATGGCTCGGATCGTGGTTCAAAGCGAGGAGAAAATGGCGTAAGCTCGAAGTTGGGTGAATGCAGATTTTCGGTAAAGTGGCGACACCAAATTAAAATGGTTATAACTCACAAAATAGAAATGATATCGAGGTTATTCCTATTGGAGAGTGTTCTAGACTTCAAGAGGTTTCTATCAGTTCAAAATTTGGTCAATCGGAGTTCGTTTGAAGGGTACACGGGCATGTAAAAAAATGTACTGAAAGCAGAAACGGGCGTGTGAAAACCGTCTGTAACATAGACGAGTCCCACACGGGCGTGTGGTAAATGAACTATGGCCCCACACGGCCGTGTGGAGTGCTTCTGGGCAAAAAAATAGGGGAAAAATAGGTCAAGGCTCGGAAATTGCCTCCCAAACCTCGCCAACACCAAACCACAACAAATAAACACCTCAAAACTAACATATAACATGCATAAGTTTCATATGTATCATTTAGGCCACAAGAAAGTGAATATAACATGCTTGATTCATCAAAATCATTCATGAAAACACTTAAAGCTCCAAGTGATCATACATGTACCCACTTTCATGAAACACAAGATATAAATACTTATATCAACTCAAGAACTTCACAAATACTTCATATTACCTCATGGAATTCATAAAATCACAAAGCCCTAACATATAGCCAAGTTCATCATATATATATATATATATATATATATACACACCTTGAAATGGGATGAAGGAAATGGAGGAATGAAATGATGAGGATGATGAAGATGATCCCTCCTAAATTACTTCTTCTCCTTCTTCTTCTTGTTTGCTTGAATCAAGAGTGTGTGTGTGTGTGATGAGAATGAAAGCAAGGGTTGTGTGTGTGAGTTAGAGATTTAGTGTGTGTTCTTGTGTGAGTGTGCATATATGATATAATGTATGTAATGTAATGTATATATATATATATATATATATATATATATATATATATATAGCTTATATGTATAAAGTAAAAGTAGATATTATGTATATAATATATATAAATGTGTATGTATAAAGTGTAAGATATATGTATCTACATATGTGTATATGTATGTGATGTAGTGAGTAATATATGTATAGATATATTATTTGTATGTATAAAGTATAATGAGTGATTTATGGTATATAATATAAGTATATATACCTTATATAAGTATAATGCATGTATGAATGTATGTATCTAGAACATATATATATAAGGTATTGTATATTATATAATTTGAGTAATAGAAGATATAAGTATGCATATATATACATAAGTTAGAAAAATTTATGAAGTGCTTATGGTATGAATGAATGAGTTGTGAAAGGTGCATATGTTAAGATATGAAATAGGAGGAATGTAAATATAAATAAAATGATCACGTGGTCAATTAAAGCAATTATTCACATAATTCACTTAGACACATAATTCAATTAAAGCACGCAAGCAAATCTAACTCTCAAACTCACACGTGTGGCGTGCGTACCTGAATAATTGAAAATGCGGGGCGTTACATGTCTTGCGAAATGGTGTTAAACAAGGATAACACAAGGCACCAAAAGTTCTTAAGTTCAACCGAGATGGCTCCTCACCATAAAGTAATACGTAAGGATTATTAAACTTAAGTAAAGCAGTAGGTAATCGATTGATAAGATATACCGCCATGGCAAATGCAAAAGTCCCGAATGGTGAAGTGAGGTTGCAATGAGCCAATAACGTAAGTCCAGTCTCCACAATGTGACGGTGTTTCCGTTCGGCAACACCATTTTGTTCTGGGGTTCCAGGACAAGATAACCAATGGATAATCCCTCTTGCCTGAAAGTATGATTGTAAGATATGACCAATAAATTCACCACCTACATCACTTTGAATATATTTAACACGGAAAGAACAAACATTTTCCACCATAGCAATGAATTTAGGAAAAATAGATATAACATCAGATTTTTGTTTCAAGGGATAAAACCAGGTAAATTTGCTGAAATCATCAACCAACACCAAATAGAATCTGAAACCATCCAAGGACACTTGTGGAGCAGGCCCCCCAAAATCACAATGGATAATATTTAAAGGAGATGATGATTGAGTTTTCCTTACTGAAAAAGGTAAATGATGACTTTTCCCAAGCTGACAGCTGGTACATGGAGGATCTATTGCTCGTACAGATGGAATTTCCAATTCATGGCGCATGTGGTGTAGGACACGACTGGAAGGATGTCCAAGGCGAGCATGCCATAACTCGGTTGAATATTTATTGGATGCAAAATAGATTTTACTTGGGGAAGAACCAAGAGAATAGAGACCACCTTTCAGAGGCCCTTGGTGGAGTAAATGACCACTCTTCATATCCTTAATACAATAGCCAGAAGAAGTAAACAAAAATGACCAGTCATGAGTTTTGGCTAACTGGGCCACAGATAAAAGTCATTTGGCAATAGAGGGAACAACAAGTACATCATAATCAACAGAAGTACCAGCAGATAATTTCAATTTCAAAGTACCAGTGTGAGATATGGGAAGTCAGTCCCATTTCCAACCATAATACGATCAGTTCCAGAGTAAATTTTCTTACCAAAGACGCCTGTTAAGTCTTGTGTAAGCTTGTGAGTAGCTCTAGTGTCAAGATACCAGTTTTAATCTGTGGTGATGGAGGTGGGCCAAGCATTCAAAGCTTGGACAGAAGTTCCAACATCAGCATCTGGGGCCCAACAATTATTGGTTTTGTGATATGGATGACCACATCTAAAACATACCATATGTGATGAAGTACCAGTTCTACCAGTGGAACTTCCAGTGGATGCAGAAGTTCCAGAAGAGATTCCAGGTGAGGAGAATTGGTCACGACCCCTGTTTTTACGACCAGCATCAGAGGGGGAATGATTCGATGTAGAGGTAAAGGCTTTTGATGAACGGGTGGCAGAGATGCCCAATCAAAGTTCGAAATCAAGTAGCATTCCACACACAACAACAAAAGAAGGAGTTTCCAGCTTTGAGATAATAGCGGCGACAATGGGATCATATTCAGATCCTCGCCCACGAAGAGTCCAAAGGATTAAATCATCTTCATCTATCTTCTTTCCAGCACTCGCCAATGCCAAAGATAGAGATTTGGCAGTTTGAATGTGCTGATGAACCGTCTTAGATCCACTTGTAAGAGTTTACAATTCAGTCTTCAATTGTTGAATACGAGCACGCGAACTGGTACCGTACATAAGTTCCAGCGTTTCCCACGCCTCAGGTACAGTTGTCTTATCCACAATTTGAGAGAGAACACCGTTTGATAAAGAAATCAAGATCCATCCAAGAACCATTTGATCTAGACAATCCCATGTAGCACCATCATCAAGGGATTCAGTAGGTCTTGGAAAACTTCCGTCAATAAAATCGAGCAAACCGTGACAACGTAGAACGGGAAAAACTTGAGTTTTCCAAAGCAAGAAATTGTCACCTCTCAATTTAATAGATAAAACTTGGGAGATTTGTTTGACGTCGGGGAAGGAGGTAGATGATTGAGCCATTAGAGAGAAACAAAGGTATATCGTGAGAGGAGAAAAAAAAAAATCCTAGGCTCTGATACCATGAAAGGATCGAATATTTTCTGTATTGAATTATGAAAAGGTTTACAAGGTATATATTGAATACAAAGTGTAAACCTAACTATTTTCCATAACTACTAGAGTAATCTAAGGGATATAAAAAGATATAAAAAATATTTATGTACAATTAATAATATCCTAAAGATAAGTACAAATCCCTAAGATTACGTCAACAGTAACATGGGATAGGACGCTCCTACTCGATTCCCAAATTGGTTGGGTGGGGGTCGGTCATGTCAATCCTTTTTCAGTAACCCCAAATACTAACACAACATAATATAAATACAACAGAATGTTGACATGATATAATATAGATATGACGGTATAAATTTTACTAAAAATTTTCATGTAAAAGGTATTTGCAACGAATAAACGGTGCTTATAAAAGTGTTTATAAAAGTGTTTGTATATTATAAATTAGAAGATATTTTATCGTGATTTTTTTCTTGTAGGTTTTAAAACTTATAGCATTTATTTGGGGGGAAAAAACATGTTTATGTTAAAAATATGATAGAATTTTAGTTTGGAGGTAAAAGAAGTATGGTGCATGCAAGAATCATATGAATTTCTGATATTGTTCTAAACTAGTGAACCAACCACTCGTTGGAATAAGTTTATGTTATGATCCCTTTTCCAATTATGTATTTATGTTGTAACTGTGAGAATTAGTTATTACGTTTAATTAGTTACTCGTCCTCGAGTAATACGGAGTTCATTAATCAAAGTCAATCCAATTTCAGTATATTCACCAGGATTCTCATCAAATCAATGAAAAAATCAAATCAAGCCCATCGAAGTATTACTCACATGTACAAAATAATAAGAAAAGTAATGAAGATATACCCTTGTGACAGCGGCCGAATCAAACGAAAAGATGCATGCAAATCACTCAAATTAGTTTATGAATTCCTCCTAAGTTTTCAATCAATCCTTGGAGAAACAACTTTCATGCCCAACTTAACTAATTTAATGAGATCATGACTTGGGATCGTTAGGTCTTTTATTTGCTTGTAATGTAGCTCGGGTTAGGATATGAAAATATTTGGATGAGTGACTCGAACACCGAACTTACATCTCATGAACTCTACTTCTTTCGAAACTTCTCTTTCACAACGTCTTCCTTTCTTCCCCACACTTTTCTTTCACATCGATTTTTTTTTCTTTTCTTTTGATATTCTTTTCATTTCATTCTTTTGCTCTTTTTCTTTTCTTTTTCTTTTTCCTTTCTTTTTCTTTTTTCTTATTTTCTTTGCTCAACATCTCAAGAGAAATAACCAAATTTCTTTCTTTTCAAGCACAAAAGAGCAAATTCGGCGTGTAAAATAAAGGTAGGAATATAAGGTTGTGCTTCGGGCTTGTAATGTGGCTAGAAAAATATAAGCACAACTCAAAACCTCAAACGGGGTCAATCGGTCTAGCGTTATTTATTGAAGGGTAATATTTAGGCTCAGAAGTAAAGACAACGAGGGCCCAATTCATTTCCTTTATCAATCACCAACTAAACTTCGTTTTGAAAGGTAATCAGAAGTTCTCCAATTCATAATTTAGACTTATTCAAAGTACATAAAAGTCCTCTAAGTGATAAAAATGCATAAAATCATTCGAAAGTGCTAAAAAATAAGAGCATATAATCATACTGAACTGATCAACGATGCACATGTTTTCACCTACTCAATTAGCTCAATTAAATCCAGGCCAAAAAAAAATTAGCTCAATTAAATCAAGCATCAATTCAACAAAATTCAAGGCAAAAATTTTGAAAAATGGAGATAATTTTTAATAAACTCAACATATTTCCCAAGTTTCAGCAACAATTCAAGTGAAGACATCAATAATATATCAATTAAGATCATAGATCCTCTCCCCACACTTAAATTTTGCAATTTCCTCATGCAAACGGATAAAAGATAGTAAAAGAAAAACTCCCTGGTTTTTATTTTGAGACCGGCTAAGGTGCATGCTTGATCATCATATCAATGTACCTAATCCTATCATCACAACTTATACCAAACACATAAAATGAAGATATAAAGAAGCAAAAACAATAGAATAGGAACTAATTCATTCATTAGCAATTTAGAGGGTCTATCCAATTAGCATGCATTACAATTCAAGTCTCAAAACATTAACTAGAGTTAATAATCCTACAATATCCAAAAACATGAAAAGATAAACAAAATAAAAGCATGTCCTAGAACTAAAACATCACAATCATGAAAGGTATCACCGGAGAGCGGGGTAGTGGTGTGAAGTGTCGGCCAATCCCGTTCGGACTTCCTCACGAAACTCTCTCATCTCGGTCTCCAAAGTAGTGAGGCGATCTCTATAATCGTGTATCTCCTTGACAAGTGCTGCGTAGTCATCGCCTCTCGGTGCCTCAAGTGGTGGAGGTATCGGGACACCAAGTCCGAGAAGTAGAGGACGTGCTGCGGGGTCCATGTCATCCTCATTCAGAAACCCCTGGTTGTACATAGCAGTGAGCCTCTCCTCAGTATGTAAAGGCCACCAAAAAACCTTCCGGTTAAGTGGAGGACCCCAATCTCTAATCATACCCATATGCTCAAGTCCTGCCATGTCGAACCTTGCCTCTAGCTTCACCTGATTAGCATCAGGCTTGAACCCCATATGGACTGTAATGATCGTCACAAAACCTCCCATAGCCAAAGTACCTCGACCTCGATGAGCAATCCAATCCATCTTGTCTAGCATCAAATAAGTTCCATCAACCACGGTTTTTGTGTACATACAATGCAATATCCATAACTCCGTGTTATTGATTTTCTCGGCCCCTTCTTATCTTCCACAAATGGTAAGAGATAGGATACGATGAGCTATCTTGTAGGCCGTATCCAAAAGAGCAATCTCTTTAAAATGACTTGTTTGAAACGGACCCTCATTCGGATTGATTGGAAGTGCTCTCCATGCCACCTTGGTGTCCCAAGTGGATGGTGGAAAGGATACTCCAATCGGAAAGTTGAAAATTCCACGCACCTCATCGATGTTCATATCTTTTCTTTCCCCCAAAATCTCAAAACTCAAGGTTGGATTGTCCTCAACAATTGTTTCGAAGAATTCTCTCGTAATGTTCAGATATGTGGTTGCATTAAGTTGCAAGAAGTGTGTCCAACCAATATTTGCAAAGAGCTCATTCACCTTCCCCAAAATTCCTAACCTATTCAAATCATCCAAGTCCGTAAAATCGGTGGGCTTGATTTCCCGTGTATGATGATCTGTAACACCCCACACAATGGGATGCCATATCCCCGTACCTAGACCTAGTCCACATGCAAGATGGAAGCCCCCACATGAACTGAGCATAGGCGAACGGGAGACACACATACGCACGAAAGCTAGGCGGGACGAAGCGACCACAAAAATAAAAATGCAAAGTACGCGAATGCGGAAGCCTAACATGCCAATCATAAAATTTCAATCACACAAACAACGGGTTCAACTAGCATAAATCCCTAATCCCGAAAATCAAACATAAACATAAATCCTAAGTCATAAATCAAACGGGTTCATACTAGCCCTAGAAGTCTGTCCCGAATATTTGCATAAGTTAACAACATATTCATATACATAAAGGTAACCATATTATACAAAACTCCAACGAATTCAAATGCGAAATGCAAAAGACTCCAAACTTATACAAAGACTCGACTCCTAAAGATAAACTCCAAGACTGACTCAAGCCGCCTAGCTCGAACTTCAAAGAGAACCTATAAAGCTAAAAACATGGGGAGAGAGGAGGGTCAGTCCAAAGACTGAGTGAGGGGCTACATACGCACACTTACATATATATATATATAGAGCATAACACGTAGTTGAAGCAATGTTCGTGAACCAGGGGTTAGTTTTTACACGCCAAAGCATTTTACCGTGATAATATACATATAGGGAGACTCAACAAACAAACCAAACAAATTTTAAATTATACGTTTCTTAAGGCATAAGCTTAAATTCATGCAAACTTAGCACACACATCGGAACATAACTTATTAGGTTGAAATCGTAACAAAGTTTATCTTAACTTAAGAGTCTAACCCCGTTTCACAAACTTTTAGTTAACCAACATAACAAAACTCGGCGGGTACGAGTGCAAAACCAACCAACTCCTTCATAACGCACGAAGACTTAAGCACACAAAACCATAATACACATATCTCCTCTTACACCGATTGATGGGAGGGTTGTACATACCCTAGCCACCCACGCATATATGTAGGGGTGTTCATGGTTCGGTTTTTCAACCGAACCGAAGTTTCGGTTTTCAAAAATTGAAAACCGAAACCGAACCAAAACCTATTCGGTTCGGTGCGGTTTTAACCGAAAATTTTCGGTTCGGTTTTGATTTTCGGCCGAAAAACCGAAACTCAGATCATATTAATAAAAAAAAAATGAATTTAGAGTTTAGAGATCAGTCATCACACAATTACAAAATTACTCCAACCATTACAGTCATGGAAATTAAAACCAAACATTACAAGTACATTACAACCATTACAACCGAAATCATTACTCCAAGTCTCCAACCATTACAGTCATGGAAATTGAAAATTGAAACATAACAGAAACTAAGAAATTTAAACATTTCAGAATTTCGATTGAAAGAACCATTCTTCAAATTCTCTTCAAGCTTCAAATCTTCGGGACTTCAAGAGCAAGAATCGAAAAGAAATAAAACTAGAAAAGATCTCACCTTGTCCGTCACTGGTTGACTGTTTAGTGGTGTCGGAGAAGGAGGCCGGCAGGCTGTGTAACACCCCCGGAGCGAAGGGTGCCACATCCCCGCACTAAGGTCTAACACGAGTAACAAAATAGAGAGTTCGCGCCCGTATCAAACCATAGCGAACGGGAGACACACAAAACACACACCCTCGCTAGGTGGCCTAGACCCTAAAAAACTGCGCAAGTTAAATCAGAGTAGCAGAAGCGATTCATATACCAAACATGATTCCCAAGATCATCACATATATACATCAAAATGGGGAAGGGTCCAATATTTAAGATACAGCTAGATCATATACAAAATATACAATGCCATCACGGCCAAAATAACATAAGGGTATTCAGAATACATAAGCAAAATGGAAAGTAATCCACTACGATGCATGAGGACTCAAGCTAAACCACAAGTAACTCCAAAAGACACTTGCCGCCTAGCTTGACTCGGAAGAACCTGCAAACTCAAAAGAAAGGAAAAAGGGGAAAACAACAACGAGGGTTAGTCCTAAAGACTAGTGAGGGGCTAACTCACGCACCCGATATATATATAGAGTAAAGCATTTATTCAAAACGGAAGAATCCTTGAACCGAGAGTGGTTTTTGCAAGCCAAATTAATTCCCCATGATATAGATATACATAGGTTAAAGAAAAGGCGAAAAGAGCAAATTTCAAATTTTAGGTATTTAGAAATCCACTCTCGTTTCATAGATCTTACAAAGCTAAACCAACTCGGCGAGTACGAGTTACACACATCCCAACTTCCATATCCGAAGATCAAAGCAAAACAAAACAAATCAGAATCCATCCCCAACACCGGTTGATAGAAGGGTTGATCGGCCCTAACTATCCACATACACAGAAACGAGACAAGGTTTAATTACTACCTTGAAACCTTCGACGGTTGCCTCCGCCGGCTTAAGAGAAACACCCTTCCTCAACCTCCTAAGGTTGGGTGAGACTCTCAAATTGAGGTATTGATGGAAGAGCTCGGCGAACACTCGGTCGTCCCGAGATTACCATACCACACTCCGGGGCCCAAACATATCACGAAAGTCACACAAACTTATCTCAAAGCTTATCTTTCAAAGCCCATCTCGCTTACATATACACACTTGCACAAAACTAAACTTTTCAAACGAAAGCAAAATAGTCTATATACTTATACAAAACGTTTTCAAAGTCTTATTACAATTGGGAGAAATCCCACAACATAGGTATTATACACATATTTACCGTATACTATACGTATTCACATGCGAGGCCTCAAATCAAATAGGGTTATAGGTCGAGTAACTAAAAGGACAAAAACCTCACCTTGTCGAAGAACGTAGTGGAGACCAAAAAGGGAAAACCGGACACTTACGGAGCAAGCTCGTCCCCGACAGGAAGATCCTCTGAACAAGACAACCAAGAAAGAACACTCTTAGACTCAATATGAACCACATTGACGCTCGGTACATGAAAATGTATGCTTATGATGCAAATGATATGAAATGAGTTCACATTAAGGCCATTTACGAGCACTCAATACATATAAGAGCATATATCATAAACGAGAACGTAAATCAATGCACAAATTCATAACATAAGGCTTAACACATAATATTACAAGTTAGCCATGCATACACATAAAAAACGAGGCAAGAAGGAACAACGAGAAGTAACGAAAAGGCAAAAGAAATCTCCTTGAATTCACCCTGCTGGACACGGCCGTGTTAGAAAACAAAGGGAAACGGACACGACCGTGTCAGGCAAATAAATTCGAAAAAAACATTTCCGAGGGCTCAACACGGCCGTGTCCATTTTCCTTTATAAACTGACGCGGCCGTGTCAGGCGGAAAAATTCAGAAAAAAACAATGCCGAGAGCTCAACACGGTCGTGTCCAATTTCCTTTGTAACTTGACGCAGCCGTGTCAGGCCGAAATTTTTGGCGAAAAATGGCCGAAAATGGAAGCAAAAACAGGGCATTTCGGTTGGGGGCTTCAAGGAGACTCTTATGCCTTTCAAAATACACACAACAAACATCAAAATGACACCAATTCATCATAGGTTCATGCCCAACAAGTAGACACAAATTCAGCTCCAAAAATGTAAGCAATTCAAGTCATGAAAGGGGGAAGAAATGCATCAAGTATATCTCATCCAATCCTCAAGCTTCATTAATGGCAAATGATCATATCTCAACTAACATGCAAGGAAGATGCAATAAATGTTATAAATCATGACTTAGAAGCTATAAATCATCATCGTGTCTCAAGGGAACAAGAAAGGAGCAAGAATCCAACAAATTCTCCCAACATTAACTATTCACATGCTAGCTCTATCTCATAATTCAACCATGGAAATGAACTCAAAAGCACATAAAAGAGAGAAGAGGGAGTGTAGATGACAACCATGAACTCACCTTTCAAATTGGAGAATCTTGGGTGAAGATTTGAGCTCAAAATCACAAGGTTGGCAAAAGGGGGTTTTCTCTTCCTTCTTGCTTCCTTGGCTGATCGGTTCTTGGTGAAAGAGGGAGAGAATGGCTCGGTTTCAAGGGGGTTAGGGGCTGAAAGTGGGAGTTAACTCAAGTTCTAACTCATGGTTAAGGCTTAGTTGGGTTTAAGTGGGGTCCACAAGACTTTATAAGGTCAAAAGGTGTCTCTCAAGCATAAGGGGCTCGTTACTGGTGAAATTCGAGGGTCTTAATGAACTTAGAAAAATGTGAGGCTTATCCCATCGAACTCAAATCGTCGTAACAAGTTCAATGGAGGTGACGGAATTCGAATCCGAATTCCCGAGCTCAAGATACGCGTCCCGGAACCCAAGGTTCGCTAAATGCTCTTTAGCCTCCTTTAGGTCCCGTCTCCAAAACGAACCCCAAAAAGGCAATCAAAATAAATACCAAGACATGCAACGAGCACATAATCGAATTCATAAATCATATAATTAACATATATCACGAATTCACAAAATTCAGAATTAAATACAAATCCAAAACGAGCAAAATACAAAGCAAGGAAAGTTAAACATACAAGAATAACCGAATTCATATTAAAGCAAATAAGTTCAAATAACTTCAATTAGTCCACGTTAACAATTAAATATCACATAATCACATAGGGGAATTCATTAAATAGCCCACATAACAGGTTACCTGAAAAGTCTGATCAGTCGGGATGTTACAGGCTAACTGCTGAGTGGCTTCGTCGTCGCCTCCTCGGCGTCACCGGCGTCGAAACTGGAGACGCGAAGTGGGAAACTAGGGTTTGGAATTTTAGGGATTGTGAATCATCAATTGAGAGTCTGGAGAAGAGAGCCACTGACCCAGAGCTTATGAATTCTCAATTCTCTAAGTCGATTTCCTAAAAACGTGATATTATAACACGTTTTTATTACATATAAATTTAAAAAAAAAAAAAATTTAACTATAGGTTCGGTTTTCGATTTGGTCCGGTTTAACCGTACAATCGAACCGAAAAAACCAAAAAACCTAAATTTTGAAAATAGCAAACTGAAGACCGAACCGAACACCCCTCGGTAGGCTCGGTTCGATTCGGTTTTCGGTCGGTTCGGTTCGGTTTTTGGTTTTTATGAACACCCCTACTTATATGTATGGGTCCTGAATTTCATATGCACTTTATGCATCATACGCATTTCCGAGTGTCAATTTGGTACATTGTGAGTCTAAGAATGTCCTTTATTGTTTCCTTTGTTTAGAGTTTGGTCCCGTGGGTAACGAGGAGGTCCCGTAGGCATCCGTTTTATATCCTTTTGCTACGCTACGTTGGAAAGGTGAGGTTTTCTTCCTTTTAACTATTATGACCTACGACCCTATGTGTTTTGAAGTCCGCATGCGAATTATGTATATTATATGATAAATATGTGTATGATATGTAATTTGAGGGCTCATCCCATTTTGTATAAGACTTTGAAAAGGCTTTTATATGTATATAAGCTCTATTTTGACCTTCTTTTTTAGAAGCTTTGAATACGTGTGAGTGTGTAGCGAGCTTTGAGCTTTGAAAGATAAGCTTATGAAATTATGATTTTGATTTATGAAATGGGCCCCGGAGAGTGGTATGGCATCTCGGGATGGCCATGGGGTCGCCGAGCTCCCCCATCAACACTTTCCTTTGAGAGTTTCACCTAACCTTAGGAGTTTTGAGGAAGGGAGGTGCTCTTGAGCCGGTGGTATCCCCGCCGAAGGTGAAAGGAAGTGATTAATCCTTAACTCATTTTTTATTTGACCGATAGAAAGGGCTTGCTACCCTTCTATCACCCGGAGTAAGGATGGTTTATGATTTTAGTTTTGATTATGAATTATGATTATCAAAAGGGTTTGGAAGGAGAACTCGTACTCGCCGAGTTAATATGATTATGTATAAATATATAAAACGGGAATGGACTCTTAAATACTTAAAATTGGTCGTTTTGGCCTTTGGCCCTTAACTTCATTTAAGTATATATATATATCTATTATCCCGGGAAACGTTTTAGCTTGCAAAAACCATCCCCCGGTTCATGGATCTTTTAGAAATTGATAAGTGCTTTGTTCTATATGTATATATGGGGGTGTGTGTGTGTTAGCCCCTCACTAGTCTTTAGGACTGACCCTCTTTTTTCTTCCTCTTTTTTCCCTTTCTTTTGAGTTGCAGGTGCTTTTGGAGTTTTGAGCTAGGCGGTTGTCCTTGTGTCTTTGGATGAGGCTAGCTCGAGTCACATGCACTATATTTCGATTATTTTATGCCTTTTGTTAATTTTGAAATATGTATAATTTGATACTTAGATTTTGGCCTGGGATAAGCTTTTTATTTTTGTCTTGTATCTAACTTTGTATAAGTTGCATATGATAGATATGATATGATAATTGCTAGCATGTTATGATTTTAAATTTATCGCTTCCGTATATTTATGTTTTATGCGTGCTCTGTATTGTTATAGGGTCTAGACCGCCTAGCTAGGTTGTGTATTTTTGTTTGTCACCCGTTCGCCATGGCTTGGTGCGTGTGTACGGAGTTCTCATTTTGTTACACGTGTCGGGTTATGGTGCGGGGGATGTGTTGCCCTTCGCTCCGGGATGCTACATCCTAAAGTGGTATCAGAGCTCCAGGTTACAAAACCGGAGCTCTAGTGTCGTGTCGGGTCCGTCTAGGTCGTTCGGCTTACGATTATGTGATTGTTTGCATTCACTTTCATCATTATGTGACTTATTTGATTTTATTTGTATTAATTGTTCACATGAACATGCACTAAACCCTACTATGCATCAATATTTTCTTGAATTGTGGTTCTTATTTAGGATGTCATCTTAACACTCAACCGTGGGAGAAGAACGAATGCCATTGATATACCGAGAGTTCCGAAATTGCAACCCTCCGATGTGTTTTGGAGGTGATGATATAAAGGCTGAACAATGGATTACCGAAACTTCATGGATATAGGATGCTCTATCGGGGACATCACAAGATAGAGTGATTTGCACCTCTCTTCTAATTCAAGGCCAAGCCTTACCTTGGCTCTAGGAAGTGAGAACGGAGTTAGCGAGGTACGGTGAAGTGATCACGTGGGAAAACTTTATTCAGGAATTTCATAACAAATATATTCCTTCTAGTGTAAGAGTGAGGAGACTTCAAGAATATTTACATCTCCAACAAGATTTGAAGATGGCGGATAATTATATGGAACTTGAGAGATCGAGTCCCTATGCTACTCAAGTTGTTGATAACTACCGACTCAAGGCCCGAAATTTTATGCAAGGACTCAAGAATGATATCCAACAAATTCTCTATGCTTCAACGGTAAATTTTTTATCCGAAACGATGAAAAAAGTGGTTTGAAGCGAGATGGAGAAGCAACTAATAAAGTCCCATGCCCTTCGAGAGAAATAAGCAACCAGTTCAAGTTCGAATTTAGGTAAGAGACCCCGTGCCACAAGAGAAACCTCCAAACTCTCAAGATGTTAATCCACCAAAGAAGAAAGAAAAGAAGAAGCCCCGACTACCGAAACCGATTCCGGAGCCCACTCTAACGGCTCCAATCTGATGTGCTTATTGTAAAGGTCCAAACCACTCAATGAAGGATGTCGAAAGAAGTTGGGTACTTGTTACGGATGTGGTGAACCGGGACATATGGTGAGTACTTGTCCAACGAAATCAAATCCAAGACCTATGAAGAATCGTGACTCCGAGACCCCGATTCAAACCCAGAGTAAGGAGTCTCTCGTGTTAGCGGGGTATACTAGGCAATCTTCTTTAAGAAGGCCAACCCATTGACATGTATGATGAATAAGAGGTACGGTTGTGAGTGGGAAGAGGCGGTTGAAGAGAGTTACCCACGGTATCGGCTTTTGCCTAACTGGAGGTATGAAAGGCTACTTTGTTTCCAATCGAGCCACAAAGGAATGCCTTTGTTGTACGTTGCTTGCAGAAGAGTTGTAGCCTACGCCTTGAGAAGTGCCAGGTCACAAGTGTATCCCACTCATGGTTTGAAGTTGTTCGAAGTTTTGAGAGACCGGTAGTAGTAGCAAAAGAAAGATGTTATGGACTTTGTGTAGTAATGTCTATATGCCAACGGTTGAGGATTCTTCAACTACTCCCCATTTTTTATTTAGGAAGTGGGGGTAAAAGACTAGGACTTCGTGTCCGGTTTGCTAGTTAAGGATGTAATATCTCGAGAAGTTTGTCGTTCTTCAAGATCAGAATGGCGCAGTGGAAGTGTCGAGTTGGGTTGTCTTCAGAACCGTTCAAGACCCCTTAGGACCTCAGGACAGGTCCTTTTGAAGGGGGAGAGGTTGTAACATCCCGATTTTTAGGCCGTACAGGTACGCCCTAACGAGAGTGTTATATGCGCTTTTAAATTATTTAATTATGCAATTGTGTGCTATTTTAATGATTATGTGATTATTTGAAATTAATTGTAATTAATTGTTTAACTTATAACTTGAGTTTTTTAATGTTTATGTCTACGTGCCTCGGAATTTGCTTTCTACGTGTCCGGATTTAATTTTGATTTTTGTGAAATCTTGGTATACGTGAAATATGTGAGTTATGAATGTGCTTCCATGATCGTTACGTGTTTTAGAGTTTGTTGATTTTGGTTCTTGGCTCGTTTTGTAAAAACGGGATTTGTGAGGGACTCGAGTGCCTTACTAGTTTAGCGCACCTTGGGTTCCGGGCTCCATAACTTGAGATCGGGAATTCAGATTCAAATTCTGAAAGAAGATTCGGACTCTTAACGAAGAATGGAAGCCAAGGAACCTAAATTTGTAATTTTCTAAGCCCGTTTGGACCTCCAAAATTTTACCGAACCGAGCCTCGCGTGCAACTTGGACCCCTTTGTACTCTTTTGGTCATATCTTGAGAAATACTTGACCAAATTAAATGGTTCTTGGGCCCAAATCTCCAAGACTTAATCTCCTATCCCTCTATTATCCAGTCATTTCGTTTCAAGGTAGCCAAGAGAACAAAAAAAGGGGTTTTGCTCCAGCAACCCGAAATCCAAAGGGGAGGAGGAAGAACACTATTTAATTTTCAAGTTTTGAGCTCAATACTCATCCGATTCGCCTCAAATTTGAAAGGTAAGTCCATGAATGTTTTCTCCATCTTCTCATCTTTAATTTGACACCTTATTTGCTGATTTCCATGGAGAAATGAGTGAGATATTGAATATTTGGTGAATAGTAAGGGTTTGGGCTTTCTTGGAGAATTTGCTTGATTCCTTGCATCTCCTTTGGATTTGATGCATCATATCAGAGCCTAAGACATCACTTTCCATTTGATGAACTTATACTGCATCATAGTTTAGGAATTTTGAGGTTTCATTGAAGATATATGCATGAAGAAAAAAGGGAATTCTCATCCTTCGCTTACCTCTTGAGATGTGGCTTGTTTGATCTTATTTTTGAGCTTTTCTTGCATGAATTATGTATCATATACTTGAATTAACATGTTAACTTGAAGATAGCTTGGATTGGTTGGTTTTGTTGAGTTTTTTGGCCTGAAAATCACGTTTTCCCTTGCTGTCGCGAGGACTCGCGGACGCGATTGGGGTTTAGCTCTTTTCAAGTAGCGACCGCGACCCCAAAATCACCTTGTTTCGACTTGTTGCAGCTTTAGGTCGTGGCCGTGACCATTTTTAAGTCATTTCTGGTCAAGCCCGTGACCGTTTTCAGGCCATGTTTCGAGATGGAGGTCACGGGTGCGACCAAAACATGAAGAAAATTGGTAGCGGCCGCAACCACCTTCCCTTGTGTTTATGCATGTGTTTTCTTCGTTCGTTCGTGTTTTGCTTGCTTTTTATGATTCGTTTATGACTCGTATATTATGTTAACATGTAATATTATGTGTTAGGATGTACGTTATGAATTTATGGCTTATTTTACGCCCTCGTTTCCAAGTTATGATCTCTTATGCTCTATATGCTACCTTATGTGCATACTTGAATCAATGCTTCATTTATTCACCTCGTATGATCTCTTCTTGCTACTTTTATAATATGTATGCATTGATAACATGTTGTATTATGTGTTACCTTGTTTAATATGAATTTATGATTGATTTTAGATGCTCGTTTTTTATTTATGCTCTCATGTGCTCCTAAGTGACTTAAGTGCTTTTCAATGTGCCTGAATGAGTTAGAACTTTGTTTATTTGCATAATGTGCTAATCTCTCGTTTCTTTTATGACTTGATTGGAATGATAGCATGTCAAATTATGTGCTAACTTGAAGTATTGAATTTATAGGACCATTTAATATGAAATACGTGAAATATGGACGCATATGTCTTAAGTGTGGTATTTTATATGCACTTTATGCATCATATGCATTTTTCGAGCGTCAATTTGGTACATTGTGAGTCTAAGAACATCCTTTGTTGTTTTCTTTATTCAGAGTTTGGTCCCGTGGGTAACGAGGAGGTCCCGTAGGCGTCCGTTTTATATCCTTTTGCTCCGCTACGTTGGAAAGGTGAGGTTTTCTTCCTTTTATCTATTATGACCTACGGCCCTATGTGTTTTGAAGCCCGCATGCGAATTATGTATATTATATGATAAATATGTGTAGATATGTAATTTGAGGGCTCGTCCCATTTTGTATAAGACTTTGAAAAGGCTTTTATATGTATATAAGCTCTATTTTGACCTTTTTTTTGAAAAGCTTTGAATATGTGTGAGTGTGTAGCGATCTTTGAGCTTTGAAAGATAAGCTTTTGAAATTATGATTTTGATTTATGAAATGGGCCCCGGAGAGTGGTATTGCATCTCGGGACGGCCGTAGGGGTCGCCGAGCTCCCCCATCAACACTTTCCTTTGAGAGTTTCACCTAACCTTAGGAGTTTTGAGGAAGGGTGGTGCTCTTGAGCCTGTGGTATCCCCGCCAAAGGTGTAAGGAAGTGATTAATCCTTGACTCGTTTTTGAATTATGACCGATAGAAAGGGCTTGCTACCCTTCTATCACTCGGAGTAAGGATGGTTTATGATTTTAGTTTTGGTTATGAATTATGATTATCAAAGGGGTTTGGAAGGAGAACTCATACTTGCCAAGTTAATATGATTATGTATAAATCTATGAAACGGGAATGAACTCTTAAATACTTAAAATTAGTTATTTTGGCCTTTGACCCTTAACTTCTTTTAAGTAATATACCTATTATCACGGGAAACATTTTAGCTTGCAAAAACCATCCTCGGTTCATGGATCTTTCAGAAATTGATAAGTGTTTTGCTTTATATGTATATATGGGTGTGTGTGTTAGCCCCTCACTAGTCTTTAGGACTGATCCTCATTTTTGTTCCTCTTTTTCCCCTTTCTTTTGAGTTGCAGGTACTTTTGGAGTTTTGAGCTAGACGGTTGTCCTTGTGTCGTTGGTTGAGGCTAACTCGAGTCACATGCATTGTATTTCGATTATTTTATGCCTTTTGTTAATTTTGAAATATGTATAATTTGATACTTAGATTTTGGCCTGGGATAAGCTTTTTATTTTTGTCTTGTATCTAACTTTGTATAAGTTGCATATGATAGATATGATATGATAATTGCTAGCATGTTATGATTTTAAATTTATCGCTTCCGTATATTTATGTTTTATGCGGCTCTGTATTGTTATAGGGTCTAGACCGCCTAGCTAGGTTGTGTATTTTTGTTTGTCACCCGTTCGCCATGGCTTGGTGCGTATGTGGAGTTCCCATTTTGTTACACGTGTCGGGTTATGGTGCGGGGGATATGGTGCCCTTCGCTCCGGGGTGCTACACTTTCGACTTGTTGAGGATGAGGACTTTCCCTTATTTGTCTGGGAGTCCCCGTCTTATTGTTCTTCCTCTTCCCTCGACCTGGGGTGGCTGAGGTAGTAGCAGTTGGGCCCTCGGGAGATGGAGCATTGGTGGCCTGGGCTGCTGGGCACCTTGGGTTACCACTCGAACAACCCTTTCGACCGTTTCTTGTGTCCCCTGCTCGTATGCGGCCACTTCCTCCACGGTCGCTGCCGCTTGTCATTTCTTCTTCCTGTGAACGTTCAATTGCTTGTCATTTCTTCTTCCTGTGAACGTTCAATTGCTTGATTTCTAGCCTCCATGAGGATTGTGCCTGCAAAAGATAAAATCGATCTGTAAGGGGAAAAATCGATCAAACTGCGATGCAGAATTTATGTTTAAACGATTAAGGAGTCGAAAGGGAACATGCTTGGGTGATTGAAATTGAGGATGGTTTCACTTGTACCCAAAGTGAAGTCCCTGTATCTAACAGTTCCAGGCCCCATTCCCTCCTCGATGTTGAGCTGGGGCTGGGTTAGATATCGAGTACAAAAGGGTCGACCTCCCTTAGGCACTAAATTAGAGTGGGTGGCCATGTTAATTTTCCCCTGGGCATCTTAGCCTTCTCGATATCGTTCCAAGAGGTGTGTTTCTACCTAGGCCACCCGACTGGGGACTTGATGAAGAAGAAGTTATGTTTCCATCCGAACTCGTGAGACGTGGTCAGAGCCTTTACAATTTTGAAAGCTGGGGAGAGCTTGCAACTTCACAAAGCCTTGACCATCTAGGGACGCCACAGGAGAGATTGAGGCCAAGAATACCTCCCCAAAATATGCGAAGGTGGCCGAAAGCCACAGACAATGAAGGAGAAGTCTGAAGGCGTTGACAAGACAGTAGGTAGTTGGAAAAAGTCGGATTGGGGTGATATCAAGGGTGTTGAGGAGATCAATAAAGTTCGGGTCGAGCGGCACTCTCATCCCATATTTAATGGCGTAGGTGGTAATAGCAATGCATTCCTTGGGAGGGTTTCCTATCCTCAGATCGGAAGTTGGCTTTATTATTTCATACCCCTCAGTAGGGCCACTTGCCTGCACGAGATCGACCATACCCTGTCAGAATGCCCTGGAATTCCTCGATCTCTTCGTCTGAAACCGTACTCCACGTCTGAGAATGGTGAAGGACAGACACTTGGGGGCCATCTTATTTTTTCTTAGAACCAAAGGTCGAGGTCTCCGCCCCAATGGATCGATCAACTCTCGTTTCTTGGGGGGCTTTCTTGGTTGAGGCCTCTGCTTGATCACCCCCATTGTTTTCTCTCCCCTCATCAGAGTCGTCCGCTTCGCGATCACTCGGCTCATCCAAGGCCTCATCATCCCCGGAGCTAACTATCTCTGTCTCTGAGTCACTTGACTCGTCGGAAGAGGATCCGCCTGAGGAAAGAGCCACTGTCTCAACCCCTGGCATACCTACTGGGGTTGGGATGGAGTCGGGCTCATCGACTAGCCCACCAGTGTAGTAGTCAGGGATATGCTTTCTTTGGGGGCATAGGGATTTGCTCTTGGGAAGCCATATGTTTGGAATGAGAAAGAAGTGAGAAAAAGAAAAGCTAGAGGTCGAGAAGAGTACCTTGAAGAAAGGGACTTGAACTCTCGATCGACCTCTGGGAATCTCTCCTAAATGCTCCTAAAAGCGTTGCTCGAAAAGCTCTCTGGGCTCTCAGGAAACGCTCTAATGCTTTGATGAGTAAAGTGACGAATGATGGTGACAGGGGTCCCCTATTTATAGGAAGGGTGCTCGGGATGCGAAAGGTCACAATGATTACCTCCTGAACCGCTATCAGACACAATAATTACCCCCTTTCCCGCCTAGCTGAAGTCAAAATTTAAATCTCGTGCCTAAAAAGTCAACTGACAAGTCGATCGACGTGTCTACGGATGCGCCCCTCTCCGTCAAAGGTTGCCAGCCACGCTATTACGCACCTGCAACCTGGGGGGCTAATAATGGGGCACTTTCCGGAAAGTGCCACATGGTGTCTCTCACAAGTAACACGTAGGTAATTCCCGCCACATGGTTTTACACGTCACTTAATAGCAGGTCGATGTAGACCCCAACTTCCCCAGTCGGTCGATTAGCTCCCATGAGACGCCACATCAACCGGCCAAAGCACTCGTACGCCACCTCCAGGAAGGACAAATCGACCACAAGGCCATCTCGATCACCTAGTCTGTCGACCAATCACGGTCTATGGCAGCGTGTCCAGTAAGGTCATAATGGCTCGAATTAATACGAAGTACAAGGGGACCAAGTTTGACACCCTATTACTTTTAGGTACTTGTTGCCCCCTAACAAACTGGCTAGAGCATTAAATGCACATCCAGTATGTGAACAGGTGTCACACACACTTCTTGGGCCTATAAATATCTACAGCATTTACGGTATTGGTAAGCAATTCACTGTTCATTCGATTGTCTATACTTTCTCTACTCTTCTTTGAGTGAGTACCTGATTTGAGGGTCGGAGTGCCAAATCTGGGATAAACTCTCATTCCCCCAGTTTGGCCTTTAACTCACGTTTGTTATTTTTTGACAGCTATAACTCGAGAGTTCTCATCCTATAAACTCTGAGTGGTTGAGCTCCCGGAATCGATCCAAGTCACTTGATATAGTTCGATCACGATCAAGGATGATAATTCTGTTTATGTTTTTCCCAAGGGCCCCTCTACTGTCGGCTGTTCGTCAGCCTATCGTCGGGAGTCTCCTGTTCTGACGAAAAACTGACATGATTTGTAAAAATCCCATTGGTTTTTTCCCGTCGGAATTCGGGCAGAATTTTGTAATGTTAACACCATTCACCTTTGTCATTCCATAACACCTCCTGGTCATAGCTATTTTCCGATGGTAATACACACTTCCATCTATATTAAGTTTGCACCAACCTCTATCCGGCTTTTGCCATACTATACTGGTTTTCTTAATAGACTCGTCATTTGGTAATGGCTCTGAACGTTTGAGATCACTTACTAACAACTTTATTCTTCCTATAGTTGTTGGGGTGTAAGTTTTAATAGAAACAAACCTTATACGAGTGCAAGTATATACCGACAATTGTAACACATAAGGTGTCGACCAATCACTCACTCAATATTTTCTCCAATCGATAGATCAAATACAAATTATGGAATTTTATCTAAACTACTAATTAAACCAAAGCAACTAAAACATAAAAATAAGTAAATGAAAGCAATAAATAAACACGTAGATAGGGAAATAATAATATGAGATAAATATTTTGAACATCCTGTACTATCGCGATTTATGGAGTTTTCATTCTGAACTATAAAAAGTCGACTTTTGTATGCTCAACTATTGTTTTTTAATAAATTGCAACCTGATTCCACTCATCGTCTAACACGTGAAAGAAATCTCTTGTACGTGTCACACATCCACCGGAATCAGGTACCGATATGATGCCAAACCAAATTTGCAAAAAATAAAAGGTATGATGAACTTTTCAAGACTCAATATGATGAGTCTATCTTGCAAGACCTATTTCAGACCCTCCGGCCCCTTCCCTGGAGAAACCCGCTATTGATTTGACTTTCGATAAGTGTGGACCTACTTTGAGACGAGTGATAAATTAAAGGGAGTGCTTTAAACAAATTTTTTTGAAGAAAATAGAAAAATGTTGAGGAGAACATTTTCTCGGAATGTAGACATTAGCAAACTTATTTTGAAGATTGTCACACGCCACAGGGGCCTTACTCTCCCAGTTTTGATAGGCGTTTTCGGTATAATGAAATGGATAACTTGGAAAATGATATTTAAACACAATCTTCTCACTACTACACATTACATGAACCCGTTAGTGCAAAACCATAGTGTTCACATCATCACTTTATACTGTATTCTTTTTCTCGAAGGCAATAAATTTTCAATAAACAAAAAGAAGTGGTTTACTTTAATTGATTATATTTGGTGAGTTCAATTATCACTCATATAAAATTATTTATTTTGTTTGTGTCTTGGCCTTCTGTTAAAAGAGGATCTCGTGGGTGGGGTGGACTAGATAATATTTTCTTGCAATAGAATTCTGAAAAATTTAATTAGTCTATTTATTACCTGATAATGTAATTTTCATTGTTATGCCCAACATTATTGATGACTTTTCATTGATCCAAAAAACCCGCAGAGTGCCCGCAGGGCGTAGCTCAATTAGTTCCAAATGGGTAGACTTGCTACAAAGTGCAAGGTTTAATTCTCTTGGTTTTCGGTGTGAGAATTTTATTCTTGAATCTAATATGAGCTTTGAGAGTAGACTCCTTGTAGGTTGTGGGAGGCACACCTCCCCCTTAACGGGCCGCTGAGTACCTTATTTACTTTCTCTCATCTGTTTTGTCGGGTCGGGTTATGGTTAGCCCTTTGAGTTAGGAATTCAACTTTTGCTAAAAAGAACCCAAAGGATACTGTGACTTTTTAAAATAAAGAAACTTTAACCAAACCATTGAATTAAACTTGCTAGTAGATTGAGTGGGATAATTAGAGGGGTTCAAATTCATTAAATCAAAAAAGTTCAAAATTAAATATTAAGTTACCTAGTAAGTTCGTATATTCTTATAACTCAAACCTATTAGATCACTACACATCAAAGTAAATTACTCCAAAAATTTTAATGGCTCCATAAGTAGACTGCGAATAAACGAGTAATGTTTGGCATCTACACGTAGAATAGAAGAGGTTTCCATCTTACTTAGAAGCAAATTAAATGCATTAAGTATATACAAAACCTTAATTATAAAACTATTTATACTCATAAACTATGATGTACGAATACGAATATGGTGATATAGACACGGTACAAAATTCGCGAATTTCCTATCTAAGAAGTGTCAGACACGACATTCGACACGAATACCTGACATGACACGATAAAATAATATTTTTAGAAGTGTACGTACATCATAACTCATGACAGCTTCAGCCTTCACTGTACCAACAAAATCAAAACTCAAACCCCTATGATATATAGGTATGTATATGGCCATATGGGTCACACTTTCTAGAGGCCTTATACAAGCATTTATTAGATTCACATGACACTAATGAAAAATAATTAAGTTTGATGATCTCTCAATTCTCAACCACTATTTAGGCAACCTCAATGCATATTCAATATCTTCACAATTTCTTTCTTTTATATGAAGATTGGTTTTTAAGTTCTGAGTATGCATCAAATGACTCAAATTGAGTTGTATCTTGGATTTAAATATTTAAAGATAAGTCGTTATTTACATTAAATGATGCATATGGGATTATAAACGCCGGGTTCATTCATCCTTAATTGCAATAGAAACACCAAAACGTACATAGTATTAATAATAAAAAGGTTTTTACAAAGTATTCAGAACGCACGAGCCTCCTGCTCGTTCGGGCCTTGTGCTGTTTCATCCCTCCATTAGTCATCCCCTCCCCACGGTTTCATTAACATTAATGTTGATGGTGCTTGCTTTGTTCAAACTGGGGAAGAGGGCTTTGGGATTGTGGACTCTTCCTGAGACTGCCTTGGTTGGGATTGTGGCGTTAGACAAGGGTAGTTGGTTTGTGAGTTTATGGAGGCTTGGGCTGCGGTTCAGGGGCTCGGTTGGTCTTGGAGTGCAATTGGGACTGCGTTGATTTGTAGGGTCCGCCGCCCGTTAGATGATGATTCCCCTTGTTGGGAACTTGGTTTATGAAGTTAGAAGACTTAGCACTCTTTTTGTTTCTTGTCAGTTTTATATCGGTAGGGAGAGCAATTGTGTCGCTCATTTTTTTTGCTCGCCGCGCGGTCTCGGCCTGTGCTAGTGCCCCTTGCTTGCTGACTATTATTTCGCTTTTGATTCAATCTGAGTCTGTTGTTTGATTTGTGGCGTCTGTTTGCCTAAAAAAAAATAGATAAAAATATTACAAATTTTACCGTTATGAATTATGAAAATTACAAATAACCTCAGTTCATTAGGGTTTAGATCAATTAATAAACAAATTGACTTTTATATGCTTAATTTAAAAATTAAAAAACGAAAACTAAAATATTTTAAAAAAATTAATTAAATGTTAAGTAACTATAAAATTAAATTTTGATTTGAATATTTTTAAAATA
Organism: Lantana camara; assembly: GCA_037501455.1. NCBI lineage: Eukaryota > Viridiplantae > Streptophyta > Magnoliopsida > Lamiales > Verbenaceae > Lantana > Lantana camara. The sequence goes on along the minus strand of CM074859.1, from coordinate 93,591,814 downwards.
ATTGTTTTTTGGTTTTTTTTAATTTTTTAAAAATTTAAGTTGTAGGTGAAGTGGTCAATTTACTCATAAAATCAACTAAACCCTAATAGAATAAAACAATTTGTAATATTTGAAACTCTCAAAGGTGGGGTTTTAATATTTTAATCCAAACTGGTATGACTTATAATTATGCAATCTTGTAAGGGCTGAAGATGTAAAAAGCCTAATAAAAAATTAAAGCATGCATTAAAATCGAAGAGTTCTTAATTAAAGACTTGAATATATAATGTATTCAGCTCAAACAAGAAAGTTCAAACACTTGCAAACGGGCTATTATGATAAGGAAAATTTTGCACCTGTCCTAAATAACCCGTCTTGATTTGAAACTAAATAAATAGGATAAAAAATAATAATAATAAAAAGCAACGCGGGTATATAGAAATTAGGGACTGTATATTAAAACACAACAAAAACAAAACAACAGTTTAGAATCAGCCAAAGTTCATCATAAGTTGTCAAAACTACTTCTCAATCAAAAATCTACAAAGTTATTGTGTATTGGATACTTCTAATCACAACACAACAGCAGTCTAAGATCAAAAAAAGTTCATCATAAGTTGTTACTACTTCTCAATAAAAAATCTACATAGTTAATAAGATCTGAAATCTTCTTCTTAGTTACGAAGAAATAGAGTTCACTACCCGAACTAAAATCAAACTCGCAACTGCAAACAGAGCCAAGATGTTCAGAGCTTTTTCCGGCCCCTTTCCCCCTTTTCCAGTCATTTCACGCTTCATTTTGGTCGAATCCTTCTCCTTCTTTAGAGTCTCTATCCGCTCCAGCATTTTCTTGATCAGATTCTTCCGCTCAACAATTGTTTCATCCGTTTCCTTCACGAGAGTTTCCAGTGCAACAATCTCTTCATCTTTTTCCTTTAGTAGACTTTTCAGTACAACATTGTCTTTTTGTTTATTTACAAAGGTAGAAATGTCTTCCAGTAGTGTAGCTTCAAGTGTCTTGTCCCCGGAGCTGTTGGGACCGCGCGCACCTTCACCCCAACTCCACATTAGTATGATATTGTCCGCTTTGGGCCAAGCCCGCACGGATTTGTTTTTGAGCATCTCCCAAAAGGCCTCGTGGTTTTTACTCTTTGATTTGAAGGGGTTTTCCACGTTAAAAATCTCGTGTCTCTATTCCTATTTGGTTGATTATTTTTATATCCTTTGGCATACTTGGTTGATTGTTTATTGGGCATTTGGAGAGGAGTTTTAATTTCCGCTGCGTACACTCAGTTTGGTGTATCCCTTTCCTATCAGAGTGGTATCAGAGAAGGAACTTATATTGCTGATCACTTGAATGAGTTTCAAGGTGTTCTTGATCAGTTGATAGGTATGGGCATTAAATTTGATGATGAAATTATCGGACTTTGGATTCTTGCCACTTTGCCTGATTCTTGGGAAACTTTACATGTTTCACTTGTTAATTCTTCCTTTGATGGTGGTATAACCATTGAGCTTGTGAAAAGTTGTGTTTTGAATGAAGAGATGAGACGAAAAACTCAGCATTCGTCTCAACCCGAGTTGTTGGTTTCAGAGAATAGGGGGAGAAGCCAACATAAATATAATAATAAAGGTAGAAGCAAAAGTCGCAGCAAGTCAAGGTCAAGATGGAAAGAATTTAAGTGTGATCATTGTGGTGAACCTAGTCATATCAAGAAATATTGTTTTAAATTGAAAAAAGAGCGTAGAGGCAATCGTGATAGGCACGATAAGAGAGACCAGGATAAGAATGATCGTGTTGCTACTGCTACTTCCAATGATGATCTTATTCTTGCATATAATGACAATGTAGTTGTCGTAGCCAGTGATGATTCCAGTTGGGTTATTGACAGTGGTGCATACTTCTGGTGATTTTGGAGTTTTGAAGATGGGGAATGATACGGTGGTACCGGTAGTAGGCATTGGGACTGTTTGTTTGAAAACCAACAGTGGGTCGAGTTTGGTGCTTCATGATGTTAGACATGCACCTAATGTTCGTTTGCACCTGATTTCAGCAAAAAGGCTCGATGATGATGGCTATTGTAACGCCCCAACTTTTCAGTATTTTAAAATGACATATGTATTTACTAATTTGCGCAAATTAATTGGTTTTTAGTGTTTTCTATAATTAAATTTCATTGTTTAATTGTTAAATAAGTGATTAATTGAAGTAGATGCAATATTTGAATTTGAATTTGTGTGAATAACTTGTGTGTTCCTTAATTGCGCGAAATAATTATTATACGTGTTTTATATATTTAATTTTATGTTAATTGTATTAAGTGTTCTAATTACTTTATTTTTTTTAATGTTATTATATTATATATTTTTATAACATGTATATATGTTAATTATGTTGATTATGTTAATTATTATATCCTAAGTTATTTAATATTAAGTATTTTTGTGAATTCATATCAAATTGATATTTATTGCATAAATCGAACCTGATTGCAACGTGAATTAACTTCCCGAACTTGATTTAATCTCTTCTATGGACTTACTTGCTCATTTTATGAACTTGAGTACTTAATTGCATTGGTTCTAATTGAGCATTTGTTATGGAATTGAATCTAACTGCATGACTTAAATAATAGAAGGACCTAATAGCAAATTGGAGCATCCCTTCCTTGCATATAGCAGCAATCACGTACCATTTGCTTCCTTTTCATACAAAACATTACATACACTTGTTCTTGCTTTCCTTGCTCAGTCGAACCAAACCCTACTTGGAGGAGTGGGAGATTTCATCATCCAAGCATCGTTTGTGTGGGATTTGTGATTATTGAAGCTTCATCAACATCATCTCTTCATCTCTTCTTCCATTTCTTTCATTTAAGGTAATTTTGGAGATTTGATGAATTCTTGAATTGAATGTGATAGCTAGGGCTTTGGTATGAATTGGTTGAATTGAGTAATTGTTGTTGGAAGCATGTTCGTGAACTTTGAGCATAAGTTTGATGCATATATTGTGAAGTTTAGGAGCTTAGATCATAGGTTGGCATATGGGTTTGTAATGAATAATTCTTGATGATCTAGCTTGGAAATATGTGTTTTTATGAATTGTTATTGGTCTATTTGTATGCTAGTAGGTGTATATCATGATATTTGAGCATTTAATTGTGAGTTTGATCCATTTTTGGAGTGTTTGAGGTTGGTACGTTGTTGTTCTGTTATATGCTCTGTTTTTTCTCTTCTGCGTACATGACACGGGCGTGTCACCTTTTCCTCGTTCAGCATGACACGGGGTGCACGTTTGTCTGGTTCCTCTATACCGAGACACGGTGGGGTCACGGCTTATTGTATAATGGTGACACGGGCGTGTCACCTTCTATTTTCCTGCATATTGTTTTGCATGCATGGCTGTACGTGCATGTGTTATATATATATATATATGTATAATATAATGTATTATATTTATATATTTATATGTGCTTAGTAAATATTAAATGTTATTTGAATTAATTTGATTGAAAATGTGAATTTGTGAATTCGAATGACTTGAATATATGATTTAATTTCTTAATAGTGCACATGAACATTTTCATGACATAATCTTATCTTTTACATATTCATATCATGATCATTGCCATTGTCGAGCGTCTTAATTGGTCATATTGAGTCTCACTTCACTTTCTTGCACAGATTTTGATCCAGTTGGACACGAGGCCGGTCAGTGAGGCTCGTGTTTTCTTCTTTTTATGGTTCGAGGTGGGTTTCTCTTCTACTCAGATAAAACGACCCGATATATCTCCCTATGTGAAAAGTTTTAAGCCAAAGTAATACGATTATATATATATTGAGTCTTTTCTCGAGTAAATGATTGCAAACGTAAAGCCCTTATTTCTTGAATCCTACCTAATGTTTTGGCGAGAATGAATGAATGTTCACAATGAATGGGGCCCAGGGACTTGGTGTGAGTGGGGACCCGAGGAGGCATGGGCTGACGGGAAACCCTCACACTAGTTCCACTAATGAACGGCGTAACCAGACCTCGTTAGGAGTTAGCGAGGAATGGACGCTGAGTGTCATCTGGGAGTCATGTTCCCCTTTTGGTCAATGAATGGGTGGATGGGCCTTGCAAACCCGCCACCAACCCGGAGGAAGAAGGTGGAATGTTATTGAATGCGCACGAAAGATTGAAATGCATGAAAAGAATGAATGAATTAATGTTAATGAATTACACGAGGTGTTGGTTGGAGATAATGCACGCCCACTCGCCGGGCCAATAATGACCTAATGTTAATGAATTGTTATAATCCCTTTTGATGATTTCTATTCGCCCACTTGGGAAATTCTTCCAAACCTCACTTGGGATTATAGCTTTCATGTGATTGTTTAAATACTGTCGTATATTATATTATGCCCTGTTTTTATACCCACCAGTCCCTTTTGGACTGAACCCGTTTAGTTTTCAGTTGTGCTGTGCAGGTGCCAAGGGTGCTAGGCGGGATTTCGAGTCATAGGTCTTGCATTCGTCTCTAGTTGATTATTGGTCTTACACTTGCATATTGCACTTTTGAACATTGTATAAGAATGCTTTTGGAGCGTACATGTTTTGAGCCTTAATGGAATTGGATGAGGTTATGATTTATTTTTGGAGCTTGAATGCCATTGTATTTATTAGGATCAGTTATTGCTTCCGTTTTAATGTTTATCCTGATTTTATGGTTCAAGGGTTAGTCCCGCCTAGCATAGAGGGTGTGTATGTCCCCGTTCGCCGTGATTTGGCTCGGGTATGGATCGTCCATTTCATATTCGGGTCGAGTCTCGGTGCGGGGGATGTGACACCTTGCGCTCGAGTGTTACAGCTATTGCAATTTCTTTGGTAATGGTCAGTGGAAACTCACAAAAGGGAATCTAATTGTGGCTCGAGGTGATAAATTCCATAATTTATATAAGATGAAGGCTTTTATTTGTGTGAACTCGGTTAATGCAGCAGAGAGTGACAACTTGTTAGAGCTTTGGCACAAGAGACTTAGTCACATTAGTGAAAAGGGACTCGATTGTTTGGCCAAAAAGAATTTGTTGTCAAGGCTGAAAAATACAAAGTTAGAAAGATGTGTTCACTGTTTGGCTGGGAAGCAGAAACGGGTTTCATTCAAGAGTCATCCCTCTTCAAGGAAAACTGAGCTTCTTGAACTGGTACCTCAGATGTTTGTGGACCAATGAAGGTACGAACTCATCGTGGTGCACTTTATTTTGTCACTTTTATTGATGATTGTTCGAGAAAAGTTTGGGTTTATGCTTTAAAAACCAAAGATCAGGTATTTGATGTTTTTAAATTTTTTCAGGCATCAGTTGAGAGAGAAACTGGTAAGAAACTGAAATGTATTTGTACTGACAATGGTGGCCAGTATTGTGGTCCTTTTGTTTCTTATTGCAGAGAACAGGGTATTCGGCATCAGAAGACGCCTCCTAAAACCCCTCAATTAAATGGTTTGGCAGAAAGGATGAATAGAACTCTGGTTGAGAGAGTCAGATGTTTGCTTTCAGACGCGAAGCTACCTAAGTCTTTTTGGGGTGAGGCTTTACTTACTGCTGCCTATATAATTAATTTGTCTCCTTCTGTTGCATTGCATGTTGATGTTCCTAATAGGGTATATGGAAAGGATGTCTCCTATGATCATTTATGTGTGTTTGGTTGTAAAGCTTCTGTGCATGTACCTAAGGATGAGAGGTCTAAGTTAGACACTAAAATGAGAGAATGTATATTTCTTGGGTATGGTCAGGATGAATTTGGTTACAGGTTTTATGATCCGGTTGAAAAGAAACTTGTTGGAAGTCGTGATGTAGTCTTCATGGAGGATCAAACCATTGAAGATATTAGTAAAGCAAGTAACGTGGAGTCTTCAGGTGGTGATGACTTGATATATTTGGATCCAAAACCTATTGTGACTTTTCCTGATGCAATTGAGTTAAACAATCAAAACGATGTGGAGACAGGGGTTGATCATGATCACACTGAGGAAGATCATGAAATTCAGAATGGGGAAGATAATCCAATTGTTGAGCAACCTTCAATCCAACCCAGAAGATCTACCAGGAACAGAATGCAATCTGTTAGATACTCATCTAGTGAGTATGTGCTTTTGACAGATTGAGGAGAACCTGATTGTTATGAGGAAGCTATGGACAGTGAGTTTAAAGAAAAGTGGTTTGAAGCAATGAAAGATGAGAGGCAGTCTTTACATGACAATCATACTTTTGACCTTGTCAAGTTACCTGAAGGTAGGAAAGCTCTAAAGAACCGATGGATTTATCGGTTGAAACAAGAAGAGAACAATTCAGAGCCGAGATACAAAGCCAGATTAGTTGTTAAAGGCTTCAGTCAGAAGAAAGGGATTGATTTTGGAAGAGATTTTCTCACCTATTGTGAAAATGTCATCAATTCGTCTTGTTTTGGGCTTAGCAGCTAGTCTTGATTTAGAAGTTGAACAGATGGATGTGAAGACTGCTTTCCTCCACGGTGATTTGGAAGAGGAGATTTATATGGAGCAACCGGAGGGTTTCGTTGTTAAAGGGAAAGAGAATTTTGTTTGCAGATTGAGGAAAAACTTGCATGGTTAGAAACAAGCTCCAAGGCAATGGTATAAAAAGTTTGAGTCGGTTATGCTGCAGCAGGGTTATACAATGACTAATGCTGACCATTGCGTATTTATTCAAAAATTCTCTGATGTTGATTTTGTCATTTTATTGCTTTTTGTTGATGATATGCTCATAATTGGTCATAGTGCTTCCAGAATTGACAGGTTGAAGAATGAGTTGAGCAAATCTTTTGCCATGAAAGATTTGGGACCAGCGAAGCACATTCTTGGCATGAGAATTTCTCGTGATAGAAATGTCAAGAAGTTATGGTTGTCTTAAGAGAAGTATATTGAGAAGGTGATTCAGAGGTTTCACATGGATAAAGCCAAAGTTGTAAGTACTCCTCTTGATGGATATTTTAAGCTAAGTAGTGCGCAGTCTCCTTCTAATGATGAAGATAAGAAGGATATGCAAGGTGTTCCCTATGCATCCGCGATTGGAAGTTTGATGTATGCCATGGTTTGTACGAGACCGGATTTAGCTCATGCAGTTGGCAAAGTTAGCAGGTTTCTCTCAAATCTGGGTAGAGAGTATTGGAATGCTGTAAAATGGATTATGAGATATCTCCGCGGCACTACAGATTTGAAGCTTTGTTTTAGGTCTGGGAAATCGATGTTAGTTGGATATACAGATTCAGATTTGGCCGGTGATTTGGACTCGAGAAAGTCTACTTCTGGTTATTTGATTACTTTTGCAGGGGGAGCAGTGGCTTGGCAATCTAGACTGCAAAAATGTGTTGCTTTGTCTACTACAGAAGCCGAATTTATTGCAGCCACTGAAGCTTGCAAAGAATTACTTTGGATGAAGAAGTTTGTTCAAGAACTTGGATTTTCACAGTCGAAGTATGTTTGTTTTGTGATAATCAAAGTGCAATACATCTCAGTAAGAATTCAAGTTTTCATGGTAAGTCGAAACATATTGATGTGAGATATCATTGGATTCGAGATGTTTTGAATTCCAAGTTGATTGAGCTTGAAAAGATTCACACTGATGACAATGGTGCTGATATGTTGACAAAGGTGGTGAGTCGTGATAAACTTGAGGTTTGTGCCGGGATGGCGGGTCTCAAGTTTGCATGATTAAATGGTGGTTTGTCTCCTTCCTCGACTTGGGCTGGAGGGGGAGATTTGTTGGGTCCAGCCCACATTATTTTGTTGGCCCAATTACAATATTAAAGCCCACAACATCCTTCTTCAATTTAAATAGGTTTGCTTTTCTTTTTGGAATTTAAGAGATCAGAGCAGCAGCAGTCGTGTTTGACCGAGAGAAGAAAAAGGAATTTTCTGCACTTTTTGACAACAGATTTTTGGGCAGCGACAGAAACTTTGCGTGGACGATCGGGAGGTCATTTGTGGTCCGATCGAACTGATTTTCGGACAGCAAATTCTTAACTCATCGAACTTGAAAGTGAACGGTGGAGATCGGATTTGGAGCACTGTAAATCGAGTGTTTCGGCACGTGAACTGTGATACGTTTTTCGGCTTATTTTTGGGTTCTTTTCTCCTTTTGTGTTCTAGTTCGTTTTTGATCGAATCGGTGTTTGGTTCGTATTTTGTAACGCCCCGTATTCTCGAAGGGCGTCCTGAAAACATTAACAAGTAAGTCTCTACACTTGTGTGTGTTTAATTTAAGAGTTCTTGAATTATGTGATTTAATGTAAATTCAATTTAATATGTGTTCATTCGAATTATTCTAAGATTAATTGTCAACTTGATTAATTACATGCATATTTAACCCTAACTGTCTAATTTGATTTAATTCAAATTTATTCCATGAAATAATTGTCAAGTTGATTTTAAATCCATCATGTTACTTAACTTGTTTAATTTCGGTTTACTTGAATTACTTGAGATTAATTGTCAATCATGTGTTTACGAAATGTCGTTAAATTGTACGAAAGGTTTCTAAAATTAAATTGAATTAAACTCTAATTGGTAAATCTATCTCTTTCATTTTAATTTGTAAAATTAATTCGGAGCTTGAATGTTTATTCGTAACTTTACCAATTTTATTTACGATTATTTGTACGCGATATTTCACTTTGCTACTCGATAAGGATACCCGGTAGTATATAGCTTGTGCACAAGGCACATTTCTCCCAAATCTCCTTTCTCTCTCTCTCTCTCTCTCTCTCTCTCTTCTCTCTCTCTCTCCTCTCCCACTCTCTCTCCCGCAGGTACTTTGCGCGGCTTTGGTTACGAGCTCATAACTCGATCGTTTCTCGACGGAATTCAACAAACGAATAGTCCATTTCGATTATCTCGGCGAGACCGATGCAAGAGTACCAATTTCACGGCCTAACGACAAACGGTGGCGGAGTTATGGCCGGATTTCAGTAGCAGCGGCGGAGCTGTCAGACCTCCGCCACTTCACCGGCGTTTCGCGGCGTTTTCCGGCCACCTCCTTGGTGCACGCGCCGAAGACCCAGCAAGAGGACATCCCGGCGCTTCGTTTGACATCGGCGTCGCGGCCATCGGAGCAGCGATGGCGCCGCCCAAAGCTCGAGGCGACGGCGCGAGTTACTGTAGCGACGGCGGCAGAAACTTCGGCGGCCAACGGGGGCCTTTTCCGGCCATCTTTTGGCCTCGGGCTCTTCACAAAAGTTGTTCGGAACGACGAGAACTAGTGGCCTGTGATCAGCCGACTCCAGATTCTGTGGTTTGGCGGCGGATCGCGGTGGCAAAGTGGCGGTGCAACGGCGGCGCTAGCTCCGAGGATTTTTCCGGCGAGCTACCTTAGGGCTTTCGAAGAGCTCGTCATGGGTAAGACAATGGCTTTTACGGATCGCATTTTGGTTCACCGGTTTGGAAGTAATTTGAGTTTGAAGATTTAGGGTTTTCGTGCTCTTAGATTTCAGATCTAGGACAATCGGCTTGGAATTTCCAGAAATTGATCGAGGATTCGGAACGGGCACGAAGACTTCATTCAGGACTGATTTTTCGGGATTTTTCCGGCGACCTTCGGCGGCGGTCCGGCCAAATTCCGGTAGCTACAGTGGTGGCGTTCCGGCGGCATCTGGTCAGAATGTTCGTCTCGTTGTGGTGAGTGCAACGCCACTTTCCGTTCGTTAATCGGACACTCGATCTATTTATTACGAATTATTTTGCGTGATTGTGATTATTTGAATTAATTGTTTTAAGTGCAAATAAATTGGTTATTGTTGGTTTGTTGATCGAGATGTATTCCAATCGTATACGAAAACATGTATTGAATGGATTGTCATATGCATGAATGTTTCGATTTACAATTTGAATCCCGATGTGATGAATTTACGCTATTTGTTAAGTACGAAGGGGTGTTATTGTAATATCTAGAAACTAATCTTTTATGTGACTAAATGAACTTGAATGATATTTTAGAAGAACGAACATGTTGTGATTTCTCTATATGGATTTGAGACGTTCTCAATGTTATGTTTGTTGTAAATTGTGTTTCAAATATAAATTTAGATACATGAAAGATGCTTGAACATCTTGAGACTTTATGCATGATAGGAGTTAGAATTGTAATATCTTGATTTACTCTTACTACTCGAAAATGGTATATTATGAATTAAGATAAATTGATAATTGTCATGTTTGTAAGTAATTAATTCCTAGTGGAATAATTGTATAAACACTTTAAACGAACAATTATGCTTAGTAATCAACTAAGGGGATGTTTGTGTAATAATTCTAAACTTTTATAAATGACTTAGGGGATGTAAGTGTAATATTTATGAAACTATGAATGTGACTTGAGCTTGTGTGCCAAACATGTTGTGAAGTTGTAAGGTATGATCTTAAGTGAATTAAATGCACTCTTTATTTGTATCAAGCATGCCATCTACGTACAACAACCTTGTATGTTTATATGATCAAGTTGCTCTTACTTATGTACTTTATAACTCGTCATGAACTTGATGCTTAATTCTAATATTATAATTGAACCCTGTGACATTGGGTGATTTAATATGAATTTTGTGAATACATTGACTTCTTAAATTGATCTTGCATCTTTGGATATGGAATTGCGTGATGGTTGCTTGTAAATACGATCTTTGTTGAGCATTGATATGCCTTGAATGACCACGACACCTTATCCAAGCACAACATGAACACTTATGCATAACCACGATCATGTTGAGCAACGCCGTGCGTCTTGTTTGGTTCATATAAAGTCTAAGTCTGGGCTTCTGTATGTCTTGTCACAGAGTTTGGTGGTGCCGGTGGGCCAGAGGTTTAGAGTGTTTGGCCCTTCACACTCTCAGACTCTACTTTCACGAGGTGAGGTTTAGGATTTTGTATAGTTATACGACCTATGGCCTTAATATGCTGATTTCAATCCTTGCATGCGAGTATATCTTATTATAAGTACGTATGTGTTGGATATGATATGTTTATGACCTTTGCGTGCGTCCTGCGTGGGTGGGAGCCTTCGTGGCTTAAATTCCACAGCGTAGGGATATGTATAAAAACCAATTTTGAGGCATATGTAAGCTATTTTGGAAAAATTCAGTTGTGTTATGATTCTGTAGCGAGTTAGCCATGTTATATGGTATCTGTTCTGTTCTGTTATATTGTGGATCCTAGGAGCTACGGGTAATGGGGCCTCCGGGACGGTTAGGGCCATCGGAGTTTCAACCATGTGCGTAGTTTCCATTTGAGATATCATTGCACGACCTTAGGGTGATGAGGGAGGCGTGATATCTTGAGCCTTCGGCTAAGGCCGGGGATGACTCTTGTGGGTTCGCTACCCTCTTGAGATCGAGTCTATTTTTAGACGGTTTATTATTAGATGGTTGGGGACTGTACATCCCCTCCATCATTGGTGTAGCGGTTGGATTGATTGTGATTTATGTTCTGAGGAGTAAAGGTGGGAAGCTCGTACTCGCCGAGCAGTTGATTATGTTATGTTATGGAATTATGAATCGGGATAGAGTCTTTCTGGAAAATGGTTTCTAAACTTATATCTATATCTTATTCGGGTTCTTTCAAAACGTTTTGGTATGTAACACCTATCCCCGGTTCATGAGTCCATCCTTTTTATTCTGTGCTATGCTCCTTATATATATATATTGTGGGTGTGTGTTAGCCCCCTCACTCGGTCAAGTTGACTGACCCCTCATTTACACTTTTAGTTGCAGGATTGTTGGCGTTTGCTAGGCGGAAGTGAGTCCTTTGAGTTGCACTTCGTCGATCTAGTCTTTCTATTTGCATTTGTCTTTTCATACGCTCTACTTATGCTTTGACTTGTAGACTTGAGATTATATTTTACTATTCGGTAGCCCTGTGTGGCACTCTCATTCGACCCCTTGTGGCACTTGATGATTATTACTTTATGTTGATATTCGGGATTAGGTATCTATGCTAGTTGAACCCGTCACCTGCTTTGCATGTTTTGTTTTAAATGCTTCCGCTATCTATTGTTGTTGGTTTTAATTGCTTTCGCACTCTGAGTTTTAGTCAAGTTAGATCCGCCTAGCCTAGTGTGTGAGTTGGTCTCCCGTTCGCTCTGATTCGGATTTGGGCATGGACTTTCATTTCATGTTCCGGGTCTGGGTCATAGTGCGGGGGATGTGGCATCCTCCGTTTGGGGTGTTACATATTTGGAGTTAGATTTATTGGTGTTTGAACCGCTGTAATTTTGCCTCGTATTATAGTGGATTTGTTTTTTGGGTCTCGAAGGCCTCGTGGTTTTTACTCTTCGATTTGAAGGGGTTTTCCACGTTAAAAATCTCGTGTTTCTATTCCTGTTTGGTTGATTATTTTTATATCCTTTGGCATACTTGGTTGATTGTTTATTGGGCATTTGGAGAGGAGTTTTAATTTCCGCTGCGTACACTCGGTTTGGTGTATCCCTTTCCTATCAGGAGCTTGATCTGTTGCTGCTCACTCCACTCTCGACCTTTAATCGCTCTTCTCTAGTCTTTTCCAGACGCTCGATTTGCCCTTTAAGAGCTTTTATCTTCCCTCTAAGAACTTCTATTTGCTCTTTACGATCTTCTGCCCGCCCTTTAAGAACTTCAATCCGTCGGTCCTTCTCTGCCGAAATGTTTTGCAGTTGTTTGTTTTTAGTCGTATATTTTTCAATTTGAGACGTCAACCGAAGTATCTCTTCAACCATCTTTATATCCGACATTCTACAAATAAATTAGACAGAGCTAATGCCATCATTATTAATCAATGCAACTGAATAAGTGTTGGATTTAGCAATCAAATTCTTCACTACAAAAGGATGATACTTCTTTCACTTAAAACTGTTCTAAATTCCTAAAACGGCATGTTCTTGTGATTGTTTGGGCTAACTTCCTAAAGGAAACGGCATGTTCTTGTGATTGTTTCGGCTAACTTCCTAAAGGAAATGGTTTTCCAGGTAAAATCGCAAATTTGATATATCAACTTGATCAATTCGGCGGTTTTGGTACATTTTTATTTTCCAGTGATAAAATAGGACCATATGTTAAAAATAATGCAATTTAATACATTTTTTGACCGAAAGCCATAAAATAGAGACTGGTGAGGGGGCTAACACACGCACCCGTACATAATTATAGAGCATAGCATATTCAAATCTTAGAGTATTCATGAACCGGGCATGGTTTTTACAATCTAAATCATTTTAACACGTGATAACATATATAGAAAAGGGTTTAGGGCCGAAGGCCAAAATCAACCAATTTTAAGAATTAGAAGTCCCCACGCGTTTCACGAATCTTAGACAAAAACATATCCATAACGGAAACAAAGCTTATCCTAGCAACTCGGTGAGAACGAGTTCCAACTAATCTCCTTCAAAATGCAAAACTCAAAGCTTATCACGCGAAGATACAAAACAAACATAAACATAAACCTCCTTACTCCATGGGATGGAAGGGTGGCCACCCTTCGGATCCACGCTGAAACATCAGGGTCGTGAGTTTCATGACACTCACGCCTAAGGACTCCGTCCCTACCTCCCTCCGAGAGGGTTTCGGGTTGATCCTATTAGTGGAGAAGTGTCCCGGGCTTGCACCGGCGACCCCAATGGTTGTCCCGGGTCTCCCAACCACACAACTCCGGGGCCCAAACTTACACTTACACTGATCACAAAAAGCTTATCTCGCCAGAACTTATCACAAACACACGCTAACCCTTTTCAAAACAAAAGAACGAAAATAGCTTACTTATACATAAAAGCGTTTTTCAAACGTTTTATAACAAAAGGGCCAATTCCCACAAATTACATATCAAACACGTATCTAAGTATATATATATTTATAGGTCACATGCGGGCTTAAAACACATTTAGGGTCGTAGGTCATAATAACTAAAAGAAAGAAACCTCACCTTGCCGACCAAACCGACGAAACCAACTCAAACCTTTCTAAGAGACCACCTCGTCAACCACGAAACGAACCTAAGAACAAAACAAAGAACGAAAGACAAACTTAGACTCAAAATGAACCAATTAGACGCTCGGCAAATGCATATGTATGCAAGTGATGCAAAAGAAGTAACAAAAGGTAGCACGTTAAGCGTTCAAGTTCATGCACGTATTCAAGAATCGAATCACAAGAACGAGGCAAGAATTAAAGCATAACATGTCAAATAAACATCATACATAGCAAATTATATCACAACTTGTACATATACAAGGTTAGAACGAGCAAGGAATGGAACAAGCTCAAGAAAGTTTCACACATAGCATCAAAACGAATATACAATCCCGGTCACGTTTACACATTGAAAACAAGTCCATAAAATCAAATTAAACATCTTAACATATAATATAACAAGTTAACATTACATACGAGGTATAGACGAAGCGAGAAGAAATAAATTATGGAATGAAATTACACACGCAATACAAAAGATCAACACGTAAAAAGGGTTTTAATTAAATTCTTAATTTAATAATAGAAGACAAACATATATATATTATAACATATTATAATCTCTATATATTAATTGCAGCACATATAATATAATATATAATCATATCATGGATTATTAATAGAAAATAAACAACTTTGAAGGCATGAAACAATAAGGTACGTAAGCATGCAATTTCCCCATGCACGGCTGCGATTAGCTGCAAAGTTTTCAACCAAAAATCCAATTTCGAAAGTTAGGACACGGCCGTGTTCATTCTCAGGCATAATGTGACACGGCCATGTCACATTTTATTAAAAATAGCAGCCCCAACTCGAGAGCTCAACACAGCCGTGTCAACTTTTCAAAGGAATCGGACACGGCCGTGTTGGCCCTTCGTTCCCGAAAATAAAACAGCAACAGCAGCGTCACAAACAGGGGAGGAGCAAAGGAAGGAGCATCAGCCATTCACGGCAAACTACAGCAGCAAAACGTAGCAATTCCTCACATAAAACACAGATACAAGCCGGCAAAGGGGTGAATTCAACAATCAACCAAAAAGCGTCAAGAAAAACCTTAAGTTCTTCAAGGGTGGATCATCAATCTCGGTTCCTACAGCAAATAGAAGATAAGGAATAGATCAAGCATACAACAAGGATCACGTAGCACTTCACGGATCAAGATTTGGATAAAAAACGAGCAAGAAATCAAGGAATGGGCACAAACCCGCTACTATTCATACACTCATGCAAATCAGCCATAAAACTCCATGAATGCAAGAAAAAGAGGTCTCAAATGAAAGGGGAGAAGATGTATATCAAGAATATGTTCTTACCTCTTCGATTTGATGAAGAATGGAAGTCGAACGAGCTCAAAATCCGGCTTGGGTGAATAGTGATGGGAATTCCTTCTCTCTTCTTCTTTCCTTGCTCTCTCTCGGTCCTTGTCTGCTGAAAAGGGAGAAATGATCAAGTGGGAGGATAGGTAGGTGAGTTAGGAAGAAATAGGTTCAAGAATCGGGTCAAACGGAGTTAAAACGAATAAATTACGGGCAAAACGATAAAGGGTGGTAAATCTGGGCGAGAATCACGTTTGGGGCGAAATTCGGAGGATCAAACGGGCTTAGAAAAATATAAGACTAGGTTCCTTAGTTCCCAATCTTCGTTACGAGTCCGGCGTCACTTCCGGAATTCGAATCCGAATTCCCGAGCTCAAGATATAAATTCCGGAACACGAGGCGTGCTAAAACTAATTAGGCACCCGAGTCCCCAACAAATAAAATATGGTGCGTTACCATATCAAACAAGTCCGAAAAACTAAAACGAGCACATAAATGAATTCATAACACGTATAATTCATGCATATCAAAATTTCACAAAATTTCGAAACGAGTTGAAACTCAAACGAATTAAAAACAAGTTTAAAAGCTTAAAAACGTTTAATTATTCGATTTTATAAATATATAAATTAATTCAAATAAATTTAAATAATCACATAATCATTAAAATAACACGTATTTGCATAATTAAATTAATTTAAATGCGCATATAAAAATCTCGAAGTGGCGTACCTGTACGGGCGAGCGAGCGGGATGTTACAAACTCCCCTCCTTCAAAAGGACCTGTCCTCAGGTCCTACAGCAAGATCTTAAACGACTCCGAGTTGAACTCAACTCCACACTTCCGCTGCGCTACTCTGATCCAAGAAAGCTGTAGACAACCTCGGGACATTACTTCTCATATCCCGGTAACTCGGTGATACCTATCAAATCCGAGTGAATCCCCTTGGCTTTAGCAACTTCGGTTTGCTCCCACTTCCAATCAAAATTCGAAAGTAGTTGGGGAAATCCTTCCGGTTCTTGATGCTCGGTCTTCAACCGATGACACGTTGACATTGCTACACGAAGTCCACAATATCTTCTCTTGTGCCAAAACACCTTTTCCGGTTCTTCATGTCCTCGCACCATGAGTGGAATTTGTCTCGTGAACAAGCACTTCTAGTGACATAGGCTTCAACTCTCCGTTAGCAACGCACAACCAAAGCCTTCCTTAATACCTCGATTGTAATGGAGAAGTTTTTGAGTACCCTTAGTTAAGCAAAGCGACTACCGAAGGCAACTCTCTTCAAAGCCTTATCCACTCAAACCGTGCCTCTTCTTTGTCTTTCATGTCACGGGATGGCTTCTCCTAGAAAAACGAACCTCCTGTTGAATCCCGATAACATTAGAGACTTAAACTCTCTGAGGTAATTCTCGGTTCTTCTACCGAAATGCGTAGTCGACAATACCCTTGTTGAAAACACCCCTGGAACCACCCACGAACTCTGAAGAACAACGAACCATCAACTTCTTGAAACAAACAAAAGGGTATTCTCCTTCCACGGTTAACCCGTGTAGCTCACGATAGCTTTTATTCATCTTAGAGTCCCATCTTCTTCTTAGATAGGATTGAAAGTACTCCACAAAGAAGCACCTGAAATGATGAAACTATCTTCTAAGAGCCTATCGACCACGTCTTGAACTCCGATAACCACGCTAGAGTCATCCGGTAGGGAAATCTTCGAACAAGGTCGAATTCCGGGATAAAGATCACGAAACCTCAATATCCCTATCGAGCGATAACGAATTCCAATCTTCAAGGGACATCAAGCGAGTCTTACTTTGATCCCTGTCTCTCCAAGCTTGGCCCGACCCTTCGGTCACCCTAAGGCAAGCCACAAAGCTTGTCGTACCATCCCGGAATGACCAACCATTTCTTCGAAGGATATAGACGGGTTAGTCTTCCATCTAATTCCCGTAGATACCGTTGAGCCCCGAACGGACCTCCTAAAAGCAACCACCAACGCCCACGGTAACATCGTTACCTTGGCACGAACTAAGCGCCTTCAAGAACAACCACTGGACGAGAACAACCACCGGGCGAGAACAACCACCAGACGAGCTCGGCCCTCGCAACTCACCAAACACTCGACACTCTCCTCACCAAACGCTCTCTCTAAAAAGAGAAAAGAAGAAGAGATCCACAAACAAGCAAGCAACAACAAAGACATGCAAGCACCGAGAAACAACAAGGAATGGAAAGTAACACAAATTGAAATAAAATGCATATATGTAGTGCCATGAATGCTTGATGTACCTTTCACCATGGTGGTAGTGTCGAGCTTGGCATCCAGTTCTTCCTCTTCAATTGTATCAACTCGGATTGGACTTGGAGTCTTGGAATCACGCCTCTTGATAGTCCTTGAGTTCTTAGTCTTCGGGCAACTTTTCACCCTATGCCCCGGTTCTCCACACTTGTAACATCTCCTAAACTTCTTTCGGTATGGTTCGGGCCTTGACAATAGGAGCATTGAATTATCTCCCACGAAGGCGGTATCAAATTCATCTTTGGTGGTTGAAACTTCTTCTTCTTCTTAATGTAGTCGACCTCTTGAAGCTCTTAAGTTTTCCCTCAGAACATAGGTCTCTTACTTGAGTTTGAGTTCGATTCTTGATCATGTCCCATATTAAGAGTGTGAGACTTCATCCCTTGCTTATCCCTTTCATCTGGAACCACTCCTCTAACCTCCTCGGACCATTCATGCACCAGTGAGCTTTGGAAAGCTTGTTGAATCTCGTCTCTACGCCTTTGTATATATCTTCGGACCTGTGGGCAATCTTGGTTAGCTCTCGAACTCTCTAATTCCATCACAAGATCGTCCATCATCTTCACTTCTTGCTCAAGATCTAGGAATCCTTGGATTCTTCTAATCAATTCATTGAGAGGAATGTGCTTGGAGCAAAATCCTCGGATAAACCTCTCCCAATTGAGATCTTTCCCGGTTCTCTTTAGAGTTGATCTTATTTCCTTGAACCATTTTGAAGCCTCACCTTGTAGTAAGTGGGAAGTGTGTTTTACTTTCTCTTGCGAGGTTCCCGGACAACTCTTTCCAAATCCACAACATCTTGGAGAGCCACTCTTCGGCTTCAATACTGTCGTCTCCAAATCACTTCGATGAATCATAATCTTCAAACTTCTTAGAGACTGAAGACACTTGTTTCTCTTGTCTTCCTTTTGATGATGTACGTTGATATGAAGAAGTCATCCTGAAATGAGAAAAATGATTCCAAAATATCGATGCATGTAGGGTTTAGTGTTTGTTCATGTGAATGATTAACACAATTAGAATCAAATAAATCATATAATGATGAAAATGAATGCAAACAATCACATAATCCTAAGCCGAAGGACCTAGACAGACCCGACACGATGCTAGAGCTCTGGTTTTGCAACCCAGAGCTCTGATACCACTTTAGAGATGTAACACCCCGGAGCGAAGGGCGCCACATCTCCCCGCACCATAGCCCGATGCAAGTAACGAAATGGGATCTCCGTACCCGCACCAAGCTACAGCGAACGGAGACAAACAAAAACCCACGCTCTAGCTAGGCGGTCTAGACCCTCAAAACAGAGTGCGCAAAGAAACAAAGTAAATGCGGAAGCTACCAAGATCGCAAAATACAAACATACGTGCCAAAACTTATGCCAATTATACAAGTTATGCCCATCCAAGACCAAATGAATCATATAACAGAAGCTCAAATTCTGAATCATAAATCATACGGAGCTTATACATAGTACCAAACTTATACATATTTTGTACGTAGTACCAAAACTGAAAGCAAAGATGCAAGGATGCAAAGACTCTCCTACACAACCCGAACAACTCAAAGCAAAAGACACCGTCTAGCACGAACCAAAGACCTGCACCTGCAAACTCAAGAAGCAAAAGGGGGCAAAAGAAACCACGAATAGGGGTCAGTCCTAGAGACTGGTGAGGGGGCTAACACACGCACCCGTACATAATTATAGAGCATAGTATATTCAAATCTTAGAGTATTCATGCGTGGTTTTTACAATCCAAATTATTTTAACACGTGATAACATATATAGAAAAGGGTTTAGGGTCGAAGGCCAAAATCAACCAATTTTAAGAATTAGAAGTCCCCACCCGTTTCACGAATCTTAGACAGAAACATATCCATAACGGAAACAAAGCTTATCCTAGCAACTCGGCGAGAACGAGTTCCAACTAATCTCCTTCAAAATGCAAAACTCAAAGCTTATCACGCGAAGATACAAAACAAACATAAACACAAACCTCCTTACTCCATGGGATGGAAGGGTGGCCACCCTTCGTATCCACGCTGAAACATCAGGGTCGTGAGTTTCATGACACTCACGCCCAAGGACTCCGTCCCCCACCTCCCTCCGAGTGGGTTTCGGGTTGATCCTATTAGTGGAGAAGTGTCACGGCCTTGCACCGGCGACCCCAATGGTCGTCCCGAGTCTCCCAACCACCAAACTCCGGGGCCCAAACTTACACTGACACTGATCACAAAAAGCTTATCTCGCCAAAACTTATCACAAACACACGCTAACCCTTTTCAAAACAAAAGAACGAAAATAGCTTACTTATACATAAAAGCGTTTTTCAAACGTTTTATAACAAAAGGGCCAATTCCCACAAATTACATATCAAACACGTATCTAAGTATATATATATTTATAGGTCACATGCAGGCTTAAAACACATTTAGGGTCGTAGGTCATAATAACTAAAAGAAAGAAACCTCACCTTGCCGACCAAACCGACGAAACCAACTCAAACCTTTCTAGGAGACCACCTAGTCAACCACGAAACGAACCTAAGAACAAAACAAAGATCGAAAGACAAACTTAGACTCAAAATGAACCAATTAGACGCTCGGCGAATGCATATGTATGCAAGTGATGCAAAAGAAGTAACAAAAGGTAGCACGTTAAGCGTTCAAGTTCATGCACGTATTCAAGAATCGAATCATAAGAACGAGGCAAGAATTAAAGCATAACATGTCAAATAAACATCATACATAGCAAATTATATCACAACTTGTACATATACAAGGTTAGAACGAGCAAGGAATGCAACAAGCTCAAGAAAGTTTCACACATAGCATCAAAACGAATATGCAATCCCGATCACGTTTACACATTGAAAACAAGTCCATAAAATCAAATTAAACATCTTAACATATAATATAACAAGTTAACATTGCATACGAGGCATAGACGAAGCGAGAAGAAATAAATTACGGAATAAAATTACACACGCAATACAAAAGATCAACACGTAAAAAGGGTTTTAATTAAATTCTTAATTTAATAATACAAGACAAACATATATATATTATAACATATTATAATCTCTGTATATTAATTGCAGCACATATACTATAATACATAATTATATCATGGATTATTAATAGAAAATAAACAACTTTGAAGGCATGAAACAATAAGGTACGTAAGCATGCAATTTCCCCATGCACGGCTGCGATTAGCTGCAAAGTTTTCAACCAAAAATCCAATTTCGAAAGTTAGGACACGGCCGTGTTCATTCTCAGGCATAATGTGACACGGCCGTGTCACATTTTATTAAAAATAGCAGCCCCAACTCGAGAGCTCAACACGGCCGTGTTGGCCCTTCGTTCCCGAAAATAAAACAGCAACAGCAACGTCACGAATAGGGGAGGAGCAAAGGAAGGAGCAGCAGCAATTCAAGGCAAACTGCAGCAGCAAAACATAGCAATTCCTCACATAAAACACACATACAAGCCGACAAAGGGGTGAATTCAACAATCAACCAAAAAGCTTCAAGAAAAACCTTAAGTTCTCCAAGGGTGGATCATCAATCTCGGTTCATACAGCAAATAGAAGATAAGGAATAGATCAAGCATACAACAAGGATCACGTAGCGCTTCACGGATCAAGATTTGGATAAAAAATGAGCAAGAAATCAAGGAATGAGCACAAACCCGCTACTATTCGTACACTCATGCAAATCAGCCATAAAACTCCATGAATGCAAGCAAAAGAGGTCTCAATTGAAAGGGGAGAAGATGTACATCAAGAATATGTGCTTACCTCTTCGATTTGATGAAGAATGGAGGTCGAACGAGCTCAAAATCCGGCTTGGGTGAATAGTGATGGGAATTCCTTCTCTCTTCTTCTTTCCTTGCTCTCTCTCGGTCCTTGTCTGCTGAAAAGGGAGAAATGATCAAGTGGGAGGATAGGTAGGTGAGTTAGGAAGAAATAGGTTCAAGAATCGGATCAAACGGAGTTAAAACGAATAAATTACGGGCAAAACGGTAAAGGGTGGTAAATCTGGGCGAGAATCACGTTTGGGGCGAAATTCGGAGGATCAAACGGGCTTAGAAAAATATAAGACTAGGTCCGGCGTCACTTCCGGAATTCGAATCCGAATTCCCGAGCTCAAGATATAAATTCCGGAACACGAGGCGCGCTAAAACTAATTAGGCCCCCGAGTCCCCAACAAATAAAATATGGTGCGTTACCATATCAAACAAGTCCGAAAAACTAAAACGAGCACATAAATGAATTCATAACACGTATAATTCATGCATATCAAATTTTCACAAAATTTCGAAACGAGTTGAAACTCAAACGAATTAAAAACAAATTTAAAAGCTTTTCGTTTAATTATTCGATTTTATAAATATATAAATTAATTCAAATAATCACATAATCATTAAAATAACACGTATTTGCATAATTAAATTAATTTAAATGCGCATATAAAAATCTCGAAGTGGCGTACTTGTACGGACGAGCGAGCGGGATATTACAGATCCTATTTAATAGTTGGAAAATAAAATGTACCAAAAATATTGAATTTTTTAAATTAGTATACTAAATTTGCAATTCGACAAAAGGAAACAGAGAAATATGAAGGCTGCCAAATTCCTAGCACTAACTTCTATAATAAAGTATAGAAGTGCATGCATGCCGTTGTAACCTTGCACAACAAAATATATAATATAATGGCAGGCAATGAAGTCAGTCAATGCAGGAACAAAATATTTCAGTCTCACGACTCTCACCTTATAAGCATAGAATTTAAACATTTGATCCTACATTTTATTTATTTTACCATTTTTAATCCGAATTTATACATTTAATGCTATGTTAACACATTTGGAAAAGTGCTTGATAATCATATTAGGTTCAATTGAGCATTTGAATTTAACTTTATTTATTGTTTGATAAGGTACATTAACCAAAGGGGACTTGCCTGAGCTCATTTTTGACCGGCATATAGCCCAACAATGTTCATAGATTAAGTCATGACTTGAATGTCTAAATTGGACAGAGATTAATTTGTCTTTCAATTTTCATTTGTACTGTTTATATAATTTTTTCCTTTTTTGCCCCCTTAATTGTAATACACTAAATTAACTTCTTTAATTTTACTTTTTTTTTGTTTTTCAAACTTTTTTCGTTTCTTTTATAGGACTAAATGCGTTAAAATTAAATAACCAAATGTGTTAACTTAGGACCAAATGTGTAAGTTCAAAAATGTGTTAAAAGTTAAAAAGAGTAGGACCAAAATTGATTTCTAAGTGTAGTTATAGTTCCAGAAATGCAATTTTGCCTTTTTTAAACTTGGCTTCGCATTTCTTCTTTTATAATTGAAAGCGGTCACGCAAAACGCTTTTAGTCCAGCTATTGTAACTGCAGATAACTGCAGGAGAACAAACCGCAGGTCATCAGAGACATGAATCTTCATCTTCGCTGTTGGTGAAAAAAGCAGCATTTTGTTGGGGCATTCGGTTAAAAGGGACCCCCAAGTCTTTTTTTAGTTATGTAACCCCTAGTTTCAAAAGAATTGGTTATATAACCCTTTGCTTGATTAGCTCTTAATTAATTACTCAGCTTAATTAAATAGTTGCCACGTCAGGATTTTGCAGACTCTTTTTGGCCCCAAAATTTATAGAAAATTAGAATCTGTCCCCAAATAACAGTCATCCAATTCTCTCAATTTCTCTCTCCTTCCTGTATGTGCGACGAAAACCCTATTTTTCTGATATTTCTTCTCCGATCGAAGTGCTGTCCAGTGTTCGTTTGATTCTTCAAAAACCCTAAGTATCACCCACCTCTCTCTGATTACATGTACAATGGCAAACAACAACGACAACAATCAAAGGTATTGAAAGGTTTCAGTTCGTTTGAATTTTTTCTGAACCCTATTTTTTGAACTGCGTTTTCACTGAATGAGTGAACTGAGTTTTTTCTGAACCCCATCTATTTGGGTTTAATGCATTACATTCCCTAACCTGTTTTGGATGCCAATATAACGCCAATACATAGTGATCGCGCACTCGATTTTATTAATCGTTTGCGCGATTTCTATAAATCGCTCACGCGATTCATTTGAATTTTTTCTCAAACCTATTTATTGAACTTCGTTCTCACTGAATGATTTAACTGAGTTTTTTCCGAACCCCATCTATCTGGGTTTAATACAGTACATTCCGTAGCCTAAATTGGACGCAAATATAAGGACAATACAACGTGATCGCGCACTCGATTTTATTAATCACTTCCCCGATTTCTCAGAATCGCTCACGCGCACGCGAATTTGAAGAATCGCCCACGCGACTTTATCAATCGACCACGTGATCAAATTTTTTGTTTCTCAGTTTTGTACTGCATGCATGGTTAATTTTTTTTTTTTTTTTTATTGTTTTAAAGGAACAGCGACTGGGTTATGTCAAAATTTGTTATTGGATTTGCACTTGGAGTGTGGGAAGAAGAAACCACGTGTTTGAATTGGGTTGCGGAGAGCAAGCAAACTTCTGCTATTCTTGTGAGCAATCAGACTACATTCCAAATGTTGATAAGTGATATTATAGAACAATCAGGACTTACTTGCTCCCATGATGATGTGCACGTGAAATATTTTCTTACAAGTGCACCTCCAACCTGTTATCCAACTGAAATAAAGACTGATCACGACCTACAAGTTTATTTTGCCGATATCTCTCCTCAAGGTTGGAGGCCCGTTTTGAAGGTTTCCTTGGATAGGAAGGAGAGTGGAACAGAATCCGAACATGTTGGTACAAGCGGGTTTACTTCTCAGGGTGAAGATCAATACCAGCATCAGTATGAAGACTTCAGTCTCCCTGATATCAACGATCAAGAATTCAATCTTCCCGATAACACCCTTGCTATAAAAGAAGAAATGGTAGATCGTTGTAATCCTTCTGAAAATGTGATCGAGGAAGAAGTGCCCGATCAATGTATTAATGAGGAAGCCATTATATGTTATGATAATCCAGAGGCCAGGATTGAAAGTCATACATGGGATGATGGCTCAGGTTTTAATGAGGATGAAGAGTTTATAAACAAAGAAGATGCCATCATGAAGATCAACCTTGTTGCATGTAAGGGAAGCTTCCAATTACGAACGATAAAATCTACAAAGTCCCTTCTTGTTCTGGGATGTTATTCGCAGGATTGCAAGTGGTGGTTTTGGTGTGTTAAATATGTTAATTCTGACAGATTTATCCTCAGAAAGTATAACCGGATACACACTTGTGGGTTGGAAGAAACAAGTACCACTCATCAACAGGCTCTCGCAAAATTGATTGGGGACTTAGTGAAGCCATTGTTTTTTGACAAGAAAGGTCCCACACCAGGCGAAATTAAAAAGTACGTCGAAGCTCAATTGGGGGCCAAGGTTAGTTACTGGAAATGTTGGATGGGCAGAATACATGCAAAAAATATTATCAGGGGATCACCTGAGCATGGATATGCAATTATAGATGCATATCGTTATATGCTAACTGTTAAGAATCAAGGAAGCGTCACTGAATTGGTTCTTGCCAACGAAAACAGGTTTCTTCATTTTTTTGTTGCATTCGGACCATGCATACGGGGTTTTACGTACATGCGCAAGGTGTTAGCCGTTGATGGTTGTTTCTTAACCGGTAAATACGATGGTACTCTCCTTTTGGCTACTGCACAAGATAGTGAGAACCATACCTATCCGATTGCATGGGCAGTTGTTGATTCCGAAAATAATGCATCATGGGAGTGGTTTTTTATAAATTTAAAAAGGATAGCACCGGATAGTGATGATCTCTGTATAATATCGGATAGACATGTCTCCATTAAAAATGCGGTTGCTAAGATTTATCCTAAGGTTCATCATGGATTTTGTTCGAAGCACTTACCGGAGAACTTGAGACAATGTTTTAAAAAAAGTGCAATCCTTGAGCCATTTTTTAGGGCAGTTAAAGCATACACCGTCGAAGATTTCATGGAGCACTACAAAGAGATCGAACGTATTCACAAACGTGCTGTAAAGTACTTGAAGGATGAAGTTGGTTTTGAGTTATGGAGCAGGGTGCATTCTAAAACAAACAGGTATGATGTTCTGACTAGCAACATCGCCGAGTCTGTTAATTCTAGGATTCGATTTGAAAGGGAGTATCCTATCCCTGCTCTGTTTGAGTCTATCATAAGAATATTGGCTGATTGGTTCCACACCCGGAGAACGGACATGATCAACTGCAATACAGTCCTGGTGCCATCCAAAGAGAAACTTCTCCGGAGTAATCTGGAGAAATCCAAAGGATGCCTTGCACAACAGTTCAATGCTCATGAATTTTCTGTTCGTGGAATTGGAGCAGAGGTTATGGTTGACTTGAACAATATGACGTGCACATGTGGTGTCTTCCAGATGGATAAGATCCCCTGCCCCCATGCATTATCGGCGTTAAGGGAGCAAAACCCAATAGGGTTTGGACAAAGGATATATTCCCTATGCTCCCAATTTTACATTGTTGAGTACTACATACTTGCATATTCTGAGACAATTTTTCCTACACCTCCAGAGTTACAGTGGGAATTGCCTGAAGACATAGGTATAAAACAAGTACTGCCACCTCTACTGAAGGTGCGTGTTGGAAGAAAAAGGATGACTAGATTCCGGGCACCTTCTGAGGGAAGAAAAAGGTACAATACCTGTTCAAAGTGTGGAGGAAAAGGTCACAAAAAGACTACATGTGATCAGAATGTCATTTAGATAAATAATTGTGTAATAAATTGTATAATACAGCTTTATTTTTTAATTAATCGCGCAGACGATTTAATGAATCTCTTGCGCGATTTTATGGATCGCGCACTCGACTTAATCAAGCGCGCAAGCGATTCTTCAGCCAAGTGACATCTTTCTCTTTTTAGTTAATCGCGCACAAGAAAAAGTCACAAAAAGACTACATGTGATCAGAATGTCATTTAGATAAATAAATTGTATAATACAACTTTGATTTTTAATTAATCACGCAGACGATTTAATGAATCTCTTACGGAGTGTTAATTCCATTATCTCTCAATATGATCCGGAGGAGGTTAATCAGTTTCCTCCTCCCCCATAAAATATTTAGTTTGATTGTAATGTATTTTATTGGTTTTGTAATGAAAGCAAACTGAATGTTGTTCTATTTTTATATATCTAGTATGCTGTATTTTACAGTTTTAATGGTTTTACTATTCTTCATTGAATCGCGTAAGCGATTTATAAAATCGCGTGAGCGATACATTGAATCGCGTGAGCGATTAACCAGAATCGCTCACGCGATTTGATGAATCGCGCACTAGATTCATCAACTAACTAGAATTTAATCAGATAAATAGAAATATTTATTTTTAATATTTAATCGCTCAGGCGATTAAATAAAGAAAATAAATAAATAATATTTAAATAAAATAAAGGACTAGATGTTGATGAAGAATCGCGTGAGCGATTAATTAAATCGCTTGAGCGATTTATTAGGCCTACATGCATTCAATATTATTCGGTTCGTAGTTTGCAGATGCATTAAACTATATCAAATTTTTAGGGTTTAGGGTAAAAAATAAATCAAATAAATATTTAAAACAAATAAAAAACTAGCTCTATATGAAGAATCGCTTGCGCGATTCATTAAATCGCTTGTGCGATTTATTTATTAAATCTCATTCTTTATTTATTTATTCCTCAACAACCAACCGTCATAGTATTGAATGCATTGTAATTTAATTGAATGCATGTACACCTAATTCTTCCATAAATATTCCAATTATCACTTGTTATCCTCACACCTTACTTCAAGCAAAACCCTAGCCGCTTTCTCTCTCCCCTTCTTTCTTCTTCTTCTTCAATAGAGGCAGACGAACGCGAAAACAAATCACCGTTTTGGAGCTTGGAGTTAGCTTCTAAGGATTGGGGTTCATGTTCTTAATAGTTGTTCATTGCTCATGAAGCCCGGTCCTTAGATGCTCGACTTCAAGCTCTAAAATCTGTGGTTTGGGTCAACTTCAAATACGTGATGGTGGTGCTGATATAATATGCGAACAAAGGGACAAATCTGGGGGATGTAGCCGAAGAAGAAGAACGGGATAAGAGCGGAAGAGAAAAGGAAGGAAAAATGGAGAAATTATGTTAGATTTAGGGCTTTTGTTTTTGTTTTGTTATAACTTATAAATTTATTTTATTTGCAGAAGGGCCCCTAAAATTTCTTCCTTTTATAAAACGAGTTAATTACAACTTGATTAGTATATAAAGATGCCACGTCAGAAAATATTGGGGAAAGAAAAAGGGAAAAGAAATTGAGGGTTATATCCCTAAAAAAAGACTTGGGCGGCCCTTGGGACCTAATTCTCTCCATTTTGGTAGCTAGCGGGGCTTTCGGTTAAAAGGGACGCCCAAGTCTTTTTTTAGTTATGTAACCCCTAGTTTCAAAAGAATTGGGTATATAACCCTTTGCTTGATTAGCTCTTAATTAATTACTCAGCTTAATTAAATAGTTGCCACGTCAGGATTTTGCAGACTCTTTTTGGCCCCAAAATTTATACAAAATTAGAATCTGGCCCCAAATCACAGTCATCCAATTCTCTCAATTTCTCTCTCCTTCCTGTATGTGCGACGAAAACCCTATTTTTCTGATATTTCTTCTCCGATCGAAGTGCTGTCCAGTGTTCGTTTGATTCTTCAAAAACCCTAAGTATCACCCACCTCTCTCTGATTACATGTACAATGGCAAACAACAACGACAACAATCAAAGGTATTGAAAGGTTTCGGTTTGTTTGAATTTTTTCTGAACCCTATTTTTTGAACTGCGTTTTCACTGAATGAGTGAACTGAGTTTTTTCTGAACCCCATCTATCTTGGGTTTAATGCATTACATTCCCTAACCTGTTATGGACGCCAATATAACGCCAATACATAGTGATCGCGCACTCGATTTTATTAATCGTTTGCGCGATTTCTATAAATCGCTCACGCGATTAGGGAATCGCCCACGCGATTCATTTGATTTTTTTCTCAAACCTATTTACTGAATGATTTAACTGAGTTTTTTCCGAACCCCATCTATCTGGGTTTAATACAGTACATTCCGTAGCCTAAATTGGACGCAAATATAAGGACAATACAACGTGATCGCGCACTCGATTTTATTAATCACTTCCCCGATTTCTCATAATCGCTCACGCGATTCTTTAATCGCGCACGCGAATTTGAGGAATCGCCCACTCGACTTTATCAATCGACCACGCGATCAAATTTTTTGTTTCTCAGTTTTGTACTGCATGCATGGTTAATTTTTTTTTTTTTTTTTTTTTATTGTTTTAAAGGAACAGCGACTGGGTTATGTCAAAATTTGTTATTGGATTTGCACTTGGAGTGTGGGAAGAAGAAACCACGTGTTTGAATTGGGTTGCGGAGAGCAAGCAAACTTCTGCTATTCTTGTGAGCAATCAGACTACATTCCAAATGTTGATAAGTGATATTATAGAACAAGCAGGACTTACTTGCTCCCATGATGATGTGCACGTGAAATATTTTCTTACAAGTGCACCTCCAACCTGTTATCCAACTGAAATAAAGACTGATCACGACCTACAAGTTTATTTTGCCGATATCTCTCCTCAAGGTTGGAGGCCCGTTTTGAAGGTTTCCTTGGATAGGAAGGAGAGTGGAACAGAATCCGAACATGTTGGTACAAGCGGGTTTACTTCTCAGGGTGAAGATCAATACCAGCATCAGTATGAAGACTTCAGTCTCCCTGATATCAACGATCAAGAATTCAATCTTCCCGATAACACCCTTGCTATAAACGAAGAAATGGTAGATCGTTGTAATCCTTCTGAAAATGTGGTCGAGGAAGAAGTGCCAGATCAATGTATTAATCAGGAGGAAGCCATTATATGTTATGATAATCCAGAGGCCAGGATTGAAAGTCATACATGGGATGATGGCTCAGGTTTTAATGAGGATGAAGAGTTTATTAACAAAGAAGATGCCATCATGAAGATCAACCTTGTTGCATGTAAGGGAAGCTTCCAATTACGAACGATAAAATCTACAAAGTCCCTTCTTGTTCTGGGATGTTATTCTCAGGATTGCAAGTGGTGGTTTCGGTGTGTTAAATATGTTAATTCTGAAAGATTTATCCTCAGAAAGTATAACCGGATGCACACTTGTGGGTTGGAAGAAGCAAGTACCACTCATCAACAGGCTACCGCAAAATTGATTGGGGACTTAGTGAAGCCATTGTTTTTTGACAAGAAAGGTCCCACACCAGGCGAAATTAAAAAGTACGTCGAAGCTCAATTGGGGGCCAAGGTTAGTTACTGGAAATGTTGGATGGGCAGAATACATGCCAAAAATATTGTCAGGGGATCACCTGAGCATGGATATGCAATTATAGATGCATATCGTTATATGGTAACTCTTAAGAATCAAGGAAGCGTCACTGAATTGGTTCTTGCCAACGAAAACAGGTTTCTTCATTTTTTTGTTGCATTCGGACCATGCATACGGGGTTTTACGTACATGCGCAAGGTGTTAGCCGTTGATGGTTGTTTCTTAACCGGTAAATACGATGGTACTCTCCTTTTGGCTACTGCACAAGATAGTGAGAACCATACCTATCCGATTGCATGGGCAGTGGTTGATTCCGAAAATAATGCATCATGGGAGTGGTTTTTTATAAATTTAAAAAGGATAGCACCGGATAGTGATGATCTCTGTATAATATCGGATAGACATGTCTCCATAAAAAATGCGGTTGCTAAGATTTATCCTAAGGCTCATCATGGATTTTGTTCGAAGCACTTATCGGAGAACTTGAGACAACGGTTTAAAAAAAGTGCAATCCTTGAGCCATTTTTTAGGGCAGTTAAAGCATATACCGTCGAAGATTTCATGGAGCACTACAAAGAGATCGAACGTATTCACAAACGTGCTGCAGAGTACTTGAAGGATGAAGTTGGTTTTGAGTTATGGAGCAGGGTGCATTCTAAAACAAACAGGTATGATGTTCTGACTAGCAACATCGCCGAGTCTATTAATTCTAGGATTCGATTTGAAAGGGAGTATCCTATCCCTGCTCTGTTTGAGTCTATCATAAGAATATTGGCTGATTGGTTCCACACCCGGAGAACGGACATGATCAACTGCAGTACAGTCCTGGTGCCATCCAAAGAGAAACTTCTCCGGAGTAATCTGGAGAAATCCAAAGGAGGCATTGCACAACATTTCAATGCTCATGAATTTTCTGTCCGTGGAATTGGAGCAGAGGTTATGGTTGACTTGAACAATATGACGTGCACATGTGGTGTCTTCCAGATGGATAAGATCCCCTGCCCCCATGCATTATCGGCGTTAAGGGAGCAAAACCCAATAGGGTTTGGACAAAGAATATATTCCCTATGCTCCAAATTTTACACTGTTGAGTACTACATACTTGCATATTCTGAGACAATTTTTCCTACACCTCCAGAGTTACAGTGGGAATTGCCTGAAGATATAGGTATAAAACAAGTACTGCCACCTCCACTGAAGGTGCGTGTTGGAAGAAAAAGGATGACTAGATTCCGGGCACCTTCTGAGGGAAGAAAAAGGTACAATACCTGTTCAAAGTGTGGAGGAAAAGGTCACAAAAAGACTACTTGTGATCAGAATGTCATTTAGATAAATAATTGTGTAATAAATTGTATAATACAGCTTTATTTTTAAATTAATCGCGCAGACTATTTAATGAATCTCTTACGCGATTTTATGGATCGCGTACTCGACTTAATCAATCGCGCAAGCGATTCTTCAGCCAAGTGTCATCTTTCTCTTTTTAGTTAATCGCGCACAATAAAAAGACACAAAAAGTCTACATGTGATCAGAAAGTCATTTAGATAAATAACAGAATGTCATTTAGATAAATAAATTGTATAATACATCTTTGATTTTTAATTAATCGCGCAGACGATTTAATGAATCTCTTACGCGATTTTATGGATCGCGTACTCGACTTAATCAATCGCGCAAGCGATTCTTCAGCCAAATGGGCATCTTTCTCTTTTTAGTTAATCGCTCACAATAAAAAGACACAAAAAGTCTACATGTGATCAGAAAGTCATTTAGATAAATAACAGAATGTCATTTAGAAAAATAAATTGTATAATACATCTTTGATTTTTAATTAATCGCGCAGACGATTTAATGAATCTCTTACGCGATTTTATGGATCGCATACTCGACTTAATCAATCGCGCAAGCGATTCTTCAGCCAAATGGGCATATCTCTTTTTTTAATTAATCGCGCCCAAGATTTACTGAATCGCTAACTCTTCTTAATTAATCGCGCCCAAGATTCAATTAATATATTATAATATAATAAAATTTGGAGTTTAATTCGATATATGGCACTTTAAAAAACACTCAGCTTGATCCATTACTTTATTTTTTAAATAATCGGGCTCAAGATTTAGTGAATCGCTCACAAGATTTAATGAATCGCGCATGCGATTCTTCAGCCAAGGGGGTTTATTATTAACATTATGGATATTAACAGATCTATCTGTCTTCCTCCTTAATCACAAAATCTGCCGTATTTGATTGAAATGTTCATGAAAATCGTCATTTCCGTAGGACTTGTTGCCAAACAGTAACAATCAATAGATTTCTTTGTTTGGCCTTGCAATAGATCATTAGACATTGTAGAAGAACTATAAAACGTGCAATACAAGAGAGAGCTTTGTGCAGACCGTTCATAACAATGGAAGGAAACCCTAGATAATGCAAATGAAGATTTATTATAGATTTAAAAATCTATAATAAATCTTCATTTGCATTATCTAGGGTTTCTTTCCAATTGCTATGCACAGGACGCATAAAACTCTCAAAACTCTCTCCTGTACTGCCCATCGTATAGTTCATCTACAACGAGTAAACACTACATCGACCAAACAAAGAAACATCTATTGATTGCTACTGTATGGCGGAAATCATACAGCAAACATGATAATTTTCAAGAGCAATTCAAACTAATAGGGCAGACTCTTACAGATCTGCGAAGGATTTTTCCTTTGGATTGGAGAGGGCGGCGGCGGAAATATTCAACATAAGAGGAGAGGGAAGATAAAAGTGAATTAGGGTTTGGCCAAAGGAAACAGAACAAATTTATTTTATATTTGAGTAGGAGGGGCAGTGCGTAAATTTGTGAGTTTGCAAAAGAGCCCCTGGATGATGATAATATTACAAAATATTATAGCCGTTATAATATGGCAGTTATACACTATTTATATCCTAATTATAGCCGTTGGTGGGGATCACTATATAATTCTTCTGATTATCATTAAGGAATTTAAAGATCATGGCAAGCTCAAATAGCTCAGCTTTTACACGCAAAAGTTCTCTTAGATATAGAAAGGAGAAATGCAGGGATTGCGATCAGTGGGCTACAATCAAGGTGGTCGATAGATCAGATAATTCCAACAGGGGAAGATTATTTTATTGTTGCAATTTGCATGGCTTTTCTCAATGGTGTAATCCAATAGAAGAGCCACAGAACGATGAAGGTGAAGTCTCAAGCAGGAGGACACCACTCATTCCAGAAGGAAGAGAACAAAATATTGTGAACAAGTTGATAATAGTCAATTTGTTGTTTTTAGTAGTATTTTTATTGATTTGTATCTTGAAATCCATAACGTAACTTGTCTTAATGATTTGTATTTAGAAATTTAGATTGTAATCAATAAAATGACCCCATTACAAATTTGACTCGATTCTCATAAGGTGATCTTGATTTTGGCCACAAAACGTATTAAATCGCGTACTCGACTTCATGAATCGCCCACGCGATTCTTACGGTAGTTCGCACTTAATTTGGGTTTATATTACTTTGCTAGTCCCCCAGCATGTTTCTTTCGCGTTTGATATGAGCCCCATAGCGATTCTTATCTGTGTAGTACGATGTATTGCAAACCTTAGTCATAAACCCAAACAAATCGCTCAACATCATCTTTGATACCATGTAGAAGGGATTGTGATTGGTACATTCAAATCAAGCTTCGCTATAACCAACAATAAAATGACCCCATTACAAATTTGACTCGATTCTCATAAGGTGATCTTGATTTTGGCCACAAAACGTATTAAATCGCGTACTCGACTTCATGAATCGCCCACGCGATTCTTACGGTAGTTCGCACTTAATTTGGGTTTATATTACTTTACTAGTCCCCCAGCATGTTTCTTTTGCGTTTGATATGAGCCCCATAGCGATTCTTATCTGTGTAGTACGATGTATTGCAAACCTTAGTCATAAACCCAAACAAATCGCTCAACATCATCTTTGATACCATGTAGAAGGGATTGTGATTGGTACATTCAAATCAAGCTTCGCTATAACCAACAATAAAAAGACCCCATTACAAATTTGACTCGATTCTCATAAGGTGATCTTGATTTTGGCCACAAAACGTATTAAATCGCGTACTCGACTTCATGAATCGCCCACGCGATTCTTACGGTAGTTCGCACTTAATTTGGGTTTATATTACTTTGCTAGTCCCCCAGCATGTTTCTTTCGCGTTTGATATGAACCCCATAGCGATTCTTATCTGTGTAGTACGATGTATTGCAAACCTTAGTCATAAACCCAAACAAATCGCTCAACATCATCTTTGATACCATGTAGAAGGGATTGTGATTGGTACATTCAAATCAAGCTTCGCCATAACCAACAATAAAAAGACCCTATTACAAATTTGACTCGATTCTCATAAGGTGATCTTGATTTTGGCCACAAAACGTATTAAATCGCGTACTCGACTTCATGAATCGCCCACGCGATTCTTACGGTAGTTCGCACTTAATTTGGGTTTATATTACTTTGCTAGTCCCCCAGCATGTTTCTTTCGCGTTTGATATGAGCCCCATAGCGATTCTTATCTGTGTAGTACGATGTATTGCAAACCTTAGTCATAAACCCAAACAAATCCTAACATCATCTTTGATACCATGTAGAAGGGATTGTGATTGGTACATTCAAATCAAGCTTCGCTATAACCAACAATAAAATGACCCCATTACAAATTTGACTCGATTCTCATAAGGTGATCTTGATTTTGGCCACAAAACGTATTAAATCGCGTACTCGACTTCATGAATCGCCCACGCGATTCTTACGGTAGTTCGCACTTAATTTGGGTTTATATTACTTTGCTAGTCCCCCAGCATGTTTTTTTCGCGTTTGATATGAGCCCCATAGCGATTCTTATCTGTGTAGTACGATGTATTGCAAACCTTAGTCATAAACCCAAACAAATCGCTCAACATCATCTTTGATACCATGTAGAAGGGATTGTGATTGGTACATTCAAATCAAGCTTCGCTATAACCAACAATAAAATGACCCCTTGTAAGGTGATCTTGATTTTGGCCACAAAAAGTATTAAATCGCGTGGGCGACTTCATGAATCGCCCACGCGATTCTTACGGTAGTTCGCAATCAAATTCTCTAAAATTAAACCTCTTGTAATATACATGTCCGGTAAGGCGGCAACAATTGTGTACATTATATTAAAATTTTTCATTTTTTGTCTGACAGTTATTTATATTTAATATATATATCACCACAAGAGTCAAACCAATCACATCATTAATTAATTCTCTCCAGTTATAAGCAACTTTTAGCGAGAAAGAGGAGAAAGGTAAAAAAAAAAAAGGAAAGGAAAGTAAAGGACTGTTCTTCTTCTTCTTCTTCTTCTTCATCTTCCTCACAAGCAAAAAAACTAGGGTTTTCATCCATTTTCTATCTCCTATATTCAGATTATTATCACATTTTTACGATCAACCAAACAAGATGTCATCAGCGGGAGCAAACCAAAGCCCAGTAAGGGAAGGAGAAGGCACTATTGATCCCATGCAGATATCCCAAGAGGCCGATTACAACGTAATGGTTCTTTGTTTTTTGTTTTCAACTTTCGTTCTGGAGTTTATACTATATTCTCTTGTTTATATACTGTGTTTTTTTTGGGTTGTTTATACCGGAAGTATCTAGTACTCGCTTAATCGATTGATTGAGTCGCGTACGCGATCAAAATGGCGCCTTTTGTGTATTTCAAATCTTTTATATTGACAAATGGTATTTTTGATCATATACATCTTAGGAGTTCAGAGATGATGAACACACCGGAGATGAAGCGCAAGGGGACTGGTACATAAGGGAAAATAGGAGTAAGCGAAGACATTCGAACAATATGGGTATGATTGGGTTATTTGATGAGGCGGAGGATGATGACAATGAGTTACAGGAAGAGTATGAAGAAGAGGTCACCCGGAGCATTGATTTTTCAAAATTCAACATGCGCCCTTTCTGGGAAAGGTACTTCTTCTCTTCAACTGTGAGGATCACAGTCCGGTCATCATGGGAGCGTCTTTCCCCAGTAAAAGAATTCCTTCAAGAGAACGAAATGAATTTCGAAGGAGTATTTAGAAAATATACCGAAGAGCTGCCTTCTGGTTGGAAGCGGTTTTCAGGCAGCCTCCTTCATTATCTTATGATGTACTCCCTACCCACCAAGAAAGAGAATGAGCTGTGGGTCTTGATAGGCCAAAAGCCAGTTAGGTTTGGCTTAAGGGAGTTTGCTCTTGTCACTGGGCTTTATTGTGGAGGAGGTAAGATGCCCGATAGAGCTGATGAGTTGAGTGTTATAAATAATGCCGAGGATTTTCTTAAGAGGATCCTCCGAAATAAATGGAAATCAAAAGTGAAGGACACTGATTTGGAAATTTTATTATTCAATAAAAAGATTGCGGTGGAAGACCGTTTGAAGATAGCACATGTGCTTTTTGTACAAAACATGTTGCTGGGTATTGAAAAGGGGAGAGTTGTAAATAGGGATCATCTTTGTTTTGCAAGTGACTTGGATTTTTTTTATTCATATCCTTGGGGACTAGTGTCATTCAAGGCGACAATAGATTCAATAAAAAAAAGGGAAAAGGATATTGCTAAATGGCTGCCCCCTACAGAATCTGACTCTAAACCGAAGACCTATCATGTTTCAGGTTTCCCATGGGCCTTGCAGGTGATTATGATCATCATATTTATCTTATTCAGCTTAATCGCTTACGCGAATTTATGAATCGCTCACGCGACTTGTTGAATCGCTCAAGCGATTTAATGAATCGCTCATGCGACTTGTTGAATCGCTCAAGCGATTCATTAAATCGCTCACGCGACTTGTTGAATCGCTCAAGCGATTTAATTGAAACAAAATCTATAATACACCTTTTTTCCTGTTTGTTCCTTGTAGGCGTGGGCTTACGAAATGCGCCCAACTATAGCAAGTTCTTATGGAGGCGGCCTAGAACATGATGATTCCCACATGTCCAAACTACCACTCCCCAGGATGTTCAGATGGATGCACAGTAGAGGGAACCCAATCGATATTGAAGAATTGCGACAAAAGTTAAATAACCATGGACCTGAGGTTAGAACAAAATTTATATTATTTTCTTTGCCATGGATAACCGAATACCTTTAACATCTATTATTTTTTGATGTAACAGGATCAGGTACGTCCATTTTTGTTGCCCTCCAGCATTGAAAAGAATATGAGTTACATCAGGGACCTTCATGAACAAACAAGTTCAGAAGAAGAGGATGCACCCATTGATTATCTACATCAGTGTTTGAAAGGGTGCACCCTTTTGATCATTGGGGATGAATTGCCCCATCCAGTCCGAGAAGATGATAATCTCATGAATTCTAACATGGATTGGTTCCCCTCACCATCACATCCAACTACAGCACCACCTACCGCAGGAATTGATTGGGGCACCGCACCCCCAACTTCCACAGCACCACCTACCGCAGGAATTGATTGGGGCACCGCACCCCCAACTTCCACAGCACCTGACACATCACCATCACCTGCACCAGCTGCTGCAGTGCAAATCCCTTTTGAAATTCAACAGTTTATCCAGAAAGCGGAATTATCCGAGAGCTGGAGCGCAGATAGGCTTTGGACGTCAAAGGAGGTCTGAGCGCAGATAGGCTTTGGAGGAATTATCCGAGAGCTGGAGCGCCCGAGGGGAGGATTCCTCCGGCGACTTTATCCGAGCGTTGGGATGCTGGAGACGGGTAAGGCACCTGACCGCGGGAGGTCCTCAAGGGAGGGCTGAGTTGTGCGAGGAGGAAGGCCCTTATGAGAGTAATGATCATCTCTGAGGCCTCCATGCGAGCGCTAAGAGGGACTAGTGGGGAACCCCACGCTCGATGTATGTGCCGTGACAGGCAGGCCTTAGGGATTAAGGTAGTGGGTCATATGGGCTGGATCTGCTTCGCAAGCCTACATGCGCGAGCGTCCAAGCTCAGGTGATTCCTGGGTCATTGGAATAAGTCGCCTGGATTATGACACATGTACAGATCTGATTCGAGCGTGATTTGGGCCCATTATTTTGCCCCCCAAATTTTGTAGTAACACTTGGTGTGTACTGTAAAATTTTAATCTTGGGACTTTTAGCTTTGGATATCCGAGGGTCTGGCAGCTTGCTGGGAAGTAACGCTCATGAAATCCCCATTACGACAGTTCTGACACTGCATTTAATGCGGTCTTGTTGTTTTGACTTCCTGAGTACCGCCGCATTTAATGCTTAGTGGAAGTGTGGTAGCATGTATCAAGGAAACGGCGCGTGAATGTTGGTAACAGTGTGACGGTTACCAAAAGTGGGTAGCTACCAAGGCGGGAATGATTACGTTTTTGAATTTACTGCCAATCATGTGTAAATCCCTTCCCTATAAATAGGGATTTGCATATCACTTTTGTTCTTTTACGCATCCAAAAACCTTCAGAGCAAATAACAAGTTTCAGAGTTTTCTGCAGATTCTGGCAAACATCCGGCGAACTTCTCTTCTTCTCCGTTCTAGGTAAACTTGGTTTCTTTCTAACTTTTGTATTCTAACCAATAGATTTAGGTTGCAAAGCCTCCCTTTCACCGCAGACCCTTTCCAAAAATCCCCATTTTCCTAAATTTCTCCTGAAAATCTCTCATCTTCAAGAACAAGAAGAAATGGCGGATGAAATCATAACCCAGATAGTGAGAGAGACAGATGAAATGTCCCCTGCAAATTCTCCTCCTCAACATGATATTCCTTACGCCATTCCCATGGTGGAGGTTCCAGTAGAGACCCAGGATGAGGATCTCGACGCTGCAGTTCAAGTATTGAACGAGCGTAACCCTGGGGGGGTTGAACAGATTTTCGAGGAGATTACATTGATAGAGGAGATGGAGCACCAAGGTGAGAGCGTGCTCCCAGTGCTGGACAGTGCAGTTAAGCCCCAAGATCATAGGGTCACGGTGGCGATTGCTGCCCCTCCCCCCCAAGAGGAAACGGGGACTTCTGAGCGTTGTGCAGAGGAGGAACCTCCTTGTAAACGTCGTCGAAAGGGGAAAGAACCAGCTGCCGCAGGAAGAAGTCCAAAATCCAAGGAGAGGGCTCTGATCCCCATAAGACGGATATGCCTCCAGAAGAAATCCCCAGTAGCTTGACGGTCGGGGAGATGGCTGCTATGATGGCCCCAATATATTGGAATGAGGCTTTCACTTATTGTCACCCTGAGCCGCACGAGCGTGCCAACAACCCTCCTCCTGGCACGATGACGGTGTACAAGGATGTTGTGTCCGCGGGCGGCTTGAGATTCTCCATTCCTACTCCCATAGCAGAAATTTTAAACTACATCAACTTGAGCCCCTCACAGATTTGCACCAATGACATTGCTCTCCTGAATGCCTTCGTAATTTTGATGAAGTGCACCGGTCATGAGCCTTCCATCCTTCACTTCAATAGCCTGCTCCAAGTGTTGTGCTAGCCCCGCTCGTCTCCGAGGGACGGATTTTAGTATATCCAAGCTAAATCAGGCTTGAGTATGATTGACTCTCCCTCAACATCGTATGGCGCCGATTGGAAGGGAAAGTTCTTCTTTGTGAGGGCCCCTGCTAACAGTAATTTTGGGGTCCCCCGAGAGTGGGTGGTGCATGGTGAGGGGCCCATAGTGAAGTTCAGATCTACTTCTTTGAGCCTCGTAGATTAGGCCAAAGGCCTGGCTTTTGCTATGAAATATGCCAACTGGCTTATAGATGCCAAAGATCTTATGGATGATGAAGAGATCCTATTCCGTTTTGGGCTCGTGAGTCCTCCTGACATGGTTGCTCACCCACCCGCTCGTACAATGAACAGAAACGGTTAGATTTTAGGAACCAACTCCACTAACTTTTTAGAATAGGGAAGCTAACCCTTTGTTTAATGATGTGTTGTAAAGGGTGATCTGACCCTCGAATTCCTTTTATGCAGAAATCAACATACTTATGGCTGGAGGAGGCGCTGAAAACATTGGCACTATGATGCGCGCTCGCAGGCCAGCTAACCGGCATCAGCAACAACAACCACCACCACAACAACAAGCGGACCAACGAGGGGGCCGTGGCGAAAGAGGGGTAGGCCGAGAAGATGGCAGCCAAGGGGAAGGCCTTGGTGACGGCCGCGGTGGAGGCCGTGAAGAGGGTAGAGGTGTAGGAAGGGGAGATGGTCGCGGTCATGGCCGGACCGCCAACCAGGCGAGCGGGGCGGCTCGTGGTGCAACCCCTCCAGGCACGCTAGGTCCCGTGCCCCCGGGGGGATCTGTTCAACTGGGCTCTGACAGCTCCCGCAGCAATCGCTCGGGCATCGTTATCAGGAACATGGAGGAAGCAAGAGCCCAACCCTCGAGGAAGAGGGAGAGGTTGGCAGATTCCATCCCCATTTCTGGCAAGGGAAAAGAGGTTGCAGTGGGGGCTCCCGGGAAAGACGGAGATACTTCTTCTTCAGAGGAGGAGAGCCTTTGGAAATTCGAGCGGGGAGTGGACGTCCGCTATAAATGGCCCGCAGATTCTGGCGCGCATCCCCTGAGTGGCTCTCCTTCCTCTCGCAATCTGGTCGATGGGATTGTTCACAATTTACAATTCTCTGGTGACCATCGGAGACTGTTCGAGCAGAGCGCTGCTCAGGTGGCAGGGGATGCCTGCTACGCTCTTATGGCGGTAAGTTTTTGGATTTTTCTTTTGTTTTTTTTTCTTTTTTTTTTAAAGGCTTTTAGTTTTTCCAGGACTACTCAAGGCTTATTGAGACTCAATTCCTTGTGCAGGAGGTGATCCCGAGGATAAAGAACCTCCAGCGACGCTCTGAGACCTTCTCCGAGCATAAGGCCAAGTATAAGAAGTTGATGCGGATTGCCGATCCTGGCCGGCTACAGGAGGATTTGGACATGACCACTGCTCAATTTAACTCCCTCCAAATTGAGCATGACGAAGTCAAGAAAACGCTGGAAAAGAGGCTGCTTGGGAGAGGCTGAACGAGCGCCACAAGAAGCTGAAGGCCGAGCGGAATGCTTTGAAGGAGGACAAAGAGAAGTTGTCCAAAGCGGTGAGTGAGCATACCCAGTAGCTGGGCAACACAAAGAAGGAACTTGAGGATCTTCAAGGAAAAGTTCCTGCCATTCAAGCCATGGCAGCTCGAGAGGCGGTCCTTAAATTTGCCCACTCGAGAGCCTTACACTTTGCCGCGAACCTCCATTGCTTTGATAACGCCGATCGCTTTTTCAAGAAGACCATAGGGCAGATGATTAAGTTGGGCATGGCACCTCCTTCTGCTCGCTCGGATGAACGGTTGCGCATGGACTTGGATGAAAATCTTGAGCCGGTCACTGGGACTGGGGACCCTTCAGACAACTTAACTGAGCCGGAATACAACGACCTGGTTGTCATACTCCAGGACGAATTCATGGCTGCTCACCCAGTTGATCCTGAGCCCATGGCGGTCGATGAGAATGCCAGTGAGGAGGTTTCGGCTTCTGAGGGTCAAGCCTATGCCCTTGCAAACGAGGGTCAAGCCGGCGTACCCTCTTCTGAGGACCAGACCATCGTTCAGAATGCTTCTTCAGAGGCCGCTGATCCTTGTGTTTATGCGCCTATTCCTCTGGCCGTTGCGCCCCCTGCTTCTCAAGCTCCAACCTCCCACGCTGAGATAGTGAATCTGGAGAAGGATTCCAATCCTAACGCTCAGGATTCTACGACCCCAGTTGCCACCTCCGGGAGCCAGCCTTCATGATGCCCTTCTTTGTTCTGCCTCCAGCTATGTTGAACTTTTTTGCAACAGTTCCTTTAATCCGCTATGTACTTTTTCCTTTTCAATATTGTAATTTTCTTTTTTATAACAATGGAACTTGTTTCTTTCTCATTGTGTTGTTGTGCTTTGGATGATGTTTTTCTCTTGACTGTTGGGATGATTGTTGGAAGCGTATAAGTGCGCGGGTACGAGGGTATCCGCCTGAGGGATCCCCAGGCCATATTCAGTATAAAACTTGGACAAGGAAGTAATAACGTAGGTAAGAATTACTCTAACGGCATGATTGGTATGATGGAATGAGGTGGGAATGGAATGGGCATTACCGCGTCCATTCCTAAACCCATGATTGGTACCAAAACATGATTAGGAATGCTCATTCCCGCGGTAATGCTCATTCCCACATGCATGGGATTACCCATTCCTTTGGTCCCCCATGGTATTAGCCATTCCCAATGTTTAAAATTTATTATTATTTTTATATTATCGTCACATATTTGTTAAATGTATATTATATTTTATTATTTTCATAAATAAAAATTAAATACTATTAATCACGTTGAAAATTTAATAAATTATATTAAATATATGTAAATATAAATATATTATATATTTAAAAAACATGTTCAAAATATTATTTTATTTATAAAATTTTATAAAT
This sequence comes from Lantana camara, assembly GCA_037501455.1. NCBI lineage: Eukaryota > Viridiplantae > Streptophyta > Magnoliopsida > Lamiales > Verbenaceae > Lantana > Lantana camara. Next base: position 93,549,403 of record CM074859.1, on the reverse strand, counting down.
TCAAATATTTTATAAAGAACGAATGTTGATATTTATATTAAAATTTATTTTTAAATGTCAAAAAATATATTAAATATAATAAATAGTTAATACATATTCTATGCATGAACAGAGAAATAGTATATATATATCCCAAACTCACTCTCACACTCACATATATATAGTACATATGATAAATGTCATATATATAACACCTTCGATATAAAATAGTAATAATATATTTATATATGAAAATATATAGTTACTCAAAATAAAAAATTTAAAATATATATTTAATATAAAAATATGTTTAATTATATACTTTATTATTATTATTATTATTATTATTATTATTATTATTATTATTATTATTATTATTATTATTATTATTATTATTATTATTATTATTATTATTATTATTAATGAAATAAGTTTAAAATTCTTATTTCATTCCTAAATTTATTACTTGGCGTACCAATCATAGTAATGGCATAATAAAGTCATTCCATTCCTTTGTTCATTCCATTACAAAGTTCATTCCTTTCCTGCCCCATTCCATTCATGCATATCAATCATGCCGTAAGTGTTTGATATTTTGTTTGAGCGTAGCAGTAGCACAAACTGAACTTAGAAATTAACAAAGGAATTTGCTAAGTGTTTATTTACTACGAGCGTACGTCAGAAGAGGGATCCATTCAAGGACCGCGAGCACGAACTAGAGCGATGGGTCTAACTGGCCTAAATAGTAATAATAACGTCTCAATGGGATCCGCTCGTTTTAAGAGGGATCTGCATGAATAAGATACCAAGCCGTTCGACGTGGAGTACCCTCGACACGGAGTTGGCATTGATATAATGCAAAGTAGATTATCACAAGATAACGATCAAACAAAACTATATAAAAAAACGCATACAGATGTAAGTGGTTTGTATTTCTGTCAAAAGAAAATACACAGTGCCCCGAGCTGGGGTTTTACAATGTTTACATTTACACATAGAACCTTCTGAGGTTGCACACATTCCATGGTCGAGGGAGATGCTCGCCTTGCAAAGTCTCTAGCAGGTAGGTGTTGTTCGCTCGTACCTGAATGACTTTGAAGGGGCCTTCCCAATTGGGGTCCAATTTCCCTACATGCTTGGATACTTCAACTTTTTTTAGGGCAAGATCTCCCATCGGAAATGTTCTTTCTTTAACGCGCTTGTTGTACTGGAGGGCCACTTCCGCTTTGTACCTGTGTATACGGGCCCAAACGTTGTCCCTCCTCTCGTCCAGCAAGTCCAGTTCGAGGGCCCGGTTATTCTCGTTAGTGGTAGGCTCAAAGTAAGCAACGCGTGCGGATTCATGAGCGATCTCCGTAGGTATCATAGCTTCAAAGCCATAAACGAGGAGTAAAGGGTCTCTCCTGTTAATGCTCGTGGGGTAGTACGATACGCCCACAGGGCTTCTTGGAGCTCTTCAGCCCATTCACCTTTTTTACTCTCGAGCATCGTTTTTAGATGTTGGAGTATGGTTCTTTTGGTGACCTCAGCTTGACCGTTGGCCTGTGGATGGCCCACGAAAGTGAAGCATTATCTGAAATTAGCACCCTTGGGATGTCAGCGACGATGAATTGGGAGCCATTATCTGAAATTAGCACCCTCGGGATGCTATAGCTACAGATAATGTTTTTCCAATAAAATCCCTTACCACTCTGAACGTGATTTTTACGACCGCTTCAGCCTCGGCCCACTTGGTGAAGTAATCCACAGCAAGGATTACGAACTTCTTCTGCCCGACCACCATTGGTAAGGGTCCCACAATATCAATGCCCCACTGATCAAAGGGATAGGAAACGTCGATTGGGATCATTTGGCCCGCTGACAATTGAGGAATGTTGGATTGGAATTGACACTTGGGGCATTTCTTGGAGTAATTGATGGCATCCTGCAATAACGAGGGTCAATAGAATCCGCTCCTTAGTACCTTTTTGGCTAGAATACGACTGCCAGAATGATTCCCACAACTTCCGCTGTGTACGTGTTCCAATACTTACTTGGCTTGCGAGGGTCTCAGGCATCTTAATGGTAGACTTGAAAAGACCTCTTAAATAGCCTACCCTCATTATCAAATGAGAAACGAGAGGTCTTACTCATGACTTTCCGTGCTTCCACCTTATCGGTCGGACAGACTCCATCCCTTAGGAATCTAATGACATCATCCAGCCAGCAAGGCTCGGATGGATCAATCATGCTTACCTCTTCCGAGGGTTTCTTTTTGCTTATTAACGGTTCCTCCGTTCTAAGGAACGTAACAGAGCGTTCGCATAAATCTTCTAGAGCGGATGCAAATTTTGAGAGGGCATCAGCACGCTCGTTTTCCGCTCGTGGAACCTGCAGTAGATGGAATTCCTTGAACTTGGAAATGATTTCCTTAGCCTCCGCCAGGTATTGCACCATGGTGGTTTCTCGAGCCTCATAAGTGCCATCAATCTGACTTGCTATCAATTGAGAGTCAACTTACGCAGTAACCCGAGAGGCCCCATTTTGAATGGCAATTCTGAGCCCTTGGATGAGAGCTTCATATTCGGCCTCATTGTTGGTAACTTGAAATGCCAGCTTGATTGCGTAATCAATCTCAATTCCACGAGGGTCTCTGAGGGTCACCCCAGCTCCTCCCCCCTGAGAGGTCGAGGAACCATCTGTGTGCAAGAGCCATATACCTTCATCCCATGAGGGTGTGGGCTCTAGGCAAAAACGTTCAACCAAGAGATCCGCCACTGTCTGGGCTTGTATAGTTGTTCTGGGCTCGAAGTTGATGTCAAATTGGCTGAGTTCTATTGACCATTTTATTAACCTTCCTGAGACGTCTGGTTTCGAGAGGACCTGCTTGAGTGGTTGATCTGTAAGCACGGTGATGAAATAGGCCTGAAAGTATGGTCTTAGCCGTCGCGAGGCGTTCACGAAGGAGAAAGCAAATTTCTCTATTTCCATGTATCTCTTCTCAGCTCCTTGCAGTGTCTTGCTCAAGTAGTATACAGGCAGGTGCTTACACTCGTGCATAGCCACGAGGACTGCGCTCGTGGCCTCTAAGGAGACAGAGAGGTAAATGAACAGGTTCTCTCCTGGGATCGGCTTCGTCAGTAAGGGTGCACACGAGAGATATTGTTTCATGTCTTGCAATGCCTTCTCACATTCCTTGCTCCAAGCAAAATTTCGAGCGTTTCGCAAAATCTTGAAGAAGGGTAAGTTCCTGTCAGCCGAGCGTGACATAAATCTGTTTAAAGAGATGATCTTGCCCACCAACACTTAGACTTCTCTGACATTCCGAGGGGAAGGGATCTCCATGATGGCTTTGATCTTTTCTGGGTTGGCCTCAATGCCCCTTTAGCTTACCACATAGCCTAGAAATTTACCTCCTCGGATACCAAACGTGCATTTAAAAGGGTTTAGTTTCATACCATAATGGCGTAAGATATCAAAGGCTCGTCTGAGGTCTTCCAATTGTGAGTGTTGGCGCTCGTTTTTTTACGATCATATCGTCCACATAGACCTCCATGGACTTCCCGATTTCACGCTCGAACATTCTGTTGACAAGGCGTTGATAAGTGGCTCCAGCATTTTTGAGTCCAAACGGCATGACCAGGAAATAGTAAACTCCTACATGGGCCACAAATGATGTTTTTGGGCGATCCTCGGGCGCCATGAAGATCTGATAATACCCCTGAAAGGCATCCATCATGCTCATAAGTTCACATCCTGTCGTCGAATCCACCAACTAATCAATCCTGGGCAGAGGGTAAGGATCTTTGGGACATGCTTTGTTGAGGTCTGTGAAATCATTGCACATGCGCCATTTGTTAGCACTCTTGGGCACAAGGACCACGTTGCAGAGCTATTCTGGATACAAAATTTCTTCAATATACTGAGCCTCGAGGAGTTTGTTAACTTCCTCCTCAATGACTTGTCTTCTGAACCCATGAACGTCTCTTTTCTTTTGCTTGATTGGTTTGAATGCAGGTGTGACGCCCCGTTTCTTCGGTATTCCAGGTACGACGTCACGAGAGAGTTTAATTCAGTAATTTTGTGAATTATGTAACTAAGCATGCTTACGTGTCAACGTGAGATTTATTTTAATTATGTGTGCTTTAGAATTTAATTAAACGTACTTGGACTCAATTGTCCAATATTTGTAAATAAGGGACCTAATTATAATTAGGACGTTTGAGCCTTTATGGTTATCTGAGCTATGGAATTCGAATTCAAATTCCGACCCTATCGTTGAGTTCGTTTCGATGATTCGGATTCAATGAATTAACCATTTAATTTCTAAAGCCATTTGATAGCCCTATCGTTTTAAATCCGATTCATTTGGCCCGGATACCGTTTGACCCTACCCGTTTAACCGACCCGTTTGACCAGCCCTAAAAAGGGCCAGCCTTTCCTTCTCTCTCCACTCTCTCGTTCAGCACAAGCAAGGAAAAGGAGAAGAAGATATTTTTCCCCATTTTTGGCCATCAAGCCTTGAGCTCGGGTTTTCAAGATCCAACCGTCCGATCAACAACCCAAGGTAAGATTTGTGACCCTTTCGTTACGTGCTTTAATTTAATGTCTCTTTCGTGCCTCGGATATGTGCCTACGTGCTTTGTTAGGGAAGATGATGAATAGTGTCGGGTTGGGAGTTTGGCGTGATTAAGCTCGTTTTGTGAGCTCTTAAGTGTAATTATGTGTTCTATATGGTAAATATGCTTTATTGTGTTAATTTTGCATGATTTTTATTGGTTGTGGCTGTGTGTGTGTGGTGGTGTTGGCTCCCAACGTCATTGCTGCTTCTGCTCTGTTTTTTTGAGCAGGATGGGTCGGAACGACCCTTTTTTTTTTTGCCTTGGGACCGGAACGGCCCTTCCCATCCGAGTATGGGAAAGATCGTTCCCGTTTTGTGCTTCGGCCCGGAACGGCCCTTCCGGGCAGCGCTCGTGGGAAGGGCCCTTCCCAGTTTTGTCTTGTGACTGGAACGGCCCTTCCCATTGTCCAATGTGTTGGTTTTGATCGTTTATGCTTTTAATTGATTTCTTTTGCCTCTTATTGATTTATATCTTAATTGTATTGCATGTTTCGATATGAATTCGCATTATATGCTATGTTAGGTGCGTGAATTGTAATTTAATATTAAAGAATGAGTATTTTATGCATGATAGTTATGCACTCTTCATCCCAAACTTTAGTATGCTTCTTTAATTGTATGAAATGTATTTGGTGTGCAATTATATGATCTTAAATGAATGATTTATACATGTATACATGATCCATGACTTCATACCAATCATAAGCATACGCCGTGCGTCTATGTGATTCATTCTTGAGTCTAAGTCCTGTTTTGGTATTCAGTTTGTTCAGGTACACCCGGGGTGGTGTTTTGTTGGCCGTGTTGATTCCGGGGTGGATCATTCGTCGTGCCTTCGGCCTCTTCGGTGTCAGGTGAGGTTAGGGTATAGTTACACCTTAACACAATGTGCCCGATTTTGATTGCATGCGGTTTACTAAGCCCTATACATATGTAGATAAATGTGAAATATGTATTTGTTCGGATATGTATCGAATTTGCAAGTATGCTACGCAATGTACGGGCCTATTTATGCCTCTTTGATTGGATTTGATATGTTTTGCCCCATTAAGCTATGTCTTGAAACCGTGTGTCTCTCACGAGCCAAATTAGGCAAGGAATGGGATATTTATGAATAACACGGAAAGGGGTATGTATATATATATAAGTTATGTCCATCTGTCTGTCAATGTTGTAGCGGGATATGAGTTTGAGTTTGTATATGCTGGGCCCCGGAGCTATGGGTAAGGAGCCCTCGGGACGGTATAGGGCTGTCGAGGTTAAGCCTGTGCATAGTCTCTATATGTCGGAAGAGGATCAACCCTGAACTCACCAGGAGGTTGGTGAGGGAAGGAATCCTAAGGGTTTGAGTGCCCGCAAGGCACTCCTCTCGTTTGAACGGATGGTTTGGGCGTATACACCCTTCCATCACCCAGAGTTGAGGATGGTTTGATATGATATGTTATGTCTGTAAGTTTTTTGCTTTGTTTCTGCTAAGTTATGTTATGAGAAGATTGGGGGAGTCTGAGCTCGTACCCGCCGAGTTCTATATGATATGATATGTATGTTCTGTTAAGGTTTATGAAACGGGGATAGATTCTAAGTTAAATTAAAAGTGAGTTTTTATAAGATAAGCTAAGTTCTGAATATGTTAAGAATTCATAAGCTTTGCTAAGTTGCTCGGTAAGTTAAATCGGTTTGTTTGCTTTTGCTAAGTAAGTCCTATATGTATTTATCACGGGAAAATGATTTAGTGTACAAAAACTATCCCTGTGTTCATGAACATTATGAGTTTGTATGTGTTTTGCTCTTATATATATAGTGTGAGTGTGTCAACCCCTCACCCAGTCAAGTTAAGACTGACCCCTCCCCTCTTTTGTTTAGTTTGCAGGTTTTGCTTGGAGTTCGTGCTAGGCGGAGTGTGTCTGTCCTTTGCAGTCTATTTTCGAGTCTGTTGTTATTTAAGATTGTCTTGAATTTGCATTTCGATAATTATGACTTTTGTTTAAGATATGTATGAATGTTATATTTGGAATTTAAATATGAATTTATATGTATTATTCGGGACAAGCTTCTAGGGATAGTTGGATTTCTGATTATTGTATGATATTCGGGATTAGGTATTTATGCTAGTTGAACCCGTCACCTGTTTATGTATGTTTTGATTATTGCATGGCTTGTTTCGCTTCCGCATTCTTGCTTTGCTTGGATTTTGCTTGTTCAGGGTCTACGTTCCGCCTAGCTTAGGTGTGTGTCTGTCAGTCTTCCATTCGCCACTGTTCGGTTTATGTACGGACCCTCCATTTCATATGTGGATCGGATCTTGGTGCGGGGGATGTGGTGACCCACCTTGCGGGTGCTACAACAGGGTCAACATTTAGCCTATGGACTATGACGCTTGGATCTATGCCAGTGAGATCAAAAGCTTTACAAGCAAAGATATCAAGGTTCTCGAGCAGAAAATCGATCATCATGATCTGAGAGGGACCATCGAGATTGGAGCCTATCTGAGTGGTCTTATCTGGATTGTCGGGTTCCAATTCGATTGTCAGGAATTTTTCTATGGGCTCCATTCTAACTTCTAGCCGTGGGGCTTTGAGCGGCCGCTTCTTCCCTATGAGTCTATCATTGGCCTCCTCCGAGGGTTGGTTGCCATCACTTTCTGATAAGGACCCCTCGATGGCTCCGGGAGGGCCATCCTCACTGTCTTTGGGTACGCTCGAAGCTTTCTTCTTGTTTTTCTTCTTGTACAATTTGACCCTCTTGCACTCGGAGCCATCTTCATCCAACCTGGGAAAGTCAACGGATTTTTTGGTGGATCCTGCTTGGATTATTTGCTTGGGCTTGTGACTGCGAAGAGAAAGGATATAGCATTCCCATGCTTCCTTAACGTTGCAAAGCACCTCGTCTATTCCCTCGGGAGTGAAGAATTTGACTTTCTAATGGTAGGTTGAAATGATAGCCTTAAAGTCAATGGGGATCGGACGCCCAATAATGATGTTGTAAGGTAGATCCACTTCAACGACGGCATACAAGACGCTCAAAGTCTTTCGCTATGGGGCGCGACCAAAAAGTTGGCCAAGCGAATTTGTCCGCGAGGGACGATCTCAGAACCCCCAAAGCCAACGAGGGCTGTTCTGAGGGGTTCGAGGGGAATGTTGGTTATGTTCATCTTTTGAAACGTGGAATAAGGGAGAACATTCACAGAGCTTCCACTATCAATCAACACCCTCTTTACAACATGGTTGTAGACATCTAAGCTAACCACCATGGGCTAGTCAGAGGTTTCACCATCCCCATGGGGTGTTACAATGTGTTCTAGATCTTTCTCAGTGAATCCTACAACCTCATTCTCCCTCGAGTGTGGAGTGCTATCGGCAGAGAGTACAGACTTAGACTTGGAAAACCTTTGATCATAACTGCGCACGTGGCGGCGCCTGGAAGTGTTAGAGTCTCCTCCTGAGGGTCCACCAGCGATCATGTGGATGACGGCGAAGGGTTGGTTCTCTGTTTCGGCGGCTTTCTACTTTCTGTTGTCGCTTCCCTCGGGGCGATGGTTGCGTGGGCTTCTTAAGCACGAGTGGCTTCTTCCCCTCACTCGGGCTCGCTCGGCACAGTGCTCATTGTATCTTTCCAGCACCTTCATAAACTCCTTAAGGTGCCCCCCCGGCGATGAGCCTTTGAATCTCACTCTCGAGTTAGCGGCATTCGTTTGTGTCATGCCCTTTCTGCTTGTGGAAGGCACAGTATTTCCCCGAGCGCTTCTGAGCCTCGGTTTTCTTCATCTTAGGTGGTCTCTTGAATAGTTTCTTATCAGCCATGGAATAAACCTCAGCAATCGGTCTACTGAGGGGAATGCGCTCGTACCTTCGAGGGGTTGGAGAGTTTCTCCGAGCGGTGACAAGACTGCGGCGGCAACTTCTGTTGGACTCTCCTCTGTCCTCAGGCCTTTGTCCGCTGGTGGGGCGTTGGCCTGTTTCTGCGCTCGTGCAATATACATGTCCTCGAGGGTGAAGAATGAGTCAGCGATCTCCCTTATCTCCATCAGGGAGTGTGGCTTCTTTTTTGCCACTTCTTCCACGAATTCCTTGCTGGCGTAACTCTTCATGTTGATAGCCCCAAAAAGCACATGCCTCAGAAAGTCCATCGAGGGCTTTTCCACCAGCAAGATTTCCTTGTTGAATCTCCCCAGGAAGGATCTGAGGGTCTCCTTCGGTCCTTGCACCAAGCTATACAACGATGTAGCCACGGGCGCTGGTGCCTTCAGCGAGTTGAAATGGTTCATGAAGGCATTGGTTAAGTTCTTGTATCCTCGAATGGAACGAGGGGGTAGCTTCTTGTACTAGTCTTGTGTCATTCCAACGAGGGAAGTGACAAAGACTTTGGTCCAGTAATGACTAGAATGCTCGTAGAGGTGCATCAGGTGCACAAAGTGATCCAAATGCTCGGCCGGATCACTGGTTCCGTCGTAGCGGTTAACGGACGTGGGGATCTTGCCCATTCCGGCGTGAGCAATTAGCACTTCATCCACGAGGGGCGAACCGCCTGTCAAAGGCCTGTGGTTCCCGCCCTCGTCGCCGTGGTCTTCATAGTCTTCTTCCCTCCAGTAGCGAGGGACTGGGTTTCGTGGATTGCGAGCGTCTCTGGCCATGGCTCTCTCGTCCCCAGCGAGGAGGACTTGAGACCGCGCTAGAGAGAACTGCTCCACTATGTTTTGTAGCCCATTTAGCTGGTCTTGTACGGCCGCCAGCTGAGGGTCGCCTCCGTCTCTCCTGCTTGTCCTTCTAGAGATCCTTGACTGGACCTCCTCTTCCTCAGCCCTCTTCTCTTGAGGGGCTTTCTCCTTCTCAACAGGCAGCTGGGCCTGCTCAGCCCTCGGTGGGGTTTCTTTCCCTTGCGCTGGAGGTGGTGATGGTGGTTGAGCCCTCAGTACGTTCTGGGTAGCCATCAGAGGGTGTACTTGTAGCCCTCCCATCGGGGGTGCCATCTGAGCGCCCACGCCCGAGGGGAAGTAGGCAGATGTAAAGTGTTTCCAAGCGTTTTGGGTAGCTTGCACCTCGCATTGAGCGTAGAGGGCCTGGAGTTGTTGCGGTGTCATTTGGGGTATTTCCACTCCTTGGATCTCTCTGGGAATGGAGACTGGAAGTTGTAATGTGCCTACTTGGTAGGGCGGAACCGTGGGCAGCATGCCCTGCATCATACCTGGCATGTAACAGCCCGGATTTCGAAGTCAAGATAGCACGGGTAAGTAAAGGGTTAAGAGTAAAGCGTTTATAGCCTTAGTCCATTACACATTTCATTCTATGTGAATTATGTGCATCTATGTTTTGACTTTTGATTTACGAAGGTGCCTTCTTGAGAGAACCATATCACTATTCATTCACCGAACCCTAGACCTCTACCTAAACCTTAAGAAACCTTAGAAATCTGATTTCCATATTTTCCAAATTCATATAATAGCTTTCATCATCCCGAAATACGTTTTGAAAATTGTTTGTTGAAAATTCCATTTAGGTCCCTAGCTACTATTCACCCTAAATTGTAGGAATTTTCGAAACACTTTTACCTATCCAATATTGGGTTCGATATAATCCTTGCAAAATTTTATGAATTTTGGTATGATTCCCAAACCCTAATTCTTAACGTAGCTTCCGTAGAAATCAAAACCGGCCGAAAAACCCTAATTTTGCCCTCAATTAGAAATTTTTGAATTTCAACATTTTTCCTATGCAATATTATAACCATTTCGAACCTTGGATTATTTTACGAATTTTAAGATCTTTTCCAAACTCTAGTTCAAATCCTAGCTCGATTTATAATTTTTTCTCTATTTTTCCCAAAGTACTATTTCCACCGTAAAAACTAATTTTTAAACCGTACAACATTTGGTATCCAATATTACAGTCAAAATGATCCTTAAATTATTTCAAGAATCATGGACACTTTCTCGGAAATTAATTCACATTCTAGCTTCGTTTATGAATTTTATCGTATTTTTCAAAATTCCCGAACGCTTACTACTTTAAATGTAGACATTTAAACGTTAAGTGTTTATAACCAATAGAAAGCTCTTTCGATTCTCTTTCTTTTGCAATTTCTCTCATTTCAAACTAAAACCTAGACATTCTTCTATGAATTTATTATCATTTTTATCCTATTTTAGAATTATTTTTATTTTGTCATGATTACTAGATAAATTAATTATATCTTAATTATACACCTAAGTATACACCTTAATCCCCCTAATAAATGAACCTAGCTTACTCACTACATGACTCACCTAATTAAGCCTTCAAAATTGCAACATAAGCCCCCAAGACATACCTATAAATACCCTAGAGATTACTACATAAAATTCAGACCAAAAACCATATATCTCTTTCTCCCTCTCGGCACTCTCTCTCCCTCTCACTAAGGTACATTTTTATTTTATTATTCCATGCTTTATATTATTTTTTTAATATAATAATATTAGTAGCATGCTTAGGTGTAATTAAATTATGCTTTAGGAATTTATTTTTATGAAATATATGCATAATTGTTAATTGTATGTACAATGTGTCTACATTATGGAATTTTATTTAATTAAATGCATTATTTATGATATGATATAATATGAATATGTATTTAAATAATTATGTTATTTCTTGATTAAATTTATGCTTAGAATAATTTATTTAGATTTAATTTTATGATTAAAGTGCTACATTTGAATTTAATTATATGTTATGAATTTGAAATTTATTCAATATGATCATGAACTAGTATGAACATCTTCATAAGCCTAAGAACACCTTCATAATGTTCTTGAAATAAATCATGTGCACGTGTGATAGTGTGTGTGTGTGTGTGTGTTTAATTTTATGTTATAAAGTGTTTAATTCATAAGAAATTGAATAGTAAATGTTTTCAATAGTAATTTTGACTTTTTGGTCAACATTTAATTAAATAATTTCGAAATTAATTATAAAATAGGATTTTGGAATTTTAAATAAAGAATTTTCCAAATTAATTCAAAAATTAATAAAATTATAAAATAATTTCAAAATCAACCTACATTGTTGAATTAAATTCTAAATTAAATTCTAATACTTTAATTAAGGTCACAACATGATTAATAAATATTTAAGTGGTTAAAGAATTCATGAAACCTAATTAATTAATTAAATTTCCTTAAACAATTAAAATTAAATTTTACCGGGAAAATCTCTAAATGTTATAAGAATTCTCTAATATGTTATATTTCCTAAACCTTACGTGATTATTTGATTAGAATAATAAGAACCTAGTTCTAAGTCAGTAGTAATTACTTTCAGGCAACAATTGCACTGAACAGTGGGATCCGTTCCAATCTGTCTGAATTTCGATACTAGGTGAGGGTTAAAACATTATCAACTGGAATCATGTATATACCTATATCTAATTATAAAATGATCTCCAAACCTACCTATTATTTGATTTCCTACCTCTACATATTAATATAATATGATATTCCTCTTTATGAGGAAAATACCATTAAGTCGGAATCAGGATCTTATCCGGACATTATATACTTCAGTCCTATTAATACTAAGAACTGATTCCCGACTAAGCAAGTAAATCATTATTACTTATCAAAATGGGCCCGGCGTGCAGCTGTGTCGAGCAATACCTGGAAGGTATCGGGCCGAAGGTATTGTTGGTGCCACAGACCGCCACCAACTCTTGGTAGTGGTTTAGTTGGAGGTTAGTTACTCCACGCCAAGAGACTTACAAGGGAGATAACCTCGAGATAGCTTCCTCCCACATATTACATATCGTCAGTAGGGTTTGCTCCCCTACTGGCACTACGGTGTTGCGGAGTTATTATCATACTTAGTTTTATTAAAGCACTAGTGCCTTGATCAGCCTAGTACTATTTTACAAACATTTAAGGAGATCGGAGGGAGACGCCTTACTTGCAGGCGGTACAAATCTTTTAACAAACGGTTCATGACTTATAAACTAAACTCCAAGTACCCCTATCCCTGTTTCAAACTTATGAACCGTATCATATCTGATGTATCTTATTGCTATCATTTTGTGTATATATAACTACCTATATCTAAATCTAATCTTCCTTCACTTAGTCACTTTGACTAATTCCTCGCCTGTTTCAAACACATGATTTCAGGGAGCGAGGACAACGACACCTAGAGGGATTTTGAAGCTATAGGTGTCATACTTATTAGATCAGGTTTAGATTAAGAGCATTTAATCCTGATCATGTATATAATACTAATAAATTGCTATTATACATTAACTACATACACTACACTGTCATATTACCCCCTTACAATATCATGTACTGATATATGTGTTATCATGTTGCTTGTTGTAAGTTTTAAATTCTTTTATCTTCTGCTGCATTTTATCCTACGATCTACTTAAGTACCGTCTATACCGTTCGCCATAGTATTTCTCGAGTGCTGGGTCTTACATCCACTCGAGGGTAGTACGGTGCGGGAGTTGTAGTGTTAGGGGGCACTACATGGCATCATGCCGGGTTGCATGCAAATGTATCCTTGCGGGGGCAACGCCATGGAGTATGCGGCGGCGTTGGCGGCGGGAAGGAGCGTTGCAGGCGGGATGGCGGGTCCAGAACCTCCAGCTTCATTTCCACCAGTGGGGAGAGATCCCACCAAAGCTGCTTTGCCCTTATCTCCCACGACGGCAAGGGTGCCTCCGCCGGTGATCGGAGTATCGTTCACTCCGGGATTGGGGACGTTGATGTTGTGGGCCCCATCCTCTGGGTTTTCCCCGTTGACGGGAGGAAGACCTCCCCTAGTCTCCAAGGCTCCGGATCTGGTTGCAGTTACCATGTTTGAAGGTTTGCTGGTGTTATTGTTCAACTAGCTATGAAGGAAGAAGCGATTGAAGAAGATGGAGATGATGGCTTCCCACAGACGACGCCAAAAATGATAATGTAAATACTGGAAATGTACTAAATCACCAACACTTTAAGATTTGTTTGAGGGGGAAGACCATCACAGGCGTAAGAGCCTCAGGAACTGGGTTTCCAGAAATGCGTGGGTTCTTCCAACTAGGATAACATCAGAAAATGTGCAGTAAAGAGGCAAGAAAGATGAAGTGTTTGAAGCTTGGGAAGGAAAACCAGAGATTATGCCCAGTTATGTCTGTAATGCTAGTGTAGAAGATGACTTAGTTAGGGAATGCGTGAGAATTCTCATATTTATAGGTTGAGGGTGAGGGTGATTTGGTAAATGCAACCAAGTGGTCCCAAACCCAATATTGCCCTAGACACGTAGCGTTGTGTGATGGCCTGAAAGGGACATTCCTGAAAGATACCTACGGATAGGTGGCAACGGGGTGTCAGAGGAACGTGTGCGCACTACCTCTGCGTGTCAGAGGCGGTTACAAAGCTGTCAATGAGCGTCGGGGAGCTCAGGATAGTTTGCTCCTCAAGCCATTGGGTGTGCCTTCACTGGGAACCCTTTGTCGAGGAGGGAACTGGCCTCCAGAAATCATGAATACCTCGCTGTAGTGACGGTATAGACGTCAAAGGAGGTCTGAGCGCAGATAGGTTTTGGAGGAATTATCCGAGAGCTGGAGCGCTCGAGGGGAGGATTCCTCCGGCGACTTTATCCAAGCGCTGGGACGCTCGAGACGAGTAAGGCACTTGACCGCGGGAGGTCCTCAAGGGAGGGCTGAGCTATGCGAGAAGAAAGGCCCTCATGAGAGTAATGATCATCTCTGAGGCCTCCATGCGAGCGCTAAGATGGACTAGTGGGGAACCCCACGCTCGATGTATGTGCCGTGATAGGCAGACCTTAGGGATTAAGGTAGTGGGTCATATGGGCTGGATCTACTTCACAAGCCCACATGCGCGAGTGTCTAAGCTCAGGTGATTCCTGGGTCATTGGAATAAGTCGCCTGGATTATGACACGTGTACGGATTTGATTCGAGCGTGATTTGGCCCCATCAGTGTTACAACAATTAGATGTTAAATAAAGAACTTTTATCTTACTATAAAATATTTATTTTTGAATTTTGAGCACTATATATGAACTTTGAGTAATTATAGTGTTACCTAATAGTTAGTTATTAAATGAAGAATTTTTCTTTGAAAATGAAATATAAAATTATGCTTTTATAGAATTATATCTGAATTTTAAGGAATTATCGTGCTGTTCAACATGGTTAAATGAAGGATAATCAAGTCATTTTAAAATAATTAGAGAGTTGAGCAAAAATTAATTTTTAAAATGGAGGGTTAATTTAAAAAAAATTAGCTTGGGAAATAAACTCAAAATTCAAATACCATTTGATGAGTTAACTCTAAATATCCGATATTTTCTGTTTAAAATTATTAAATTTATATTAAGATGAATATATTTAAATAATAATAATTTTTTATTCACATAAGCAATTACTATTTAATATATTAATTTCTTGATTGATATCGACAACAATTCTAATTTTATGTGCTATAAAAAGCCAATAAAATGCATCAGATAAATTTCATGAATATGGTGAGAGCCGACAATTTGACGATCTAAAATATATAGAGATAATATTAGAATTATGTATACATGAAATATTTTAGAAATATCTGAAGAACTTTTCATATGTTGTAGAATTTTGTACATCTGAAACATTTTTGAAATACCTGAAGAACCCTTCATATGTTTTGAGTTTTTTTTTATGTGCACCGTCAATTTCATGATTTAAAAAATATATATAGGTAGCAAAGTCATTTGTAATAAATGGAAAATGCATAGATATTAAAAAGCGAAACCGTCATTTATTAAAAAAAAGGTAAATTGTATGGAAAATAAAATTAGTTAAAATTCCATGCAAATGAAATAAACACACAAAATTTTCTATTTATTACGTCATACCGGTTCGACCAGTGGTTGAATCGATCGAACAGATCCGGTCGGTAACCAGTAAGGCTTATTGGGTTTTGAAAACATTGATTAGGATCCGTCGGGTCCGTTGATGGGCCTGCACAGGCCCGACACAAATAAGTATCGTGGCTGGTTGGAAGTTGGAACCTGTGGTTGTCAATTCTCATCGCTCTTTCGCCCATTCTCTTCGATTTTCATCTCTCTCATCCATCTCTGTCTGCATCGAGCCACCCCGAGGTCCGCCGCGCCGCCGTCCAGCTCTTCACTTCTTTTCTCTCGTAAGTCTTTTTCTTAATTTCTTGGAAACCCATTGTTAAAATTAACAAATCGAAAATTCAGCAGGTGTTAGCCAAACTCGCAACCTAATAGAACATATTTCATTGTTTTGAATTAGGTGGAGCAGCCATGGGGAAAGACAGCTCCAGCTCCAAGTTAAATATAGCAATTATCCATCCTGATCTTGGAATAGGTAGACTTTTCTTACAATAGCTTATTACATTCAAATAGGCTGGTTTCTATGTAATTTCTTTTGTTTTAGATTTTTACTCGAAATCGTGATTTGGGTTTCCTGGGTT
Source organism: Lantana camara (assembly GCA_037501455.1). Lineage (NCBI taxonomy): Eukaryota > Viridiplantae > Streptophyta > Magnoliopsida > Lamiales > Verbenaceae > Lantana > Lantana camara. Next base: position 93,533,380 of record CM074859.1, on the reverse strand, counting down.
TTTGCTAATTGTTTGTAAGGATGTTAGTTTGCGTCAGTGGTGGATAGTTAACAGGGATTGTGTGATTGAGTTGCCAAACGTCACACTAATGGAAAATGTATGACTTTATAATCTATCCTTATAGAAGATCACGTTCAGAGAATTCTCGCTGTTAGCGTTGTCATCATCATCGTCATGATCAGTTCATACGAATATGCACACATTCGACCTGGATAATTGGAATGCACGATTATGCATTTTTGGAAGCTGGATTTCTGATTGCCTATAAATATATGTGATATAGTCCTGAATATTTATGTTTTCACCCATATAGTCCATATCTGGTATTTTTATTGACTACACCTTTAATTTCCCGCAATATTAGGTGGAGCAGAAAGATTAATTGTAGATGCTGCTGTAGAACTCTCATCTAAAGGCCATAATGTTCACATATTCACATCACACCATGACAGAACGCGTTGCTTTGAGGAGACAGTGTCGGGTATGTGCCACTCTTTCTTATCTTTTATTCTCTAGAATATTAAACTTACCCCTATTCCTGGTTATTCTATTTAATTCTGGAAGAGATGTCGAAGTTCTTAAATAATCTTTTTCAGTTTTGATTAAGTTATGATGATGATAATGGTTTATTTGTAAATTTGAAATTTAGAGGTAAACTTGTCTAATTACACAGAGTTTTAGGGAAGGCCTGTGTAATTTTTAGTATAATAATAATAATCTGGACATGTTGCAGGTATCTTTCCAGTTACAGTGTATGGCTCTTTCCTACCACGGCATATTTTTTACCGTCTACATGCAGTGTGTGCATATCTACGGTGCATTTTTGTAGCTCTTTGTGTGTTGTTTAAATATGCTTCTTTCGACATTATACTTGCGGATCAGGTATCTGTAATCATTCCACTGATGAAGCTGAAAAGCTCATCAAAGGTGATTCAATTTAACTTTTCAAAATTGTTACTTGGATTTAGTTGCTTTATGATTTAACTCGTTCCATATTTTTCACCAGGTTGTATTCTATTGCCATTTTCCAGACTTGTTACTAGCTCAACACACAACCATCCTTAGGAGAATTTATCGAAAACCTATTGACTATTTAGAAGAAATTACAACAGGTCTCTCTTAGATTTTGTGTTTTATTCCCCCCACCCCCCTTTTTATCTTTTTTGTGGTTTTGTGTTTTGAGTTTCCATTGTATTCTGCAAAATTTTGACTCTATGTTGAATCATCTGGTTTGTTTTAGGTATGGCTGATCTAATACTTGTAAACAGCAAATTTACAGCATCTACTTTTGCAAAGACTTTCAAGAATTTAAATTCACGAGGGATTAGACCAGCTGTACTTTATCCGGCAGTTAATGTTGATCAATTCGACGAACCTATTACTACCAAGTAATGGACATGATTCTGTGAATTGTATAATTTTCATAATATATTCCATTCATCCTAATTATTATGTCTTATTTGTAGGATGCATTTTCTGTCCATCAATCGTTTCGAAAGGAAAAAGAATATAGAACTAGCTATATCTGCCTTCGCCATACTCTACAATAATCAACAGGATTTTCTTCAAGGTGACATAAAACACGAGCTTTCCTTGATCGTTGCAGGTAAAATTTATCCTTCCCCTTTGTAAGTTTATGGCACAAGACTTATCTGCCCTCTTGGTAGTGAATTATTATGTTTCTTTCATTTCAATTTCTTTTTTACCCATTTTTGGTCAAGAAATTGTATTACATCGAGAGGATGTTGTGTACAGTTTTATGCAGACTCCAATAGCATCTCTAATATTTAATTAAACATGAGACCTCTAGCATAGCTACCTACTTGATTTGGTTTGTCATTTGTTTTTTAAATATCTTTAGTTCTATTACTTTTTGTCCCCGTCTCGAACATATTATAATATCTTTCATCCCCTTTCTTATTATTCAAAAACTTTTACTCGTCTATTCTTTTTATATTTCTTTTTACCTTTCTATTTAGGTACTTTTTAACCACAATTTCTTGTTTGATTTTCTTTTTTACTTCTCATTGATTTAATCATGTAAACTAGCAAATACTTATAATTTTAGAATTTTAAAACTTCAAATATTATTATTCCATCACTCATTCTTATTTTGCATCCATTGTTATAAAGGATGAGTCGGTCGGTTTGTGGTTTGTTGAATTTGATGTCCCTGTACACTTTTTGATTTCATCAGGTGGCTTTGACAAACGTCTCAGAGAGAACGTTGAGTATTTAGAGGAACTGAAGAACTTGGCAGAACGTGAAGGTGTATCTAATAAAGTCCAATTCATCACATCTTGTCCCACATCAGAAAGAAACACTCTTCTTTCAGAATGCCTCTGCGTACTCTACACACCTAAGGTTTGCTGCTATCTGATACTTCACCAATTAAGGATCTGTGTGGCAGAAACTTCTGCTTTTTTAAGATAAGTTGAAAAGTTAAAGTTGTATAAGGTGGGAGTGTTGCAGAGAAAAAGTATTAATTCACTTTCAATTAATAGAAAAAAGAATCCTAGAAGCACAAAAAGTACTCCCAAAGCTGCTTCTAGCTTGTTTTAATTTGGGGATAATTATACTGACATAACCTGGACATTTGTCCTAATTGCACTAAACTTGCACAAATTTCTTCTGAGGTTTGAGGTTTGAGAAATTGCAAAAACTTCCCCTATCAAAACGTTTCATAATATCTGATGGCGTCATCTTTAATTATTTTGAATTACTGTCATTTGCTCTTGACACTTTCTTATTGATCAATCTTTGAATTTAAATTTATTACTATAATAGCATGCATTATTGCTTATTTTAAGCCGAAGTAAAACCAAATGCTCCACCCTGATGGATATATGATAGTTCTTAAAAGATGGTTATCTTAATGTAGGATGAGCATTTCGGCATTGTCCCTATAGAAGCAATGGCGGCCCACAAACCCGTCGTTGCGTGCAACAGTGGAGGTCCTGTGGAGTCAATAAAGAATGGAGAGACGGGCTATCTCTGTGAGCCGAATCCTCAGGTTTTTTCGACGGCCATGGCTAATTTTGTTAAGGATCCTCAATTGTCGAAAACCATGGGGAAAGAGGCCCGAATCCATGTGATGGAGTCGTTCTCTACTAAGATTTTTGGCCAGCATTTGAATGCATATATTATCGATTCAGCGAGGAGGAAGAAAGAGTGAACAAGTTAACTTTTTCCGACTCCTCTTAGTTGGAATTACAGGAAAGTTTTTGATTACTTCTAACAAGTTTATATCATTGTTAGGTTTCATTTGTATGGATTTTGTTTATCTTTTGGAATTTTTTAGTTGAATTGTTAGCCCTAGGAACCTCACAAGAATAAACTATTGCTTATATATGTTTCTGAAATGCCGACTAGGTTACAAGATAAAAAAGGCTTAGACTGGTTTTATATGTCTTTTATCTTACCGTTGAATTTTGTGTATTGAAGTCTTCTGGAAGAAAGTAAAATGTGTCGTATGACAGCTGGTACAAAGTTAATATGAACAGTGAATTCAAACATTAAAAAATTGCAGCTGCCCAACGGTTAACATTTGGAGCTCTATTTAAAGGGACTGAATTTGAACTTTTCGAGTCACTTAAGCAAAATATATCTACTATTCTTATTAGATTGCATTAGCCGTTGTATACGCGTAGAGATCATAAAATTCTCACTTGTAGTTGGTGGGTAGCATTGATTGTGACTTGAGTCTCGGAACTAGACTTTTGGTACCATAGTTACCAAGTGTTCGATGTGTTTCTACCTTTGTAATGAGTCAATCACTCTATATATCTTTTAGTCATTTAACGTTATGCTTATCATATTCTTACTCTGTCCACCTCTAATACACGGATACTTCTAAAAATATCATTTTATCATGTCATGTCCGACATCGTATCCGATATTTTTCACGTGAAAAATTCACAAAAAAATTCGTATTGTCGTATCCGTATCGTGTTGTGTCCGTGTCGCCGTGTCCGTATCCGTACAACATAACTGTCCACCGATATCTTTCAAATTATGCATGTACCGATCAATGGTGAGATACTACCCCACTGAAACTCGTACATGAATTAATCAAAATGGATGAACTATAGACATTTTTCTTGAGTTAAATAGTTTTCACCTTTTCATTTTTATTTTTTATATAGACAACCTTAATTACAAATAGCCGCTCAAAGTATGCAGGTCCACAAACAATCATATAGGAGCATATTCTGGTAATTCAGACATGCCCTTGCTGAATTCAACTTCTGGTAAATATGCCCTTTTCTCTTTCTATATAAAATGCTCTAACATGGTTTCAAAACCTGTTAACAGATGAAGAAAGAGTAACCAATGTTAAAGAAGGAACTCAAACGGGAATCACAAATGTCTGAATGAACAAGAATTGGCTGTAAATGAAGTATATCAAGAGTATTCTTCTTGTGACTTGGTTCAGATTTAACAGATGCAAGGCAGCCCCTATGGCACAATAACTAAGAATCTAACATACAAGACATTCTTTTCCTATAATACAACAATTAAATATGACATAGTACATCTCAAACCTATCTTCTCTCAAGATTATTCCCCGTTTACATGTTACATACAAGATAAAATAGTCCACATTTGAACTAAGTAAATAACTGACTTCTAATCGTTTCGACTTTTGGGTCTATACCTAGCTGGCATTCATCAGCAAGAGCCAACGTCAGCATCTCCGTGCAAAACTGATCGTCCGGTTTAAGCCATAAAGCCTGTAAATAGGAAGCATCATTACTAGTAAGGTCAAAAAGATGAATCGGTTAATAATATATGGAACATAATTTACTTGATAAAAACAATACCATGTTTACTGATAAAATATAACTTAATTCCGACTCACGGTTTTTGAAAAAGGGTAGTTTTGTCAGTTTTACACATTTATACCATATTTTTCAAACCAAAGAGGTTGATTTGTAAATTCACCTAACATCAGGAGTAAACATATGTTGTTTTTCAAGTAACAAACCATACCTTGTGATAGTATGTAATTGCGGCCGAAAAATTATCCTGGAATGTAAGAGGATGGATTTATAAGATAAGGGTCCGGTTACTAGTATCAAAAGGCAACATCAAAGCAAAGATAAACTACAAAAAGCCATCACCTGCTGATGATATGTGTAAGCAAGACCTGCATATGTACTCAAACTTCTTGTTGATAATGCAAGAGCTTTCTCATAGTACATAATTGCCTCATTGTATCTCCTGATGGACAAATAACTTATTTATTGCCAATCATAACATTAAGGGATGCTACCATCAAAACCATAGAATGAAAAGACATACTTCAATTTTCTCAATGCATGAGCAAGGTTGACTAAAGTTGGTTCCCACATCTCACTTAAGGAAGATGGTACATGTGCCAATGTTTTCTCAAACCACCATACAGCCTTCTTATACCTGAAAGATTTTGGAAAGAAAATCTTAATTGCAACTGTTTAAAATTAATTTGTCATATACCCCATCAAAGAGAATCTTAAATATGCACAATTGTTTAACTTCCTCCCTCTCTTAAATACTAAAACAATTGTGTGCTTTTCTAATCATTTCATAGACTAAAAAGAAACAAACATATAGTAACTGCCCATATTCATGTAACAAATAATCATATCATAATAGTTTTAAAGAATTTTATTCAAGGACTGAGACTAACTGAGGCACTTGATAGAAATTTATTTATGGTAAAACATCTTACTCCTTCATATGATAAGCCACAACTCCAAGCTCATTATATACAAGTGGATCTGATGGACATACGCTATGGGCCTGCATAAAAAACTGAATACAATTTTCCTTTAGAAAGACGAAGCAGTGAAGTGTGCCATGAAGCAACATGCTAAACCACAAATGTTATATCATTACGTGCTATTGACAGCCATAATCACCTGCTCAGAGAGTTTGAAGCTATGGGTTCGCATGTATTCCATTCCTATGTATAGAGTTGGCAAATGGCACCTAGACAAAAGAAAATCAATATTCAACCAGTGAAAATCTGTAATAGAAGGACTTTAAAAGGTCTAACCTTATTTATCTTTTTCCTTTTTTGGTACAAACGAGGTCTGACCTAATAATTCCACTAATTGACCATATTTTCACATAATAAGAAATCTAGAATGCGTCAGAAAGATGCAGAACAAGAATAATACAAACAAATCATATACCCAGGAAATAAACGAGCAGCAGTGCGGTAAGCTGACATTGCTTGGTCTCCTTCTTCTTGAGCGGCATATGCATTTCCAAAGCCAATCCAACCTGGAGCAAATGTCCCATCTAAACTGGTTGCTTTGCTGAAAAAGGATGAAAAAAATGAAACAAATTAAGCTGCATCAGATATGAATCAGAACTCTTGCGGACACCACAGTTTACATATTAGAAATCTAGTTTGCCTATGCAACCAAAGTTTCAATTTCTCTTGGCCATTTCACAAAGGGGCCAATGCAAAGTCATTTTATTGGATAAAAGAATGCCTTCATTAAAAGCTTAACTGTTCCATGGAACCCCAAAATTATCTACTAGAAACATATATTGAACATTAAAGCACGCATAGAAAGTTTCAACTCTAGCAGAAAAAGTTGTATTTAGACATTAAAAGATCAAAGTCCTCAGGTGAAGGGCAGGTATTGATACCTGAAATATCGGCGTGATTGATCATACTTTTTAATGCAGTAGTAGTAGCAACCGACAGCAAACCATGACAGAGCTCTGAATACACATGTAGAGGAAGTGAATAATAAAATTTGAAACAGCAATGGCATAGTTCTTGATGAGCTCAAGACATATGAACTTGTTTTACGATAGAAATATAGTTATTATGATTTATGGCAGATAATGCACTGCTGAATTAAAAGGATATGCAAAAATAGAAAAAGTATAAATACCATATTATTTTCTATGAATCAATAGTGATGCCACAGCAGAAAGCGTTAGTGAAAGTTGTCCACTGTTTGACACTTATTGTTTGCACAAATATTATTAGTAATCCACCGGTAGGGAGTTATTTTATGCATATTCCACTACTTAATATCTTAATCTGTGCATTAGAGTACTTACAGAAAAATCAGACAACGAAAATATAATTTGTAATGAATTATGTAAAAAGTCAAATGCATTCTCACTTTTGAGGATAGTCCTTGACTAAATTGCATGCCATTAGATAGAGTTCATTGGAATGCCCAAGCTCCATTGCTGCAGCTAAGTGCACCAGCGTACATTTTAGGTGGAAGGGGTCCTTCTCAAGCAATCTGCATTTGAAATGTATAAATAAGCACAGAACAAAACGTAAAACCTAAATTCAGTTTGAAGACAATTACAAACCCACAGCGATGTTAGTTCAAAACATTTTTGGTATTCGCCGCACTGGTGGTAGTACTCAGCTTTGCAGGCTAAGAGATCAGTATTGTCCTTCAATGTACATAACGATTTTCCAGACATCTTTGTATTAGAAACTTCCTGTTCGAGTTCTCTAAACTTCGTTTCAACAACATTTTCTTTATCGTACTGTGAAAATGATATCACAAATTAATAATAGTGCTCAGGATAAATTTACATAAAGTGCACACATGAACCTGGAAGAGTGCTAACACTCAAAACTGTACTTACTTTCTTTACCAAACATGAATAAAATGAGGAAAGCCAGCCGTCTTCAGGACCAAACTGCAATGTTGCTAGAAGATTGGTCTCTAGAACAAATTAGATGATTGAATTAGGTTTCTAAGCTCTAGCATTCATTTTCCAACTCACTTCCAAGGTTAAACGAACATGTCTTGATAATTCACAAAATAGAAAAGATCAAATAACATTCAGCACAAGTGATGTCTCATGTTATGCTTATGTTAAATCAAATTTGCATTTATTCTCAATATATAGGTATGCACCTTCTTCGCATGTGAGCATGTGACCCTCTATAAGACATTCCAAGGCCTGGGACAAGAAAAAGGGGATCACAGATAATTGATCACAAAGATAGATTTAATATAGGTTATGTTTTTAAAAAAAAAAAAAAAAATGCAAATCTGGTACAGAGAGAATCAATATTCAATAGGCACACTCTGACACTGAGCACGGCCAAACTACAAACAGCTTAGCGCAATAGTTTTATACTGCCAGGAATTATGCTGCAACATAGCAGCTGTTGTACCTCATAACACAAAGGATCAGCTTTGATGGCAGCTTTGTACCTTCAAGTTTCATAAGAAAGGCAGAATAAACTGAGTTAGATAACCAAATATACTGTAACCTAAGTTTAGCAACCATAAAATAATATTCCACTGAATACTGAGAAGAACAGTATGCAGCTAAGCTAGAAAAAGGCAAGAAACAGGATGGTATCAAAACCAGGAAAAGTAAAGAGAGCAATCCAAACTAAATGGGTACAAGACAGAGACTTCTAATTAATGTTTACATTAAAAAATAAGCACCTCCGACCTCTTATAAACATCCCAATAACATGGCTACCATATAATGCCAATGACTTATATTGTGGTATACTTTATCTAACTGATCATTTCATCTGTCAAATGGAGATTGCAAAACCAAATAAAACACCATCTTTATCCTTCCGTAGATCCATTTAATACTAAATGTCGGCATATATACCATCACCACCAAGTTGGAAAAGGTTATATTTTTAGGGTTTTTTCATGGCTGCAAAGGTTGTCCATAGTTATTCCTAACCCAGCTAGAAACCCAAACCTTTTCTAATTCAGTGATTCCATCTCTTAGATTTCAGGACAAAATTAGCAACAACCTCTTTATCAACCATTTGGTGCTGCCTGAGTACAGTAAAGGCATCATTTGGTTACAGAATAGCCATTGGAGGTGATACCATAATCAAAAGGCCAAATTAATGTGATCAGAAATATGTCACGCACCATAACCTAGCCTGTGCACGATTTTCCAAAGCCTCGTATGCCTTGCCTCTCAAAAAGCATATTGCTGATATAATCTGTCACAGAAATGCAACCATCATTCTTCACTCTACTCACTAATTGGTATACTCATGAATGAGCTTTTTACATAACATTAATTTCTATATATTAAGCAGTCAGCAGTAAATGCCACATTTGTCAACATGCAGGACCAAAATAAACTTACATTGATTTCTCGATCTTCACAATCTTTATCCAAGTACATGCTATTATAGTCCTTCATGTCAGTAATGTTTCCGTGTTCATCCACTTTAGCATCACCAAGCATTAACAGACATTGATCCCACTCCTTGAGTTCTTCCTAGTAATTGACATCGGTTTTGTTTTAATGAGTATGAAAAGAAGAAATGATATTCTTTTTATCCCATCAGTCAATCAATAAAACCCATTAAAAGAACTTACGAGAATGCAAGACACAGATAGAACAATCCAATAACTTAGTTCCAGAGGAAAAGTATGGTGTAAGATGAGTATTTTGAAATATCTGATTACATCTGCCAAAATCCTAAACTAATCAATCCAACTATTACTAAAACTTAACTTCTGATGCACTTGCTGCAGCTGCACAGGGAAGATTTAAAACCTTGAACTTTGATTCAGGGATCTGTTAGCTAATTGAGCATTTTACCTCCAATAGGACTAATTATCACAGAAGAAGGCGGCAGAATGCAGGGTAGGGGTACAGCTTTAAAGAAAGCAAGCCTAAACTTCAAAATATAATTAATAAACCAAGATTTTTCCATAAGACATTTAATGGGTAATGAAAATTCAATTCCCAAGTAAAAGTTTCAAACTTTCCAAATCTCAAAAACATTCAACTACGATTAATCAAAAGCTACACAGGGGTATTCAAAGGAAAATGAAAAGCACCCAAACCATCAAATTACAAAAGTAATAATTCAATGCAGTATCCCAGAAAATATCACAGAAAAGCGTGCTGGATAATGCAAACGAAGAAAAACCGTTACAAGGCATTTTGCGGCAAGGTAACGAAACCGGAGGTCACGAAGGACGATCTGAGAGGCATTTAGGAGGTGGAAGGCGCGGCGGTAGTGACGGCCAAGGTACAGCGCCTGAGCCTGCATGTATATATCAGCCGGGTCGGAGGTCACCGCCGCCACCTTGTCGGCGAAGAAGATCGCCGACGAATACAAATGCTTGCTGACGCAATCCCGGACTACTCCTCTGAGCCTCTCGATTTGTTCCTCCCTCATTTCTCCTCTCTGTTTGAAATTGTGAGATTAAAACGAGGGTTTTGGAATAGCAATTAGGATTTAGGGGTTTAGAATTTGGATTTGACAATTTCGCGGCAGAGATTTTTTAGTTTTGCTTTAGTTTATTTCTTCTTGTGAATGATATTGGGCCAAACATGGGCTATATGAGAAGAAGTTGTGGCCTGTGGGCTTTAAGTTCCTGGTTTCATTGTTTAATGTTTATGTAAATTTTGTTGTACTTGTATATACCTTAATCGATTACTATTGCAAAAAGTTATGTTATTATTCTCTGTATGAGAATCTATGTATAATTTAATAAAAAATTTATACATAATATTTCGGAATTCTTATTGAATCTTATTTTGTCATCTAAATAAATATATAATTTATAATAAATATGTTTTTTGTTTTATTATTTTATCAAAAAGAATTAGAGATTTTGTATAAATATGATTGTCATTATTTTATTTAAATTTAAATTTACTATATATATGTGTGTGTATGTATATGTATTCAATAATATGTGATATTAAATTTAAAAAAAAAAAGAAAAAAAAAAAAGAGATTTTATAGAGGATTCCACCTTAGCAGAAAATAATAGAAACCATAAAAACAAGTACCACTTATCATACAATAGATGTAGACCAAAAATATCTCATCAAAATTCTCACCTTAGACCAAAAGTATCTCATCAAAATTCTCTTGATCAAGATCCTTAATATCTCTATCTTTATAAGTTAATGACAAATCAAAGCAACGAGCACCTCCCGATAAGGATCTCTTCAAAACTCTTGAACCTTCACTAATATCTTTCAAAGTAACACCTTCTCCATGTGTAACCGAATCTAATGGTTTAAAGAGAGCTTTCTATTTGATTATGTCTTGATCATTTTAACGGCGAAGACGGATCTCGAATCCGAATTCCCGAACTCAAAATATCAATTAAAATAGCTTAAGGTGTCCTATTTTCAAATAAGTCCCTAAACTTTTAAAAAGTGCCAAATAGGTCCAAGACCTATTTTCAATTAAGTCCCAAATATTTTAAAAACATACAATTATACCCTTAAAGCATTAAATTCACATAATTCATGAAATTAGCAAACTAAGGAATTAAATTCATATCTTATAAATTCATAAATCATAAGAATTCAAATCATATAAACACTTAGGGCATATTCTTAGCATTTTAAATCAAATAATTCATATAAATTCATATAAGTCGTAGAATAAAAATTAAATTACAAGAATATAAATTAATTAAAGTATTAAAATAAAGAAAATTACGGAAAATAAACTCACACGTGACACAAACCTGTACGTACAAAGATGCAGGACGTCACATTATGTTTCTCCTTTAATTTTAGAGCAAAGCTCATGTTTGGTCTTTGAAATTTCATTTTTGTATTATTTTCATAATTAAAAATGTTTTAAAACTGACGTTTGAGTCCCTAACATTAATAATTCATCTCATTTAAATTCTTTAGAATAAATTTTAGTACCTAAAATTTCAAGTTTATATCACTTTAATTTTCAATATTTTAAATGTGATACTTAAGTCCCTAAAATTAATAATTAATCTTGTTTAAATCCTTTAGACCAAAATTACTACTGACATGGCATGACGTTAGGATGACACTTGTTGGCATCGTGTTATACCAAACAACGTAAGTTAAGTCATACGTAAATCATACATCTATTTCATGTCCCTTCTTCGCAAGACTATTAATACAAAAATATTCCTCTCTATAAACAAGTTCAACCTCGCATGTTACGGCCTTCTCATGATATTATCTTTCACTTCTTGTTGTTTTCCTTAACAAACAATTTTCAAACAATTTTTCAACATTAGCCTACAAATAACTTACCAATTGTCTAAAAGAGATTGGTTGATTAGAAGAGCTTATAAGCCTATCCTAATATCCCCCTAACTTATAGGTGATGCATTTTAATTAGCCCATTTTCATGTGCTAATGTTCTCACAATACAATAGCAATGAGTAGGAAATTGACAGGTACATTGGGTATGGGTTCTTTTCAATGTCTCCCACATGATTTGTGGGGGAATGAAAATGTTACAAGTATAACAGAGAATTTCAGAAGCTTTTCTCAATACTCATAAATGTGCCCAAATGACTGGTTTTCGGTGCAATTGCAATTCATGATGTAACTTGGGATAGGACGCTCCTACTCGATTCCCAAATTGGGTGGGTGGGGGTCGGTCATGTCATCCTTTTTCAATTCAACATAATATAAATATGATGGAATATTGGCATGACATAACATAGATATATCGGTATAAATTTTCTTGAAATTTATCATGTGAGAGGTATTTGCAGACGAATAAATGGTATTTATAAAAGTGTCCCTATGTTATAAATTAGAATATATATTATTGTGATTTTTTCTTGTAGGTTTTAAAACTTATAGCATTTATTTGGGAAAAGAAAACATATTTATGCTAAAACTTAAAAATATGACACAATTTTAGCTTGTAGGTAAAAGAAGTAGGGTACATGCAAGAATCATATGAATTTCCAATATTGTTCTAAATTAGTGAAACAACCATTCTCTGGAATAAGTTTATGTTATGATCTATTTTGCGATTATGCATTTATGTTCTTACAAAGTGCACCCGCTTACGATGAGAAAGTCCTATTCACTAGGTTTCAAGAATCACAAATCATTTTGTTTCCATTGGTCTAACAAATTGATTTATGAACTATCTTTTTATCCTTCTTTTAAGTTTTTTTTTTTTTTTTTTAAAAAGGTAAAAAGATGATATATATTGAGAGATTAACTCCTTTGTCCTCAAAAATAATAAGTCAAGGTTTTGGAGAGACTAATAAAGAGAGATCAAACCAAAACTTTGGATATAGATTTGCTAAATTACATATACACCCCCTCCAGTATGTGTTGACCTATTTATATGTAAACTGTATAGTTCTTCGGGTTATGTTAATAGATTTCAACATTCTTTTTCATCTCCTTCCTTTTTTGAACTCTCTGGAGAAACTTTTTTGAACTCTCTGGAGAAACTTTATTTCCTTCAAGGTATCAGTTGAATTCTTTAAATCAATTACGTCTTCCGCATATAGATAGATTGAGTTTCTGATGTTGGGGACAACTTTTCACACGGCATACTTCAAGAAGAAATTTGTGCTGTTAAAGTGCCTTATTTATAGAATCTCCCAACTTAGAGTTTTAATTATTCACGTTATGTTTGTGTTCTCTTCACCGAGTTATCTCTAATATTTGTAACTAAAGGAGTGTCCCCTTGTACACAAACTCTATGGAGTGAGCTTGTTGAGCGAGCTTCCAAACACACGAACTTTCCCCATTATGTTTCTCGTTAGATTGACCATGTGTCCTTAGTGGGTATGGCCCTATCAATTAGTTTTACAGCTTATTTATTTGAGTTTGAGTCGGATCGGACCACTTAGGTATGAAATTCTTCCTATCAATGATGATTGTATTTTAGGGATTCAAATACGAGAACTCCAATTATAATCTATATTATTATTGTTAAACTGTAAAGATTGTAATTGTATTCATTGATTCAAGAAAAGGATTACAACGCCTCTTAGTTAAATAGATAGAGTTCCCAACAAATCAGGGAAAGATCAACGCTATCTAAGGAAACTAAATCAATCGCGACATTCTAGTCAATCTTCTAACACTCCCCCTTAAGTTAAGTAATGGTGTCACCAATTCTTAACTTGCTCAACACTGTTTGAAACACTTGAACCGAAACAGCCTAGTTAGGATGTTTGCAAGCTGGTCTTCTGATTTCACAAAGGGAATTTCCACTGTGCAATCTTCAAGCTTTTCTTTTATAAAGTGGCGATCAACCTCCACATGTTTGGTTCTGTCATGCTGTACGTGATTCTCAGAGATACTAATTGTTAGGAATAGTGCCCTAGAAAGCCGATTGTATATCCGCTTTGTGCTTTTCCTTATTGTAATCACAGACAATCTTTGAATAAAATAATGAATTGAGGCAACACTTCTTTATATGCTCTTGTTTGGTATGTGTTTACTTTAGCTGTGCATGTATGAGAACTCCCCTAATCCTGATGACTTTAGGACTCTACCATTTGGGTGAAATGGTTCATGAAACGAGCCCTATATCACATAAGTCATGATTAGTAAAATACTCCAAGCCGATGAGTCCTACTGACAGTGGGAGTGTCAACCTGACTCCTCTAAGGCTTGCTTGTGGGATCACGCCCTTAAGAAGGACCACCTTGTTTCATGGAGGTGCAAAGTGTATAGTTGATACGTGCGTGATACATGAGGGTGCTTACTTTAATAAGTAAGTTCACTGAGGTGCCCCGTGTGAGAACATTCCTAAATGGGAAAGGAAGTTTCTATTTCAGGAAATGGAAACTTCCAGATTAGAAAATATCTCACAAGTCATTGATGTGATTAATTGATCCTTAGACTTGAGGTTCCTTGTCACTTTATGAGTTAACTCTGTAGTCTTAGGTATAAGCTTTAAAGGGTGTCGCCTTAGACAACTGATTCAAGGCTTATGCTGGGGCTGCACAAGTGATTCATGAAAGTGAATGAGAATCAAGAAAGGACCTACACTTGCATTTGCAAGGTGATCTCTTATTGTGTAAGTCATTCATATGCCATATGGAGTCCTTGGCCAAGGCAGTAGATCAAGACATCAAGAAAAGTGTTTCTTGGATTGAGATCAAATGGATATGAAATGCACTTAGCTTTAAGACCAGATTATTAGGGTTCTGATTATTCCCTTGCCCTAGATCTTGGTTGAGAGATAGTAAGTAGGAGGATTGTATCTCACATGAATCAATGACTTAAAGGTTCTGTCGAATCCGAACATTCCAATTCAGCTAGGGGTTAAACACCTGTTGCTAGACTATGGTCGTTTAATCTGTGGACTGATTAATTAATTAGTGAATTAATTAATCAGAGTCACTGCTAATTGAATTGAGAACCTAGAGGGTCACACACAACAACTTGGTTACATGAGTTGAGGCTTGGAAATGATTAAACGAGTTAATCGGGCCAAGAGGGTTCCACACGTGTGAAATCACACGTGTGGCTCACGTGAGTGACACGTGTCACACACGTGTGAATATATATATATTGTATATATATGTATTAAATAATTAATTTGTTAATTATTTAATAGACTTTGGTTTAATTTTGAATTAAAAAGAAAGTCTAATTTTGGAGAAAATAATCTAGTTAATTAATTATGAATTAATTAATTAGATAAAATAAGTTATTTATTTTATAATAAATAAAGTATAAAATTATCCAAAAATAGTTTGGATATTTTTAGCTCTCTTGAAAGTTGATTTGAATTAGAATTCAAAGTCAAAGTCAAAATTACTTGATGATCAAGTAATAGGAGAGAGGGACCAAAATCCTAGCCCATAAAGGACTAGGAATTTCGGCACTCCCCTCTCTATAAATAGGGGAGCTCGAGCTCCTTATGGAGCTAATTGACAATTCTTTTGGTTCATGTGTTGAACACTTTTCTTTCTCCAAGATTAAATTAAACCCTAGGTTAAGCCTAAACACTAACTAGAGAACTAGCATCCTTACTAGTTAGATTGTGATCAAGTTGGTGGACTTTCTCTAGAGACTTCAAGTTAGAAGTTTGAAGATTCGAGCTTTACCAAAGGAGAGGGGATCAAGCCGCGAGAAGAGTGTTCTTGGGTGGCTTGAAACGCTTCAAGAAAGAACAAAAGAAAAGTAAGTTTTCTATCTTTACGAATTTGGTTACACGATTGCGAGTTCAAGGTCCTTTTGTTGGGAAAATTTTTTAAATTCCGCTGCTTTCTGATTCGTGTTTTCCAACACTAATTGCAGCTCTATTGTCGCATCTTAGGAGCCCCGGGCCTCTGGGACTCATCCCAATCTCACTCATCAACTTCCTGAGCCATATGATCTCTGTTACAGCCTTAGCGATGCCCCTAAACTCAGCTTCTGTGCTTGAGAGAGCAACCACTTTTTGCTTCTTACTTTTCCAAGTTACCACATTTCCCCCAATTAATGTAAAGTAACCTGAGGTTGACCTTCTGTCGTACGGATTACCGGCCCAATCTGCATCTGTATAGGCTTCAATATCCAAATGGCCATGTCGTCCAAACATGATCCCAGTTCCCACCGTGCCTTTCAGATATCGCAGTATTCGCACCACTGCTTCCATATGTTTCTTCTGCGGTTGATGCATAAATTGGCTAACTACCCCCACAACATAGGTGATGTTGGGCCGCGTGTGGGACAGGTAGATTAACTTCCCCACCAACTGTTGATACTTCCCTTTGTCTGCTAGCTCTTCGCCGCGTGTGGGACAGGTAGATTAACTTCCCCACCAACCGTTGATACTTCCCTTTGTCTGCTAGCTCTTCGCCTTCGTCCAATTTGAGCCGGTGATTCACTTGAATCGGAGTGTCAGCTCGCTTGCAATCCATCATTCCTGTCTCAGCAAGCAAGTCGAGTACATATTTCTTCTGAGAAATGAAGATCCCCTGCTTGGATCTCAGAACCTCTATTCCAAGGAAGTATTTTAGTCCTCCCAAGTCCTTCATCTCAAATTCTTGGAACAGATTCTGTCTGAGTCTCCCGATCTCCTCCTGGTTACTCCCGGTTATGATCATATCATCCACGTAGATGATTAAGCACGTGATCAAGTCTCCTCTCTGCTTCAGAAATAGGGTATGATTAGAATTGCTCTGTTTGTACCCATACAACTGCATTACTACAGTGAACCTCCTGAACTATGCTCGTGGGGACTGCTTGAGTCCATAGAGTGCTTTCTGAAGTTTGCAGACTTCATTTCCCTTAAACCCATCAGTGAAGCTAGGTGGGGTCTCCATATACACTTCTTCAGTCAGATCTCCGTGCAAGAAGGCATTTTTCACATCGAATTGGTGAAGAGGACAGTCCTTATTCGCTGCAACATATAAGAGAACCCGGACTGTATCTGTCTTGGCCACAGGAGAGAAGGTTTCTGAGTAGTCAATCCCGTATGTTTGAGTATATCCCTTCGCCACTAGTCGAGCCTTGTACCTCTCGATCGTTCCGTCTGCCTTGTACTTAATAGTGAACACCCACTTACACCCGACTGGTTTCTTTCCTAGTGGTAGTTCACATTTTTCTCATGTCCTGTTTTTCACCAGAGCACTCATTTTGGTTTTCTTAGCTTCAGACCATTCCCTTTTTTCCATAGCTTCTGTCACGGTCCTGGGGGTCTCCTCAGTGTAGAGATGCCCTATGAATGCCTTTGCTGTTTCTGACATACTCCCCCTGACCAGGTTCCCCATTGGATATCTGGAATTCCGAGACACCCGTTCAGGTGAATATTTCGCCTTTAACTCCAAGTTTTTCACTTAAACCACAAGGTAAGATACAAGAACACTTCTCCTTTGAGGCTCATTGGTTAATTTCAGGTTTTGGGGCCTAAATTTTCATAACTGTGAAATTGAATCCTAGGTTTAAAAATCTGATTTTTAAGAAGAAATTGGACTTAGAATAATGTATGATCTTGTGTTTAGTCTTCCTAAGTTAAGATACTCACTTTGGGTAGTCATTGAACATGAATGTAGTCCAAGTTCCACTGTCTCATTTTTACATCTAGGTTTGGGCCGAAATTCTGATAATTTCTTGGGTAAATTGATGCTAAGATCACTTGTTTAGGCAAATTAGTTGATAGATTTGTTGAGTTGAGTTAGAACATTGCAAATTTGGCTAAAAATTGTCAGCCTCTAGAACTGCCCACCAAGTGTTCGACAAAAGTCCTAAGTGAATTTCTGTTGTCTCAAATGTGCTTAAATTGTGTGATACTTGTTACTATCAGGTACAATAGCCCCCGAAAAGAGCTAGGAAGATAGGTACATCATCATCCGGGGTGGGACAAGAAGCACAAGAGAACCCCCATGCCCATAGCGAACTGATCCCCACGAGATACATAGACAATCGGTTACTCCACAGGGCCTATTTGTTGGAGCCAATTCAGAATTACTTCTCAAGGTTGGGGTGGTTGGAATTCATAGAGAAGAAACACAAGACCTACGCCCCCCTTAACCTATGAGTTCCTCCAAGATTTCAAATGGAAGGATAGGGTCTGCAAATTCAAACTCCGGGGTAGGAGGTGCAGCCTCACGGCGGAGGAATTGAGAAATATATTTGGATTTCCGACGGAAGGTTCGGATAAAGTTCCTGAAGAATGGTCAAGGACTACACAAACGACAATTTGGGCACAATTAAGTGCAAGAGGGTCTTATAATTCGAAGACATCCAGGTCCACGGAGATGTAAAGTGCTGTTTGGAGAATAATTCACAGGATTCTCTCTTCAAGAATTTGTGCAAGGGAGAACATGGGGAAAGTTAGCGTGGTAGATTTATGGTTGATGAGATGCATGCTAGAGGGTACCCAGGTGAATGGTACCTACATATTGATCGACAGAATGTGGGAACAAGCACAAAAGGATAAGGGAGCTTTTGCTTACGGAGGATATGTCACGCGCATTGTTGTGGCCTGTGGGATAGTGTTGAGTGAGAATATGGCATCCATAGAGGATTTTCCATTGGTTGATGAGAAGATCTTAGGGTGACTAAATATCCTCAAATGGTGGGGCCATAGCTTGAGAGCATAGCTTGTGTGGTGGCCACCAATTGAAAGGGAAAGATTCCGCATCTGGTATGAGCATGGAGCCGCAACCATCGCACAGCTGCCTGAAGAAGTTAGGGCCAGGCTTCCCGCACCACTAGAGCTTGATGAGGAAATGGCTGACGAGGAGGTAGAGCCGAGACTTGAACCGATTATGCATTTTCTGAGGCATGAGGCACGTTACAACCGGGAACAGTTTGCAGCCATCAGGGCGGCGCAGGTTGAGCAGAACAGAAGGATTAATGAGATGATGCATGCTATAAACCTGCACTATAACCAGACCCCCCCGGATGATGCCACCGATGATTGATTTGTGACCCCGTTAATGTTTACCTTTTCTGCATACTTTGTCCCATCATGACCTTTGTGTGCTTGTTTACTTTCCGAACCCTATGCTAATTTATGTTTTGTTGGATTGGTTTGCTTGTCTAGTTGACTAAGTGACGAATGGGTTTTTATAAAACTTCTACTTGGATGAATGTGATGCTTGCATGATGATATTTGGTTCGAAGTTATTAGATGCATAATGTTATATCTTTTAGATGCGTTCACTTGGTTGTTGGTATTATGCTTTTTCAGAAACAAAACATTTGGAGCTCCACGTTGTCGGATTCTCGAACATAGGGGAGTCCCATATACTTTTTTTATTAAAATTGTGTGCATGTGGACATGCTAGAGTTTAAGTGTGGGGGAGGGGTTAATTTTTTATGCATGTGGGTTCCGTTTATGAATGTTTACTAATTCTTGAGCATGAGGTTGAGTATTTGTGAATGGGGTCTGATTCGGTATGTTTTTGCTCTCTCGAGAGTCCGTTTTAAGCTTGAGTTAGGAGGTTTTTCAAATACTTACAAGTATTTGTTTGGTAAATAAGTTGAGTGTAATTACATATCCTCATCCTTAGCGCACTTAGTGAACAAATTAATGCACATTGAGTTTTTAGGAAAAATTTATATCTCTTAAAGGAAGCTAAGTTAGAAATTAGAGAATAATCTAGTATCTTTTGAAACGAAATTGAGTTGGATTTAGGTAAGGGACATGATCTAGGCCTTCGATTTCCATGTACATTAAACCTTTAGGTAGAGCCTGCACTAAATAACGCTAATCCATTGGCCCCCCTGAGCTTTTAAAGTTGTGCAAAAAAAATTTCGAAACCGCATTACAAGCCACAAGCACAACTTAAATTCCCACCTTTCTATTAAACACCGGAATTGCTTCTTGTGCTAATTAAAAGAGATTATTTGATACATCTTTAGAGTTTGAAAAAAAAAAAAAGAGAAAGAAGAATGTATGAAAAGAGAAAAAAAAAATTTCAAGGAAAAGAAAGTGAGAAAAAGAAGCAAAAGTGCAAGAAAAAGAAAACAAAAAAAAAGGGGTGAAGAAAGGTAGAAAGGGAGTAAGAAAAAAGAAAAAGAATGAAATGTTCAAGTGTGGGGGAAGAAGGTGACCGAAAAAGGAGAACTATAAAGGTCTCAAGAGTAGGTAGTGCATTGAAGTAAAGTCGGTGGTTTGAGTCACTTCCCAAAATGAATCATAACCCGTCCGTAAGCCTACGTTACGAGCCCTATAAAGTCCTATTGATCCCGAACCAAAGCCAGCTTTATTAGTGGAGATAGATATGAAATTTTTCTCGAAGTTCTACCTTGGTCTCCAAAAAAAAGAGGTATAAATCATCCCGGAAACTATTGGTGCATCATTTTATTCATTTCACACAACTTCACGAGGATATGCAAATTACATTCTTCAAATGAGCCATGCATGTGTGAGTAGTGTATTTGCTAACCAATTGATTTGCCTGAATTGGATACTTGATGTGAGCATTAATGTTAAGAATTGGATTGATTTTTCATGAGTGTTCCTAATTGCACGAGGACTAGTAATCATCCAAGTATGGGGGATTTTGTTAAGTCCGTTTTTCGTGCTTGTTTTAATTGGCAAATCAACACTTTATTGTATATTTTCAAGCCGAAATTGCAATTTTTTATCCCTTCTCAGGTACCAACGACAGTAGAGTAAGGTGTACAAAAAACGGGACGAAAATGAAGAAAAATGGACATAAGAGCAAAAACTCGAAAGTTGACCAAAATGAGGTCGCGACCGTGACCTCATCCTGTTGCTTTTCATTCGTCGGCGCGACCGCGTGTGTGTTCGGAGGATTTTTGCCAAATAAAATGCCAAATCTCAAAAGTTATGAGAAATGAGGTCGTGACCGCGACCTCTTCTATGCGCATTTCCAGTCGCGGGCGCTACTAGTTATTTTTGATGATTTTCTACTGAATTTGTGGAGCAATCTCGAAACATGAGGAAAAATGGGGCGGGACCGCGACCCAATTTAGTTCAATTATGGTCGCGGCTGCGACCATGCAGAAAACACGATTTTAAAAGTTGGTCGCGGGCACGACCGTTTTATGTCTATTTTCGGCCGCGACCGCGACCCTGTGCAGACACGTTTTTTCGGATTTTGGCAGTTTATCAGCAGTTTTTGGTCAGAATTTAAAAAGAGGATAACTTCCCCATTTGAGGGATCAGACAGGATAGAAAATGAGAGACGAAGAAAGAACAGTTCCATAGAGAAGAAGATTTCTTGAGGAAGTTCTTGAAGACGAGAGTCGACATCTTCCACAAGTTCCTTTCTATTTTAGTTATGCACTTCCAGTCGTATAAGTACTCTTAATTTCAGTTTAAGCTTTGAATTATCTAGACATAACTTTAGGGTTTGAATGTTTCTTAATTTATTTGCTTTCAAGACTTCATTTGTTACAATTTCCATGTTGAATTCTAAGACCTTATGTTTTAGCAATATGAATTTCAATTACAGCATGAGTACTTAAATTATCTAGGCATGGGAATGAATGCATGTATGCTAGGTGTTTGAAATAATGTCTCAATAAATGATTTATCTCTTGAATTTATGAAAACTCGAGTAAATTCATATACAACGGGTTGGCCATCCGAAGTATATCTCTGAAAGTTATTCCATTTTGAAAGAATTGTAGTAACTTGGTTGTTTTCATAAAAGTTGGACCTAAGAGTTAAAGAAATTTGACACTTTTCCGACTATCTAAGAAGATTTCTTGAATTACGCTAAGCCGCTGATTTGAGAGTCTTTATTGTTTTGATTAATTCGTTAAATCTATTATTGGATATTTGTGAGAACATTTTCTGAAATGGATTTAATACACACCTTGGAGTCGAAAGTCTTTATGATATAACTTAGTGACAAGATTAAAGGAGTAATTCCACTTATTAGAACATTATTAGAACTCTAATTGCATGTATCATTCCCTAGCCTATTATTCTCTTGGGGTTAAATTGCAAGTATTTACGTTTATTAGTTAGTTAAGCTCAATTATTTCACTCTCATAACTTGTTTTACCTTAGTCTAATAAATGGAGATTGGTATGCGAATAATCTTTGATTCACCCTTCCTTGTGGATATGACCCCTCGTGCTACAACGTGATATTTAGCTTGCACTTGGGCTTTAAAACGAATTGCAATTTCTAATCACAACTTGGTAGCATTCATATGCTAGAGTGAAAGTTTTGATAGAGTAAATTGGGTACATCATAGTCCATCTCACTTAGTACCGCGCCCAACTATCTCCTTGGTATGAATGTCCTGTATAAGACAGAAACGAGGATATATCAGAACAGTGCAGTTCAACTCATTCGTCAGATGACTAACAGATAAAAGCTTGCAAGATAATGAAGGCACGTAGAAGTAATTTTTCAGTTTTATCTTTGGGTTGAGAGAGATTTCCCCTTCCTTTTCAACTTCCATTCGAGCCCCATTAGCTGCTTGAATAAAAGAATGTTCCGGGGTGATAGGGCCGTGAATATCACAATGATCAAAGGTCATAGTGTTTGTTGCACCACAATCAATTATCCATTGGGCCTGTTTGTCAGAAACTTGGGAATCCGGGGCATAATAACAATTCAAATTCTTGGGGAGGGGGGGTTGTTTGCAATTATGGGTAAATAGGAGTTCTTAAGAGTAAAAGAACTAGGGTTTAGGTCATTACCCCCAAACCCATTACCTCCGCCACTGCTTCCCATTTCTGTGCTCCCGTTTCTCTTGGCGAATGCCATATTTGCTCGTCGGGCTCCGCCAGCCGCCGCACCAATATCTCTCTCGATGGTACCTGCGGGGGCGGCGCCGCCTTGTGGTCTATCGCCGCCCGCTGCCTCTGGATGGTTGTCGGAGATAGCAGCGTTTACTCGCCTGCTACCGCCGCTCGCCTTCGCCGTTCCGGTGGTGGGTTTTCGAGTTCCCGGCCACCAATCGGGATAGCCGACGATCTTGAAGCATTCCTCCGTTGTGTGCTTGGGCTTTCCACAGTGCCCGCACACCAGATTTTCCCTATCTTCGCGCGATGATGACCGCCGACCGACATCTCCGGCAAGTTCTGAGCGCATCGATTTTCCAGTCCGTCCCGGTTTATCTCTCCTTGCTACGAGGCCGGATCTGAGGCCGTTTGGGTTGGAGTCGCCTTCGCCACCAGCCACCGTTTTCAAAATATGGAGACGTGTGGCCTCTCGTCTAATGGTGGCGTAAGCGGATTCTCGTGATGGCTTCGTCTCTTGCTTCAAGAGATCATTCCTGATGTGGTCGAATTTCTCATCGATCCCAGTGAGAAATTGATAGAGGCGTTGTTCTTGAGTGAGCCGATTGAAGGTGGTGATGTCCTCAGGAAACTTCATTGGGTTGGGTTCTTCCGATCGATGGCTATCCAAATCGATTGGAGTTTATTCTAGAAATCTTCTAGGCTATCTTGCCCTTGTTTCTGCATGTTTGCCCTTCGATGGAGATTGAAGAGTTGTAACAGGTCCGAACCACTTCCGTATGTTGTTACCAAGCCATCCCATAGCGCCTTCGCCGTTGGATAATGTAAGATATTATTCACGAGATTTACTTCAATGTTTTGTATAATCCACGTGAATACATTCTGATCTGTTTGTTCCCATTGGTCATATGTTGGATTCGTTTCGCTTGGAGCCGAGGGTATTCTAGTTATATGTGACCGGCATCCCCTCCCGCTGATTGCCATCTTCATCAATCTTGCCCATATTGGGTAATTATCGTTGTTCAACTTAAATCCAATCGATAGATTCTCGAAGCTGGACAGGTTTGTTTGAGGTTGGGGGTTGTTTTTTAACAGGTTTGCAATTTGGATTGAGAGGTCAGTTTCGGGTTTGGTTTCGTGTTCTTCTACCACGGTTTTTTCTGGTGTTCCTAGCAGTGTTCTTTTCTTGGTTTTAGGCTGATTAGGTTTGGGAAAGGTTTGGAAACGATGATGTTGTTTTGCTGAGTCTCAAGGATCGAAACTCTGCTCTTGATACCATGTTAAACTGTAAAGATTGTAACTGTATTCATTGATTCAAGAAAAGGATTACAACGCCTCTTAGTTAAATAGATAGAGTTCCCAACAAATCAGGGAAAGATCAACGCTATGTAAGGAAACTAAATCAATCCCGATATTCTAGTCAATCTTCTAACAATTATTGTTATTATTATTATTTTTTTATTTTTTTTTTTTTTATTTGATGAATAAAATAATTTGAATTTAGCCAAGTGGAGTATGGATTAAAGTATTGTATGAGTTGACTGATGGATTTGTATAAAATGATTGTAAGTGGGAGGTTGTTTTCTTCTGAAGCCAAATATTATTCCTAGAAGAAGTGAAAGGGCCAAAATGTGAGGGGAAAAATCGTTCTCATCATAGGTTTATTTATATTTAAATGCAGCCATAGAGGTTGGATTTTGGTGGTTGATGCAACAAAATCACATGTTTTAGAGACGTGCTCAATTTATAA
Organism: Lantana camara; assembly: GCA_037501455.1. NCBI lineage: Eukaryota > Viridiplantae > Streptophyta > Magnoliopsida > Lamiales > Verbenaceae > Lantana > Lantana camara. The sequence goes on along the minus strand of CM074859.1, from coordinate 93,508,761 downwards.
GTCAAAAAAGTGAAGATTGATTATTATATTTGGACTAAGAGAAGCCACTAATTCTCTCAATAACGTCTCTTCTTGGAACCAACATCATGGGGAGGCACTTTATAAATAAATATTTATTAAATTATTTCACACACATATTGTGATGCACCTAAAATGCTTACCTACATTGGGAAAATATGAGAAAGAGAAATTTTGTATTTAAGTTAAAAAGTCAGGTATAATTAACGAATATCATTTTTCCTAGTGATTTGAGTATAATTTTAAGTGAATTTAAAATATGCTTAGAGAGCCACAAAATGGTGTATGGCTGTTGGATTAGCCGCGAGAGCTAAGTATTTTGCAAGAAAAAAAAAAGGTACATGAGAACCACTTCGTAAACATAATATATTTGTGGGAGTTACTTTTTATTCGTACATGAGATTGATTATTATATTTGGACCAAGAGAAGCCACTAATTCTCTCAATAACGTCTCTTCTTGGAACCAACATCATGGGGAGGCACTTTATAAATAAATATTTATTAAATTATTTCACACACATATTGTGATGCACCTAAAATGCTTATCTACATTGGGAAAATATGAGAAAGAGAAATTTTGTATTTAAGTTAAAAAGTCAGGTGTAATTAACGAATATCATTTTTCCTAGTGATTTGAGTATAATTTTAAGTGAATTTAAAATATGCTTAGAGAGCCACAAAATGGTGTATGGCTGTTGGATTAGCCGCGAGAGCTAAGTATTTTGCAAGAAAAAAAAAAAGGTACATGAGAACCACTTCGTAAACATAATATATTTGTGGGAGTTACTTTTTATTCGTAGGAATTACCTCTAGAGCTCGAACGTATACATATTCATGATGTGGCAATTCGGCAACAAGAGAGATCGTGATATCCCTAAAAGTTTGAATATCTCTTTTGAATAATAATTTAGTCACAATTTCACATAACGCTTGATAGTATCACTTTGTCTCGCATGTTTAAGAGTTAATTCTCATATACGTATTTTTTTGCCCCACATAACACTTAGCTTTCGTGATTGACTAACTACTTTGCAACTATATAGTAGCGATTTCTAGAATCCCAATGTATACATATCCATGACATTACAATTTGGAAAGAAGGGGAATTGTGATACCCCTAAAAAATTTCATACGAGACTCGACAAGTTTGGGATCTGTTCCCACATCTAATAAGCTCGCGGGTCCAAAACTGCACACATATAAATATGCAGGTGTGTGCAAGAGATAGTGAAAATTGGAAATACATGAAAAGTGAAATGACAAGCCATAGTGTAGCATGAACTGTAAAGGAGGTCTTTGTTAAGCTGATGAGTCGCACTACTGTCATGTTTTGGCACAATTCCTTCACGGAAACTTCAAAAATTCTAAGTCAAACCCTCACTCCAAAGAACCACGATAAGTCCATTAATTGTAGAGAAAAGTATTTTTTGTCATCCGTTACCATCTCGATCAATTTTCATTGCGAACCGCCATCTGAACTTTTGCATTTGTAATAAACCGTCATCTAAACTTTTTTTTTTTTTTTTTTTGGCCAAAAAACTTGACACGTGGCATGTTTAGAAATGCACCACGTCAATTGTATTTTCACCAAAACCACCAAAAGATGGCAATTTGTTACAAACGCAAAGTTCAGATGACGGTTTATAATGAAAGTTGTCCAAGTTGGTAAATTACAAAAATGACCAAAGTACGGATGTCAATTTATTCTATTTTTCTCAATAGATTGATGTCAATTTTATATATGCTGTGCAATTGATGTATTAATGAGTTATGGGAAAAAGATACGTTGCCACGTATAAAGAGAAAAAATTTATAATAGATGATTAGAACTGCAAATTACAGACCATACCCACAAATATAATGATATATATAGAGCGCATGATATTTATACATGAAGCGTGAATAATTATAAAATTGTCATTTTAGATGTCATGTCATACTCAACACTCGAATATTTTATAAATCTTATTTGATGATGTCCCCACATCTAATCCTAGACTCAACCAAATACATGAATAGAACCAGAGGCCTTAGTCACTAAAATAATAATATAAGGCGAATATCGAGTACGATGAGAGCGAACTAACAAACTCGTAGAGTCGTGAGAGCAAAGAGCTAACTTGGACACATAGCCTATAAATATGACCCTTAAAATATGACGATTCAAGCAATAAATTTGATTTGTCTTGATTAGCTTCTCTGAAATCTTAAAACGCAATACAACCCAATAATTTTTTTCAAAAAAAAAAAAAAGGAGAATTGTAAAAGTTATTTTATCAATTTGAGCATTTTCTTTCATTATCCATTGTGATCAATGATTAATTGATTACAATCGATAAGGCAATGAAATGCTCACTCATGGTGTTTAATGGATAAGGGAAATGGCAATAGATAGCTCTGAAGAAGGGCTTTTAAGTTTCTGAATTTGATCTAAATCAGTCCACTTCTGGACTATACCTTCTCCACTTTTTGCCCCTTTCTTTAGGTAACAAGTGATCGTGTCACATAATTGACTTGATGTGTAACCACTTTTCTTCTTGTTTACAACTTTGAGCATCATTTTTCACAAACATATGTTGGCATTATCTATAAAACCTCTCTCAAAAAGTTAATTTGTTGCCTTTTCGTGTTTAGAGGATGACAATCGTATTGTATGATCGCAGGTATGCTGATGTGTTGGTGATAAATAGATTTTATTTATCAATTGTTTAAGTTTGTATTTGAATTATTTGAAAATTTTATTTAAATATTTATTTTATTTATCTCTTTATTTTGCATCGCCCAAATTTATTTATTTTTGAAACGGGACCAAAAAAAAAAGGTACACTCCGCTAACATCTTCCGCCAAACATGAAAAGACAACATCAGGGAGTTCAATATCCACATAATTCACATTTAAAGCTAATCTAGCTAAATGATGAGCAACTCTATCTCCTTCACGGCGTACAAACGAAAAGGTCACACTCAGGATTTGAGAGAGTATTTCACGGATATCATCAATAAGATAACCAATCTCTGAAAAATGTTGTTCCGTATTCTTGAGTTTGTTCACCAAATTTAAACAATCACTCTCAATAATGAAATTTCGAAAGCCTTTGGACCGAGCAAGAAAGCATCGCCCAATTGATATACGCAATTGTATACTTTCGAAAAGAAAATTAGATTGATATTCAATTTCTCATTCTATATAAATATGAAGCTCATAAAAATTATTGAAAAGTCCATAGAATGATAAGTAATTTAGGAGCATAGGTTAGAATTAATAAATAATATGATTAAAATGCACAATTTTTTAATATTATTTTTTGAATTTTGTTTCCTTTCTATGTTTCTCCTTTAATTTTAGAGTAAATATTAGGTTTGGTTCTTGAAATTTCAAACTTATATATTAAAAGAGACGAGAGACGCTTGAGTTCCTAATATTAATAGTTCATCTCACTTAAATTTTTCAGAATAAATTTAAGTGAATTTTACTTCTTAAAGTTTTAGATTTATATCACTTTACTCTTCAATATTCTAAATGTGATATTTAAATTCGACATAATAGTATATAAAACCCTGTGTTATGCCTAAATATCAAGAAAAATCTTGTGATTTAAAAACTATCATAAAAGATCTTATGTTTTTAGAAATATGCACGAAAAACCCTCTGCCCGGCAATTGTGCCTTACGAGCGGGTTGTGCGATTTTTTGTTGAAAATTTTCATGTTTATATTTTTATAAATGGTCTTTTAGTTTCTATATTTTCCGTTTTGACACCAAAGTTTATAAAATCTTTCAAAAATATCCTAGAATGTCCAATATGTTAATAATTGATGTAATCTTTTTATATATTTTTTATAAAGTTTTGTTTTATTTTCAAGATTATTTATAGTAATGAAATTTAATTCTTCATAATATATTTCTAAATCTTTTTCTTCCTTTTTTTAATTCTTTTTGATATTTTATAAGTTGTTTTTGTATTTTATTTATTATGCCCATATTATTTGAAGGCATATATTTTTCATTTATTGTAAATTTTTAATTTTTTTTTTCCGGTATTGCAATTAAATCTTGTCTTGTAAAAAGTGGTAATATCTTTAATAATTTTTCTTCCTTATATATTTTTCTTTTTATTTTTTCTAAACATCTTATAAGAAACTTCTTATATCTTTTATTCATATTAAGCGTACGCTATATTACGTCTTCTTTTTATGTTTCTACAAATTTTTGCATTTCATGTGTTAAACTCATTTATTTGGTATATATAAATTTATTCAAATTGTTAGGGTTTTTTATGCAAAATTTTATAAACATAGGGTTTTTTGTGCTTAGTTTTGGTTTAAAGAAGAAAATTTTGGCTCTTGTTATCACTCAGAGCGTTCAGGGTTTCTAGTGTATATTTTAGAAAATGCAAGGTTTTTTATAGCAGTTTTTGAATCATGGGGGTTTTTTTATGATATTTTATCATAACACAGGGGTGACAATTTACTCATTTAAATTCCTAAAATTAATAATTCGCCTCGTTTAAATTTTTTATACCAATATCAATACTGGCGTGACATGAAGATAGGATGACACTTGTTGGTGCCACATTGTACCAAACGACGTTATAGAATCTGAGAGATCACACTTAAAATCTTCCTCACCGAAGTACTGAGTTTGATTTTGCCTATAAATCCCTTACCGAATAGGTAGGTCTGTATGAATATTTAGGTCAGGGTGCAAGTCGGAGAATATTAAATATAGAAGATCTCCTAACAAAATGCACTAAAACGCACTGCCTACAACCATCAACTCTACAGGTACATTAAACCATTTATTCGTACTTTGAATATGCACAAAAACGCACCACTATAAATACACTTGCATTTATTTCACTTGAAAAAATACATTGAATTTTATCGATCTCTTCCACCTATGTACCTTTTGTCGGCTTTTGAGCGTCATGTACATTTTCAAGTGAAATATATATATGTGTATTCATAGTGGTGGATCTTTGTGCGTGTTCAAAATACACACAAAGTGTTTGATGCACCTATAGAGTTGGCAATCATAAGCATAGTGCATTTTGTTAAGAGATCTTTTGTATTTAAGACGTGTGTCCAGACCCAGATGATAGAAAGGGTTGATCTATTCGATCGGGGGACTTATAAACAACATATATAAAATCAATCTCACCATTTTGGTGGGGAATATTTCAAGTGGGGTCTCTCGGATTCCGCCACGTGGTGTGCGCCAGTTTGCTACAACATGACATCAAGTATTATCCTAATATCGTGTCACGTCAATATTGATTTCGGTTTGAAGGATTTACCGAAATGAATTATTAATTTTATGAATTTAACTGTCGTTTTTAGAATATTGAGTATTAAAATGATACAAACTTGAAAATTTAGAAATTAGAATTCACTAAAACTTGGTTGAAAGAATTTAAGTGAGACAAATTATTAACTCTAATGACTCAAATGTCATTTTTTTAAAAGATTAAAAACGATGCTACAATATGACATCAAGTATTATCCTAATATCGTGTCACGCCAGTATTGATTTTGGTTTGAAGGATTTAAACGAAATGAATTATTAATTTTAGGGATTTAACTGTCGCTTTTAGAACATTGGGTATTAAAATGATACAAACTTGAAATTTTAGAAATTAGAATTCACTAAAATTTTGTTGAAAGAATTTAAGTGAGACAAATTATTAACTCTAGTGACTCAAATGTCACTTTTTAAAAGATTAAAAACGAAAGTGATACAAAACTGAACCATGGGAGACCAAGTATGACTCTTAATTAATAAATTTGATCGAGTTATATTTATTTTAAATAACATATATATGATTTAACTCATTTTAAAAATTAGCTAATAAATTGAGAGTTGTTCGTGCATTATTAGGTAACATGTGATTTAGTATTTAATCAATGTGGGACAGGTAAAATCACCCCCACAAGTCGAGGCCTGAATAATTGGGTTTCAACGTGAAACATAAAATAATTTAAGATATAATTTGTTTTGATATCATGTTAGATGATATGTATTTGATCTAATTTATTTTAAAAATTAAAAATTTACTAATGAGAAGAGAGTTTTCCCAATATTTTTAGGTAGAACATATTTAATACTTTGTTAATGTGATTAAAAATAAAAAGAACGGAGATATGAACTATTAATTTTTGGCGATAGAGTAAATTTCATGTTTAATTCGTAAAATTTGAGTTTGTGTCATTTTAGTTCCTAAAATTTCAAAAGTAACAAATAAGTCTTTAATGTTACTAATTTACCTTAAGTTAGTCCTTTAATAACTTTTTCGGTAAGAATATAATCAGAAAAAATTTCATATATTTCAGATATGCGATTAGTAAGGGTATTCCTATCTTTTTTCCTTGAGGTGACAACCTTCAAAACCAATAGCACGAATTTTTTTTTTACCACATTTTCACCGGAAAAGTTATTAAGGGACTTAACTAAAATAAATTAGTAACATTAGAAACTTATTTACTTTTAAAACTTCGGGTACTAAAATGATACAAAATCAAAATTTTAGGGACTAACCATGACTGTTGCTCTCATTTATTAGGAACGGAACATGAACAAAAGCACAAATTCGTGAAAATTGCAAAAACACCCCACAATTTTATACTATTTACAATCAATGCCGTTTCAAAGTTGTCTGTTAAACAGTTACTTGACTACTTCTGTAACGAATTTATCCCTGTATAAAAGGCGTACGAGACCAAAGATATGTTTCCGCTTCCACAGCTCAAGCTCTGCACAAATCACACACCCCACACCAACTTTCTCTCTCATCCCTTTCTCTCTCAAACAATGCCTCTCCGCTCTCGCCTCCTGGGCGGTGCAAACTCGCCGCCTCATCAGCCGCCGCTCACGAACTCCTCGCCGACGATCCAGACTCTTGACTCCGACTTCGTCGTCATCCTCGCCGCGCTCCTCTGCGCGCTCATCTGCGTCCTCGGCCTCGTCGCCGTCGCGCGCTGCGCCTGGATCCGCCGCATCGCCGCCTCGAGATTCTCGTCCTCCGCCGCGGCGTCGATGGCGCCTCCCCCGGCCGCCGCCAACAAAGGCCTGAAGAAGAAGGTGCTGAAGACGCTGCCGAAGCTGACCTACGGCGACGACATCGAGAAATCCGCGCCGAAGATCTCCGGCGACTGCGCGATCTGCCTCGCGGATTTTGCCGCCGGCGAAGAAATCAGAGTGCTGCCGCAGTGCGGCCACGGATTTCATGTGGTGTGCGTTGACACCTGGCTCGTGTCTCATTCCTCGTGCCCGTCGTGCCGCCAGATTCTGGCGGTGGCGCGGTGTCAGAAGTGCGGCGGATTGCCGGCCGGCGGCTGTCCGTCCCCTGCAGCTCCGCCGAGGGAAAGCCAGGGAAATAGGTTTTTGCCTTAATCAGTTTAAATCCCTGTTTCAATTGCATTAGGGATTCTCGAATAGGAAGGAATTAGTGCTGCAAATTTTAGATCATCAAGTTCAATTCTTGTAATTATGTATGTAAATGATCTAGTTTTAAACTCAAAAAATTCAGATCACATTTTATCAATACAAATTGCCAGAATTCGATCAAAAACTTGCTTTAATTCATCATATGTTCTAACTTTCAAGTATTTTTATTATTTACATAAAAATATTTAAAGAAATGGGTAAAATTTTTCTTTCCATTGCTTTAACACATTATGCCAATTATGTCGAAAGTAATGACTCGGGTTCAAATTATTCTGATCATTTGGGGTATCGGTAAACAAAAATCACTTAACACATTATAATTGATACTATATTTAAATAATTATAATATAATGTTGATAATGGCTTGAGCTACAATTTAGGGCAAATACAATGGACCTAAGAATAGTGGGGACGCAATTTTAACAAACTTTTACTAAGATTTGCTAGTTTATGTAGTTGAGATTTGGGAATGGTTTTTAATTAGGCTATTTGTTAATGTTGATTAAATAATTCTAGGTCGAACTTGGTTCTGTCAAATCAAATGTAATGAGGGTGTTAGTGTAACCAATACAATGAGGAGACGAGTGTATTACATTTACCCGCATGGTTAGTGAAAATTTTGGATAGAATATATTACATTTGTCATTATAATTGTTTGAGTTCAGTTAATCCGGATCTAAACTAAAGTCTTTTGTGTTGGCGTGTTGAAAATGGTCAAATAATTTTCGTGCCTAATTTGTTTAGCTTAACGAATTACTCACATTTAAAATGTACAAATACGAACTCTGCCTCTTTTATTTTAAAATTTTTCAATGACATATATCCGACAGAATTTAAATAACAGTGTTTAAAAGTGTGAGACTTATCTCAAATTCACACTTTCTATTCAGCTTTTGTTGTGTAGCGCTGTGAATGGCTTAACAAAAATCCAGTATTGTATGTGTGTATGTATTCACACTTTTTATTCAACTTTTGTGTAAGTATTGTGTCCAGTGCTCGTGCTCTCATGTCACAATTTTAGGTTATAATTCGTACTACCAGCCCACATCTTTGTCATCATAACAATTATTATGCTCATGATTTTAGTTTGTTACACCACATGGGCCCTAAAGTTCTTTTTTTTTTATTAGTGATAAATACATTTTTAAGGACCCTCCATACATAACTGTTTTTTAAAACTAATATAATCCAACTGTTAATTTATAAATTTGTAATATATATAGTGCTACTGTATTAAGAGACGTTGATCCAAATGATTAATGAATTATTTTTTAGAGTAATGTGTTGAATTCGAACCCCACTTTGATACTACCGTAAATTAACGTAAATACATGAACTGCATGTTAGGTTTTCTTATTGGGCACGACTAATGAGTGATGAGCACAAGAAGCTACCAAACTAATAAGTATGTATCATCCTCTATAGTTGAATGGAATTCTTTTAAGGCATATTTTTATGTTGCTAGACGATAAAGACAGCAAAGATTAAAATTAAAAAAAAAAAAAGGTTGGTAAACAAACAATAGTTAACTATACCACTAATTTGTTTTCACTCATTCATTCGAATTCGAAGCTATGTTGCTTCGATTGAATGCCTCGTATTCAAATTCAATTCTTAAAATAAAATAAAATATAAAATCAAGAAAATAGCTAATTATACTCAAATGAATTAATAATATGCAAATATATTGACATGACATCAACTCGGCTTAATACCTGACGCAGCGTGTCACGTTTCAGCACCTGACACATTAGTTTTAATTCCTTGAGTGTTCGATCTCCTCTCAACCCTACAATAGTGCGGACAATTGAGCTAGTCTTGAAAATCATGCACCCGAGTCGAGTTTTCCTCAACCGCAAGCTCAATTATGTAATTTGGTCAGATCTGCATTTAATGTAAATAATCATTTATCAGGAACCTGCGAAACGTACACAGTACAATCCTTTTGTTTGTCAGCAACTCTATGGATTTATGTAATGCACATTAGATGTGTGTACCTAATTAGTCCCACGTATAAGTACATCATGCATTAACTAGGTAAGTACATTTAATATTGTTTTTCGTGCTTTTTTTTTTTTTGATTTCTTTTTCTATTGAACACTATTTATTGACTTAAGTATCAAACGGTCTATGCCGAGACTACTCGACCTATTCCACTGTTTACTCTTCTTTGTTAACAGTCAGGTCGAGATCTTCCACGTAAAACGAAATTATTGAATGTTTATGTAATCGAATTCAAATCATATCAACTCAACTCATTCCTGACAAGATTACATATTATAATGGAAAGGATATTATAAAATATGAAAATGTCACAAAGTTCCATTGAAAATACAACAAGCAACTTTTTCTTGTGACAAATTAAATTTAAAGCTATCAACTTGTAACCTATTAGAGAGAACATTAGGCCAACTTAATGGTAATATTGCAATAATTTAATTATTGACCACTTTATACCATTTTGTATTCCCTTTTAATAGGAGCCGTCCAACAACACATGATGGAGGGCCCACTCTATCGTCTATACATATAGCTCCACTACTCCCCAATAAGACTCTTCCATGTCGGTTTTATTTCCAACGTTGAGAATATTAATAAAGCTGAATAAATGATTAAGAAATTAAAATACCTAATTAATTATTATTATAATCCAAGGTGTTTGTTGGGGAATTAATATATATATATATATATATATATTAAAAGATTGTGAGAATTTTCATGTATTGGGTAGGGGATTTAATGGGGTACAGACGTACAGTCAACAATTCCACATGTCTACAAAGATTTTTTTTTTTAATTACTTAATAATTAACTTTTGCGCTCTAATTATTGTATTTTTAGATGGAAATCTCATGAATGCGAATATTCGTCTATTCCATGCCTTTTTTCTTTTTCTTTTTTCCTATTTCCTTCCTATCAATAACTTATCATTTGTTATCCATAATGAATAGATGCAAAAAAAAAAAGAAAAAAAAAAACGAATACAACACGATATAAATATAATAATATATATATATTTAAATTTATTATATGAAAAGTGTCCGCCACAACATATGATATATATGTTAGATAAAAAAAGATGCAATAAAATAATATTCATGTGTTGGCACGACTCGATGTAATAATATAATGATTTAATCATATATGATTTTTAAATTAGATGAAGGAATTATAAGTGGTGCCCCACTTTTAAATATAATTATATTTACATCTTAAAAAAGTTTAATTACATTACTTTACAAATATGCCTCTTTTTTAGGTAATTAATATATTTTATATGAGAGTTGTATGTAATTAATATATTATTTGTTAGGATTATATGTAATTAAAATTTTCTGAGTAGAGTATAATTGTAATTATATCTAAATATGGAGTAGCACTTGTAATTACTCCATCTAAATTGAGGTTAGATATAATTGGCCCTAAAATAATATACGTAGAAGTGCATGTGCATCATATTTTGTAATTAATAGCTTAGTATCGAAGTACTAAAAGTCTGAATTCTATGATGCACAAACGCTTTTAAAAATATTATTTTATCGTGTCGTATTATGTCGAACACTCATATCGTATACCGTATCGGCATGTCCAACACTTCTCACGTTTGAAATTTAAAAAAAAATTAGTTGACATATTTATATCGTATTGTATTGTATTCGTATCGTCGTGTTTGCATCTGTGCATCATATTTAGAACTATGCCGCTCGACGTATCTTTTGAACTTTCTATCGGGAAAAAAAAAAAAAAAAGGTAAAACTTTTATGGGGCTTGGGCCACCCACTGATATTGAAAAGTCATTTTCCATTGATGTTGGGCTGCTTCCAACCAGGCCCATGACCTCAAAATATCCAACCAATTTTTGCATCCCCAAATGAAATCAAGTCCTTGCATCTCCCCGCTCCCCCAATTCACCTCAACGTTGCCCTAAATTTCCCCCATTCTCTCCAGAATGATTTCCCAATTTTCGTTTCAGCAATAACAATAACAGCGAAAATGGCTTCAATTTGGACTGTGCACTTTCGTGCGGCGCCTTTCCTTCCTGTACGTCAGCTCTTATGGGCTCTTTGGCTTCACTACAATTCGAGTTTTTCTATAATTTTATGTTTTTCTTTTAAATGCCATTTCAATTTTGTGCATTCTTTATTAAGGTTCGGAGTTTGTTGGATGAAATTGGACTTCGGTCGGAATTAGGGGTGTTGTGTAATTGTGCTAGCTGGAATCGGAGAGTTAAGTGCAGAAAGTTTGTGGTGAAAGCTGTGGGTTCTGATGACGACAGGCGCCTGCCTAACGACGTCGTTGTGCTTGGGAAGTTGGAGAAGGATAATGCTGAGAAAGCCCAGCAAAATGTGGTTGCTAAATTGCGAGAATCAATTGGCTCACTCCCTGTGTTTGTCTACCCGGTAATTTCCAGCTTTCTGATAGTTTTATTTTGTTATTGCAGTAGTGTAAAGATTGAAATGGCTTGTTTATTTGCTTGAAGTGGATATTTTTCAAAGTATACTATTTTCATGATGATGTTTCAAGGCCCTGAATAAGTGTTGGTGATTATGTTCGACAAACCAGTCTTAGGTGAACCTTATGGTTCAATTGATGGACTATGATTCTTTGGAGCCATTGGCTGCTCAAATTCTTGGGACTAAAATCTAGTTTTGCACCGTAGATTTAAATAAGATATACTAGCTTACGTTTACTTTAATTTTTACTTGCATTATCCTCCTGCAAAGGTTATCTGAATAAAATCCTCATTTGACATTTACTTGCTCCATTTTGTCTTTGTTGCAGGCTGGAAAAATTTCTGGAATGAACATTACTATTGGATTATGCATTTTAGTGTCCGTGTTAGTTGTTGTGGTCCGAGGTTTTGCAGCAAGGAGGTCAGGTTACAGTCAACCAGGCTCTGTAGCTGATCTTGTTCGCCGTGGACAGCTTAGATCAGATAGAAGAGGCATGTATGATTCTAACTTTCATTATCTAAGCTCTAAACTTCTATTGTGACCATATGTAAGCGTAAAAATCTTTCATAATGATGAAAAGCATAAGTTACATTTGTGTTGGATTCTTCAGACATTTTCAGGAATCTTACATATAGGAGTTCAGTTTTTGTTTTATTGATTTACCTTTTTATTACTTTCTTGACAGCTCCACACCTCTTAAGTATGAGGACCCATTCAACAACCCTATGGTGAAGGTTAACAATAGCAATTCAAGTGTAGAGATGTGTGGCAAAGTATATCGCTTAGCTCCAGTGACTCTTACAGACGAACTGCAAAATGTACATCAAAAGCGAAGATCCCGTGCATATCAGTGGAAGCGACCAACAATATTTCTTAAGGAAGGAGAATCAATACCTCCTGATGTAGACCCTGATACTGTCAGATGGATTCCTGCAAATCATCCTTTTGCAACAACTTCTAGTGATATTGATGAAGATTTGGCTCAAAACAATGTGTACCAGAAGCATGGTGTTCCATTCCGTATCCAGGCAGAGCATGAAGCTCTGCAGAAAAAGCTTGAAGCACTACAAAATGTAAGTTCTTGTTTTGGTTTTAGTTTTAGTTCTTTTCGTTTTTGAATTTACTATTTAAATTTATCTAATTTTGGACTCTCTTTGTTCAAATTGGAAGTGGTTTTTTTCAAAAATTTAAATCAATTACCATCAAGTTAATTTTTATAGAATAAAGGGGTAATTACATTGGCATACCTTGAGGTTTAACCTAATTACACAAACTTCTGTTGAGTTTTGAGAAATTACAAAAACTTCCCCTTGCCTACCTGAGGGTTTGGCGTAAAGCATGCTATTAGAATTTAAACTCAAACATTGGCCAGTAATGTCAAGGGAAACAAAGGCTATTCATAAAAGCTTAGAAATGTTATTGTCAGAATTCCTGGATTAAGATGTATCCTAAATTATTTGATAGGGGAAGTTTTTCTAATTTATCAAGCCCGGGGAGAAGTTTGTGTAATTAAGAAAAATGTGAGGCTATGTCAGTGTACTTATCCCTAGAATAATTACAACCAACTGAATCTAAAAAATGATATTTTTCAAAACTGACCTAAGACTCTAGACTCTAAACATTTTCTACAGCAAACAAACACATAAATAAAAAGCAATTTATATATAATGAAAACGTGCAAAAAAATGGAATTAAATAAATGGTGATTTTTCTGTATACATTTGATATTGTTAACATTGTAATCATGAGAGTTTCTTAGTTGGTACACAATAACTACTTAATAGGTATATACAATCTATTGTTATATATATATATTTTTTTATCTTAAGCTCCTCAAATGGCTACCTGATAGAACCCCTTGCCCAATGCATGCATGTTAAAATGGTCTATTTTTGGCCTGTTTTGATTATAACTGTGTTGCAGGATCAAAAACTCAGCAAATTAGTGATTGATCCCGCTGCAGCTAGAGACTTTGAGAGGCCACTAAAATCGCATATGAAGCCGGATAGTCAAGTAGATCAAAGCAACTCTAATCCTAAATTTGGCGCAAATCCTCCACCGTCCGATCACATTAATAACACCTTTGGGAACAAACCACAATCTGAGGACACACAGAACCCTTAAAAGTTCTTTGCTGCCTATTTGAGAAACTTATTCCCTCATAGGGGTGAAATTTTGTGTCTCGGGCTGGGAAAATGCAATTTAGTGTTATGTTTGGCTGATTACATACTCCAACCGATCTTGGGCTTTAGTGTTGAGGGTATGAAGTAATGTAAATAGAGTACTGCTTAATGTTTCATAGTTTTGTTTCTTGTACTCTTTTTTTGGGTCTCTACCCCTCCCCGAATCTCATTCTTTCATAATGTCCACGAGATTTGGAACGAATTCTTACACTGTTCTTCGACGGATGCATGTCATTGTTTCTATGATGTAATTTAAAATGTTAGGCAAATCATATTGATCCTGGCATTGTGTATGTTTAGAGGGAAAGAAAGAAAGGAAATTGTGAGAAAACTCATTTACCTCTTTTACTCTGAAGTAATGTAAGAGATCTTCATATGATTAACAGAAACTTTTAGGTATAGGGAACCATGACCAATTCTGCACCATCCCAACAATGAAAACAAACAAAATCTGTACACAACATACATATATCATCCCAATCCTTGATGAAATTACAATGCACAAAAATTTATAAAAAGAAGGGCAAAGATAAAAGCACTCTATAATCTTCGGCAGCATTTGACGTCAGAATGTCGAGTCCTCCCAAAGTTGCTACTCATTCTTGGCAGCAGCAGCTTGTTTAGCTCCCACGGCAAAGAACTCCGTAATAACCTCTAGTGGCATTCCCTTTGTCTCCGGAACCCTCAAGAAAATGAAAATCAACGAAATCACACATACCACAGCATAAATCCCGAAAACACCAGCTAACCCTATTGAACTGAGCATCACCGGGAGGGAGTACGTGACGATGACATCACATATCCAGAAGACGAGGGCACATATGGCGATGCACATGCCACGAACCCTGGTTGGGAAAATTTCTGCACAGAGGATATTAGGGATCGGGCCATAGCCCATCACAAATGTGCAGAAGTAGATGATCACACAGGTGGTGGAGATTATGGCATGAGGGACGGTGCCAAAGTCGATAACGTTTCCGATTACTAGGGCGATTAGGGATACTATCAGCACCGGGATTGTTGAGAGAAGCAATGACCTGAATAGAAAATTGCAAAGAGATGAGAGAGAGAGAGAGAGAGAGAGAGAGAGAGAAAGGCAGACGTGTTCTGAAACCAAGTAGACTATAGTAAATTTAAATGCTTATCAACACAGCACAGTCCACATGATTTTCCCGATGGCACAAAAGCATTTTGCAGTCCAAAGTGTTTGTATGCTCTTTGCTCCCTAATATTTCAATGCTTGTTATAGCCATCTAAAAGTTTCCGATTTATTGCAGTGTACCACCAGAAAAGTCATGGTAAATAGCAACAAATCGAGAACTTTGGAAGACAACCGGTAAACAATGAAACATAAGGATACAAATTGTAGAAAGGCAAATATTTCCGATGCACAAGTATTCCTTTGCCTTTATTGAATACGTTTCTTTCCTCACATCCAAAATAGCAAGAAAAGTAGACATAGAAAGTAATAGGATAGTACAGAAACAATGACGATCGTGATGGACAACTGAATACGAGTTACCTTCTACCAGCTACATCCATGAATCTCATAGCAACTGCAACACTAGGAAGCATCAAGAAATTCGTGAACGCACTAATGAGGAAAGACGACGAGTCAGAGCCAAGGCCAAGATTAGAAAGAAGAACTCCAACCCCAGCCTGCTGAAGAATTTGAGGAGTGTAGTACAAAACCCCGTTGATACCAGAAAACTGCACAAACAGCAAAAACAAATAAATCAGTTACGTTAAAACTTCTCCCACAAAAATCATAGCCCATCCTTGAAAGAAAAAAAAAAAAAATTGAAAATAAAAATACCTGCTGCAATATTTGAAGCACGATCCCAACCATCAAAGCACTTTTAACCCCTGGTTCAAGAAGAGCAGCCAAGCTCGGCCCCTTTGAAGCATCTTGCGAAGGATGCACCATTGCGGGCCCAACCGGATGTTGATCCATAAGCTCCTTCGAGTAGAGCGCCGGCAGGCTTACCAAAGCCGCTGCCTGAATATACTCACCCTCCACCGGACCACCATCACCACCTGGTAGGGAAACGAGGGAGCCCCTCCTCGACCCCGGGGGACCTCCGGCCCCCTCTTCATGAAGATAAATCCTCTTAAACCCTCCTTCTCTCTTCCCATCCTCTCCTTCTCTCTCTGTCCACTTCCATGCCAGCTGCCAGCCACCGCCGATCCCCATACTACCCGCTGCCTCTCCTCCCTGCATGAGGCTGCTGTGCTTCCTCATGCTGAACTGGGGTGGGCCCACATCCTTCTCCATGCTCGTGGCCTGACGTGAAATCAACGGGCTGTTTAGATCATCGCCGGAGTCTACACCATCTCCACCCTCTGATCTGTAACCACCACCATCCCCCTCCTGAAGGCTCTCCTCATCCCACTCTTCGTTCTTGATGATGTGCTGGTCGGCAGCAGTGCTGAACATGCTGCCGAAATTGGGGAACAGCATACTTCTCATGCTCCCGCCAGCATCGGGTAGTTGCTCGTGGACGCTGCCAAAAAGAGTGACAAGAGGGTCCATGAGGGGCACATGTTGGTTGGCCATGCTTCCCTGACGGGAGACGAGGCTGAGGCGGCTCTGGCCCGTGACAGGCTTTGCAACCCATGAAAGCCCTTCTTCAGGACCATACAGTTTGATGCGATCTTTATCATCTGATGGTTCTCCATCCTCGTTGGGTTCGTCCGCTGGACCAATGATGTACTCTTCAAGTGAGGTCTCTCCGCCTACTGCTAGGCCTTCAACTAGTAGAGCCATCTCACCTGTAAACGGAATTGATGTCAGCAAACAGTTTGAAATTTTAACGAACGGGTTGTTCTTGGAATTTGGATTTTAGGTGGTTTCTGTAGGTGATTTCTCATTGGAGTATGGACAATGATGAATTGCTCTCACTAATGCATGTGCATATAATCAAGAAAAAGGAAAAATTAAGAATAATTAGTTGTCAGTGCCAATCATAACAACCTGCAGAATTACTTATTAGGGTAATTAAGGAGAAATTGTTAAATGAAAAGGCAAGTTATGTTACAAACCAATGAGTCATTTTTGTACAAGCAGAAGTTTGGCTTATACAAAACTTAAGTTCAGACACAATAGTCAGCCTTTGAAAATGTTTAACACAGAATTAATAAAAAGGGGCATAACTGCATAACATAAGAAAAAGTACCAGAAACATCCTCTCTGCCACGCAGTTTTTGCAAAACCCGTTTCGCCTCAAGCATCTTTCCTTTACTCACAAGCCAGCGAGGAGACTCAGGCAAAAACAACACCATCAACACAAAATACAACAGAGAAGGAATAGAAAGAACTCCCAACATCAACCGCCAGCTAGGCGAGGGCATTAACGACATTCCGAATATCATACAATAGGCCAAGAACATTCCACCAGAGCCAGTGAACTGAGGAAGAGTATTCAACAAGCCTCTTATCTCCGAAGGGGCGGTCTCAGATATATAGAGAGGAACTAAAGTAACAGCAAGTCCAACACCAAACCCGTCTAAGAGTCGTGCAAGAAGCAAGACATAAACATTGGGTGACCATAACATTATCAAACCACTCACAAAATAAAACATTGAAGATAAAATAAGCATTGGGCGTCGACCAACCCAATCAGATATTGTCCCTGAGCATGTGGTGACGAGTGTGGCTCCTATTAGGGACATTGCTACTATAAGCCCTTCAATGGAAGCTCCTACAACGAGCTCTTTCTTTATGTAGACAACAGCACCTGGACATAACATACACTAAAAATTACTTCTTTACACAACGAACAAGCACAAGAATATAAATCAATGATCAAACCACAGAAGAAAAGGTGAATGCTGGAAATATGCATAAGCCCGGTTTTCGAATTTTGCTGAAATTAACAAAGAATTTTTTAAGATCAAGTCTTTAAACCAAAACTTAACACACTGAATAAGTATGAAAATGTGCATCAACGATCAAACTCCAGAAAAAGTAGTTGATGCTGGAAATATGCAGGAGCGCGGTTTTCCAACTTTAGTGAAATTGACATACAAGTTTACAAAGATTAAGTCTTTGAACACTGGGTTTATTAAGAAACACCTGCAATAGTTGCATTATCCCAACCCTGCAAAAAGTTGCCAATTGTGGCAGCAATGGCTACTAAAACGGCCCCGTTCATCTTTTTCACCTAACAAGTAAAAACTGAAATTTAAGCCTCTTCAAATTAGCCTGCCATCAAAGAGAAACCAAAATCTATAAAAAATGAAAAACCTGAGTAGATAACAAAGTTCTTAGCAGATAAAGAATATTCAAGAATTAATTCAAAGAGAAAAGGGAGAAATACAAAAATTGAATTTGGTAAAAACCACCAAATTAAAGAAATTTTAAAGAGGAGAGAAACAACAGAGATCTAAAAGTGAGTACTGAGGAGACGGCTTACCTTTTGAAAAGCGGTAAGGAGTAAGGGACCAAACGTCAGGGCACAAACTAAGAGTAGCAATCTCAATAAAAACAAAGGGGGCCCCTATTTCTGATTAGTATATACCATATATATATATATATATGCTCAATTGTGAGAGGAGAGTTTGAGAAATACCCGTTTAAAGTACAGCTAGGTAATTACGAAAATATTTTCCTAAAATGGAGCATTTTTAACACAGTCTTCACTGAAACAAGGGCAAATCTATGAGGGGTTTATTCATGCATGGAATATTAACAGCAAAATAACAAACTAATACCCCAAGAAAGTGCTTTTAAGACCAAACTGATGATCGGTTGTCTGGAACTGAAAGAAAGTTGAGTTCAAGATAATGAGATATTTTAAATACCAAACAGAATAGGAGTTAACCAAGTTCAGAACTGGAACCTAAAATCAGAATGATAGGTAAAAATTGAATCTTTTCTACAGAATTGAGGAACTGATAATGGGAACTAAAGGGTTTCAAGAAAGAAAGAGATTTTTCATGAATTATAATAAGTGGGGTGGGAGGTAAACTGAATTTTCAAGCAGCAGTGACAGATGACTGATGTAGAAGAAAAGGAACGCTCAAACCCTTTTCTTTTAATAATTCCAATAATATCAACGATTCAAAACTATCGTGGCCATAGATTTTGATTCCACCTCTCTCTCTCTCTCTCTCTCTCTCTCTCTCTCC
The DNA here is from genome assembly GCA_037501455.1 of Lantana camara. Taxonomy (NCBI): domain Eukaryota; kingdom Viridiplantae; phylum Streptophyta; class Magnoliopsida; order Lamiales; family Verbenaceae; genus Lantana; species Lantana camara. The sequence continues at coordinate 93,489,532 of CM074859.1, read as the reverse complement.
CCCCTTCTACTGTTTAACTCGGTGTTAAATCTTTTACTATTATTTGCTTCGTATAAAACAACGAGTAGTACTAGTAGTTGACACTTGTTCTTACTTTATTACTACAGTCCACAAAATCGTTTCTTTATTGTAGAGATGACAAGAGATGGGGTTCCTTAATTTTTTAATCCATTGTCATTTTGTCATCTTCTCGATCATTCTTGGAATGTCCAAGAATTTGCAGACTAATGGGATTGAAAATCGTGTGCAAATAATTATCTCTAAGATTATTATACTTAATTTTTAATGCATTTTATGTGTAGAGATTATAATTAGTGAGAATGGTTTGTGAGTTAAGAAACTTGCACAACTTGGAAGAGTTCTTGAGTCTTTTCAGTTCATTTTATTTTCTGAAATTGTGGAATGGGGTGAGGTTGGTAAAATCTTATTTCTAAAAATAATAATTACTATAATTATTATTGCGTGAATTATTAAGTATCAGTGTTCTAACACAGAAATACAATTGTAAACTTTTTAAAATTTTATTATATAAAAGATAGACATATAAAAATCGGGTACCATATGCTATAATAAAATAAAAATTTTAAAATATCTGTACATCCTAATTCTCTATAGTTAGCTATATTTGTACTTGAATCTTGATCGGTTTACATTTTATATTTTTTACCTCTAGTAATTTACTAATGGATTATATGCGAATTGGGTCTATACTTATTCTTTTTCTTTTTTCTTTTTTTAATTGCGTCTATTCTTGAATGCGGCCAACCACAAGGCTCTAAATATAGGTTACTCTTATTTCTTTTGTTAGTTTTATTTTAATATTTTGCTTTTTGGTTCTCTTTTATTAGTTTTTAATGGAAATATAGAGGCAAAGTAAATTCTGCTCAACTACCATAAACCATATGGTCCATATCAAATCATTGTGACACCTTTTCATTCATCACACGGAATTACTATTTTCTACATAGAAATATGAATCTCTTTTCATTTTTTAAGGAAGGTAAAAATAGGAAAAATAAAAATAAAAAAGTTAAAAAGAAATTATTTTAATCTTTCTGGTGGGGAAATATCTAAAGTGGGGATATTTAATAATCACCCAGACATAGAATTATCATCATGTTGAGTACTAGATTAATGAAGCCAGTCTTTGTCACCTGAAAAGGTTGAAGCAATTAATAAAGTGGAATAGTTTGATTTAAATAAGTTTTTTGGTACAAGTTTGATTTAAATAAGTTGTTAGTGGCAAAGGCTTATAATTTACAAAGTGATTCTTTAATAACTTTTGCCTTTCCATCTGTCATTCAAACTTAATTACATATATTGATATATACCTAATTCCCATATAGGATCGAAACTACGGGTAATTGAGAATAAATCTTCAATTAGGCATCATATTTTTGTTTAATTCTCTATTTTGGTAAAATATCATATAATTTTCACATAATGTAGTACTTAAAATGTCTCCCAAAATATATTGTATATTTTTCACAAAATGTAGTACTAAAACGTTCTAATGCAGTATTTATATTCTATTATATTGTATAATTTTATGGAGAGTAAAGTAAAAATATTCCGAACTGATGGGGAATTATTTCAAACTGACCCAAACTAAGGTAGAGTATAATTGCATGCATATGCTTATATAACGAAATAATTATTATTATTTAAATTTATTAATATTAAATTATTTATATTAATATAATTTTTATAATTAATGTGATAATATTATATCAATAAAATAATAATTAAAATATTAAATATTAAAAAAAAAAGAAAAAAGAACTAAAGAAAAGTGGAGAACAGGGAGTTAAATGTTCTTGAAGGGTGAACTAACCGGTAAGTTGTGAGAGATGAAAAAACATTAAAAAAAAAAAAAAAGGAAAATTTCAAGAGACCAAACTCTCTTCTCGTGCTTCGTATAATACTAGCAATTCTGGCACACTCTATGCGTGTGCAAATAACAAAATTATAATTATTTAAATATATATTAAATTAAAATTTTTATGTTCATATTTATTTTATATTTGTTTTTAATATGACTAAAGTTTAAAAACTAATACAAAATAGAAGTTAGAAAATATGAGAAAAAATAAAAATATATAATAGACCAAAGCGGTTAGTCTCTTAAAAATAGTTAAAATATAATATAAAAAATATTTGAAAAAAAAAAATATATATATAAGAAGAGAATAAAAGTAAGTTGAGAGAAGAGTGGATTTGAAACACGTTCCGTATAGGATGAAAAAAAATTAATTAATTAAATAAATAAATAAATTAGAGACCAATCCAAGAGACCACACTTGGGTCTCGTGCTTAATAATAGAGTAAGATAATAATATAAATATTAATATATACCTGATTCACTTAAAATCCCATGTCTTTCTAACTTTTTTTTTTTTTTTATTTTTTATAATTTTAACATACATTTTCAAAATAGTTAGAATGATTCGAACTCATTATTGGCCTCGTGCCTTTCTAACTTGTTTATTAAAGTATTTCACACTAGGTAATTGTGCAAAAAACTTCTATTTTGTATGACCAAACGAGTCTTAGCACCCCCAAAGTGTAAGTTTATGCCCCATAAGTAGAGTAGGTGTATATGATATATCATTGATATCTCCAAATGAGTCTTAGGAGTGTTTGCAAACTAAAAAAAAAATTTATGGTATAAGTGCTTATTTTCAGCAATTTTGGAGCAGCCAAAAATATGCTTTTGGATTCTGCTTCTACTTATACGATTTTTAAATTTATTTAAAATTCTATTTTGACAATAATATCCTTATTAAAACATTAATATTCTTAAATTAATCTTTTACCTGAAAATACAACTCTAAGGTTTATATATGTTCATTATGTCTTTTCCTTTTCTATTCATTATATCTTTTCGTTTTTCCTCAAATCAAAATTTCTTAATTTCAAAAAAACTCATAACTAAAAATCTGCAATTACCAAGTATATCTTTCTTTATTCTTAATTTTTATAAATTTATAAATAAATGTATATATAGAATAATTTTATGTTTGATTAATTATAAATAAACTTACATAAAATTATAATAATTTTTATATTAATATAATACTTAAATCATATTATTGATGGAGTCTAATCCGATATGGCAAACTTCAAGACTTTAGAATTTGTTTGTGTGGGGAAACAGAGGTCAAAAGCTCAGACGAGGTTCGCCGGAGGAGATGGATTCTACCTGCTAGGAATAAATACATAGTCAGTTTGGCTCTCCGACGCTCAAGTCAGTTTCAGATGGTGAATGAAGAAGACGAAGTAAAACAGAGCTTCAAGTATGAGAGCTTGCTTACAGAGTGAGATGATCTCTGAGTATTTATAGTTAAGGGCCAGGGCCCTTTTGGTGATTACCACCCTGTGGTCCTGTATTGGTGTTACCCTAGACACGTGGCGCAATGAGGGACCGTTAAAAGGGATCTTCTGCAAAAGCCTATGAAAATGTTGGTGGCAGACAACAGTGACAGGTGCGCGGGTATGTACTATATGTTAGAGAGCTTTTTGGAGGTGTTAGAGAGGGCTAAGCATGCTCGGGTTTGATATAGACTTTGGAGGCTCGCAGGTCCGAGGGGACTCTAGGCCAAAGGCGTGGTCATGAAGGGAGTAGGCTCACCTTTGTGGCCAGGTGAGAATGTCTTCGAGGGATAACTCCAAGGGAGGTCTCGAGGGTCGCGTGGTGCTCTTATCTTTAACCTTGTTCATCCATTCGGGGAGGCCAAGGTCCCTTGTGAAGATGGAACGGTCATTCCCTCGAGGGGAATGCTCAACCGTGAGGGTGGATTTGAGGTGTCCTTGAGGCACCACGTTCTAACGCTGGGATTGGACCACGTGTCACGTACGTGTCGTGAGCATAATTTAGCCTCATCAATTATAATGCCCAAATATTTCAAAGTATTTTAGGGTAAATTAGTAACTTCATAAAAATTAAAAGTGATTATCAACTTTTCTCCGCAAACACTCAACTGATTATTTTTTTGCTTATAATTTTTTTTCCAAATATTCACCGCTTTTATTACTACAACTTTTTACAACTTTGACTTCTATTTTAACTTCTATTTATTGAATATAGTTTGCAAACACCCCTTAGCACCCGAAGTGTAAGTTAATGCCCCCATAACTAATGTATTATAGGTGTATGAAATATCATTGAGATTTCTATTGCAGTAGAAGAACTTCAAATCTTCAATACATGCATGCCGATGTGAAACAAGAGAAAGAAGTTTGTCATCAAGGCTGAGGATACATTAACATTGAAATTATCATTCGAGTTATGTAGTTTATACACTCAAAGTTAGTATTTTTGAGAGTTTCTTTGCTCCTTCTAAATATAAAAATATTCCGAGCAAGATAATCATCACTTTCCATATTTGGATACGGTATATTATAGAAGGATGATTCAAGTGTTCTTAAGAGAGAGTTTACTTTATTTGACAAGAAAAACAACAACAACAACCAAATGGTGTAGTTTAGTTGTTCGACACTGTGCTAGCTTAACTAAAGGTTTCGAATTCGAGTGCCTAGAAATGCAGCTACCATTGGTAGGGAAAGTTTTACACCCTAAGTGGTTCATCACGGCTCGACCCCTTAAAATTGACTATAGAAAAAAATAAAATAAAATTGAATATTTAGCAAAATTTAATATAATCATATAAAGATAAAAAGGATAAGAGGAAATTGCTATTTTAGTCCCGTAGATTATCCACTTTTTAATTTTGGTCCCAACCATTACGATTTTCTCAATTAGTCCCATATTGTTTCAATTTTTGCAAATGTAGTCCCAAGCTCCGATTTCCGTCAACAATTAACGGTGTATGCACGTGATTATCACGTGCACGTTAGTTTAGGGTCTGAGAACGATTTCTTACCCCCGATTTCACTATGTCCAAAATCCCTAAACTCATTCTACTTGCCCTAAACTCATACGGTTTGAACGAGGAATAAGCTTACGTGACTACAGAGCATGTAGAGGAAGAGATTGAAGGCAGCTCCGACCCACACCGTTTCTGTGAATAGGCCCGATGTTCTTGTCACTTACTTGAATAGAGGATAGATTCTCCAGTGTCCTGGAATGTATTGGCAGAAAATCACAATCTTTAGTAGCTCTTTCGTGACGAGAGATATCGACACGCTTTTAACACTCGGGATTACTATTAGGATCATAATCTGATGGATTGAAATGAAAGAAACCGTGTAAGTTTTTGTTGGGAAAACAATAACTGATTATCAAATTAAACGAGGTCACAGGGGGTATAAGTGTAATGTAATGCATAAACACAGGGGGTATATATGTAATGCTATAAACATGTGGTACTCGATGTATTTCAACCAACAGCAAACAGAACCATATCAGAATACGCAAAACTATACCTGAGGTAAAGGAAGAACAACTAACACGTCGATGATGAAGTACGAAAACAAGTACCGTTTCTCTATCGCCCTCGGATCCTCAATCAACTCCTCCCTCCCGAACACCCGGGAATCTACTATAAATATATTATATATATAGACTAAGTAGAAAATAATAATAAACTCAAAAGGAAGATATTCATTTAATTATTTCTACCTAAAAATTATATTTCTTTTTTATGCAGCATAATCTACACCCCATTACAGAGTTCCATGCGCCAACTCCAAGTCGGTCCTCTGGTCTTATCCTTCAAACAACAATGCCATCTTCCTTTGAACACCATAATAATACTATATAACCTTTTCAACTCTCTCAAACTTCCTTAAAATCTTTCCTCACCCCCATCAAATGATAATAATCCCAGAATGTCTTTTTCACAATCCTCGTTTCTGTATGTATCAGTATCTCCCTCATGAATTTCTCCAACACCCTCCTGTAAATATACACTGATCACCACTTCTTGATTACATTCCCCTGTTTTCTTGCAGCATTCAACTCTGTTTTCAGAGGACAAAACGCCTCAGAATGCAGAAGAACATGGGATTGAGCGCTAACGAAATCACACACGAAAATATGAATATCTTGTTCCATCTATGCAGAAAAGGCCTTTGAGGGTCCAAAATCTTCTTGTTCGAGCTCACTGAATCAAAGTCCAATGATCATTTCTTCAACCCTTTTATCTTTCTTGATCCCATGCTAATTCCTTGCCTGATCCCTTCTCCAATCGAGCTGAAATTTGGCTTCCTGGTCGGGAAAAACCCACGCCCTCGTATATATCATGCGGTTCACCATACAAATACATGCGTCCTCGTTAATTGAGAGCGATTGAAAGAGGAATGAGCTTAGGGCAACTAGAATGAGCTTAGGGATTTTGGGCATAGTGAAATTGGGGGGTAAGAAATCGTTCTCAGACCTAAACTAACGTGCATGTGATAATCACGTGCATGCACCGTTAATTGTTCACGGAAATTGGAGCTTGGGACTACATTTGCAAAAATTGAAACAATATGGGACTAAAATTACGAAAATCGTAATGGTTGGGATCAAAATTAAAAAGTGGGTAATTTCCGAGACTAAAATAGCAATTTTCTCAAAGGATAATTCAAGTTCTCATAAATTGGTGTTTAGAATAAAATATCCAAACATCAATTTAAGGGGATATATATTACAATGTGAAGTTACCAAATGTAACTTAATTAATATCTAAATTATTTCTCAAATTTAGTGATTTTAAACATATTTAATACTAAAATCAATTTAGAAGAACGTGAACTATAATCACTTTGTGGACATCAATAAACATTTATTACTTGCAATATTCTTTTTAAATAAATTATTTGTGATCATTTAAAAACCAAACATTCTCCAAAATAAGAAATTATCATTGAAACTTAAAAATATTAAACAAATATATTAGACTCTATTTGCAATTAAATTGCAAGTTTTATTTATAAAATAAAATAAAACAAATACAATAGGTGAAAATTGATATTTAAAACAAGTGTCATATGGTGACAGTACCCTTATTTTTTTGAACTCAGAAATTCGAATATTATTAGAAGCATTATTCTTATTTTTCTATGTAAAATAAATAAATGAATTAAATATTAATCTTGGTCAAAATGACTCGAGTAAGATGAAGTATTAATTTTAATTATTTAAGCGTCACTTTTAAAATACTAGAGATGAAAGCGTTACAAAATTAAAATTCTAGAGAACGTTTTTAAAATACAGAAAACGACCAAAATATACTAGAGCCCATAAAAAATTCATTGGATTTTGATAAGAAGGATTTACATGAAACGAGTTATCAATTTTAGATATTTATATGTCACTTTTTAAACATTAAACATGAAATTAATATAAGTTGAAACATTAAGATTTAAGACCAAACATCTTTCTTAGATTAATCAAGTTAAAACAAATTCAAATCAAACTTAAATAGCTTAATTATTTCAAGTTTGAAAATTGAAAATGTTGCCCAACTTCAGCTGAGGGCTTGCTCAATTATTTTACTTCCTATATATATAGAAGGAAACCGATCTCCAAGTTTGAATAATTATGGTTATGAATGAGACAAGTTTACATGCATCATGCCTTGTTAGGAACTTGTTCATCCCGTAACTTTTTAATTAGATTTGATTTGACTTTTCCCATATTTTTAAATCCGAAATTACTGGACTCACCTTAAAATATAGCAAGTGTACCGTTTTTAAATATTTAGGGTTTCTAAATATTTCACTACAAAAACTATAAGCTAAAGTTATGAAATATTCGAGTATAAAAAATAGTATTGGGGAAAAAAATATTGAAAGTTAAAAACTATGATGGACGGCCATGATAAGGATACGGCGATACGAACTTTTTCTTGAATTTCTCGTAATATGAGTGTTCGACAACACACGACACGACACGATAAAATAATATTTTTAAAAATATCTGTATATCATAAGTTAAAAATAAAACTTTGTTATATTCGTTTGAGGAAACTTTTTGTCCCTCGATAAGTCTCTTCCGACTTTGTGACTCCATACCTTCTTCAAAATTACTTAAAAACAAAAACAAAAGTAGGGTCCTAAGTTAAACTAAGAAGAGATCTATCTGCCGGCATGGGTAGTGGTAAAATTTTAGTAAGAGAGGTGAAAAATGAGGGGAAAAAAAAATTATAAAAAAATAAAAAATATATATATGTTAAGAGATAAATATATATATAATTAACAACACAATTTTTAGCATGGACAGAAGTTGAGGGTGGTGGCTGCCCCACATGCTATGTATCTTGAGGTATTATGGGCTTACGGCAATCGTCCAACTTTCATACTAGAATTATGGTGCATGCTTGCGCTATGCTATCATTAGTCCCCCGAGTCCCATCAATCTATTTGGCTGGCTCATATTAATATCTATAGGACTGTCGATGACTCGGATTTTAATCCGAATCTGTAACGCCCCGATTTTCATTTATTAATATCTTATGTCAGAATATAATTTATAAAATTATTTTATAATACTTTCATGAAATTCATATTAAACTTATAATTATCTCATAACTTGAAAATGTTTATTTCGTGAAATAATTACCGAAAATGATTTAATTGTCAACTTGGCCCTATACGTCCATTCTTTTAAACTTAGGGACCAAATTGCATGAAAACCTTTGAGGACTAAAGTGATCACTTTCCAAACTTGATATCCTTAATTGCTTAACTTAAATAACTTGGAGGGTTTAATTGCAAATATTATATATTTCCCAAATATCACGGTATATTGCATCTCCAAGCTTCTCATGATCATTTGCTTCCAAATTCACCAACATATCCATCTTTCTTGCTCTCGGTTCTTCATGTAGAAAGGGGGGAGAGGAGATTTCATCAAATCATCCAAGTTATTCAAGAAACTCCAAGCTTTTGAGCTCAAGCATCCATCATCATCTTCTCCATTCATTTCCTTACCTTCAAAAGCATGATTAAATGATCATATCTTGAGGTACGGCATGATTAATTCATGAGATTCTTGAATATTTAGCATGAATGACCAATTGTGATCATGAACTTGAAACCTTGATTCTTGGTGATTTTCCATGGTTTAGGTGTTTTAAAGGAGTATTATTACTTGTTGAATATGTATGCATCATATTTCCAGAAGATCATGACTTGGTTGATTGAAAATGGATTTTTGGTTGCTTTGTTGATCATTCCCGTAACCCTCCCCTGTTTTTCTCTGTTCTTCATATTTGCAGAAATAGGGAACGGCCGTTCCCAGCCTCAAGGCATTGTGGGAACGGGCGTTCCCACCTTTTCAAATGATTTAGGCGGCCGAGCATGGGAACGGCCGTTCCCATTTTGGCCTTGTGCCGGAAGGGCCGTTCCCAGCTTCTGCGCGTTTCAAAGGGGGAAAACGTTGGTGCGTTTTTGGGAGGAATGGGAACGACCGTTCCCATTTACAAAGGCAACCCGGAACGGCCGTTCCCACCTCGCTGACAGAACAAATGTGACTGCATAAAATTACATTTTTAGCCCCTCGATCCAACGACTTCTTTGATCCCGAATTGCTGTAATATGTGCTAATATGATGTGAAATAACATGTTTTCATGCCACATTGTGATTTGCACGTCATCTCGATACATTTCCGCCGTTCGTCATATTTGGTTCATTTTAGAGTCAAGTCTCACGTGTACACGTCTATTTTGCACAGACCAGCTTCGTAGGGACGAGGAGCAAGCCCCGTAGGTCGTGCCTACTTGTCCTTGTCGGTATAGGTGAGGTTTAATTGTTAGTTACATAGAACCCGTATACCCCTTATGTGATATTTTGGCCAAAATAGTATTTACGGTTATACTTTCTATAAATCATTGATCATTTCAAGCCAGGTTCAAGCAAGCAAGCAAGCAAGCAAGCAAGCAAGCAAGTCAGGTATTGTTTCATGCATGTTTAGGCGAGTAGCATGACGGTTACGTTTGGGCCCGAGGTAGTGACTAGAGCCAACCGGGAAAGCAAGGGCTGACGGGTAACTCTGGCGCTATCCTCACCACACTAGGGGTCACCCCTGAATCCACTGGAGGTTAGTGGAGGAAGGAGCTCCGGGCTTAGGGATTCATGTACCCTCTGCTCAATGAGATTGGATGTTGGGGCCTTGCAATCCCTTCATCAAACCGGAGGAAAAAGGAGACTGGGGACGAGTCCGGCACCACGGATGCGCCTCGGGTTATTGCATGATTGTCATTTCATGAACGTGTTATATGAGTACACTATCGCACGATTGCACGATAAGTGAATTGCATGATCACCTATTGACTATTAAACAAGCAAGCATGTTCATGTTCATTGGGAGATCGGTTGGAGACCGCCCTTACTCGCCGGGGCCATGTATTGATTAATTGCATGGAAACGAACAAGTACTTAATACTGATAGTTGTAATCTCGGACGAGTTTATGTTATTGTGAACTTATATTACTTTTAATTATAAAACCTTACCCGAGGTTATAACTTGCATGTGATTGCGCTATATATATTTATGCCCCTCACTCAGTCTTCGGTAGACTGATACTTCACTTTTCAGGTACTTGAGAGCCGGTCGTGCTAGGCGGGAGTCTGGTCCAGTCTTGCATTGTCACGAGTCTATCAGTGTACCATCATGTATATATTTTACTACTTCTCATGTCATGTCTATTGTTATCACATTTTGAATACTTGATCATGTATAAGAGATGATAATGTATTGATAGTTAAGTTTGGTATCTATACGTATCTATCTGATAAATATGGTACCTATATGTATTTATGAGTTAATGCTTCCGCTTTTAACTGTTATGTCTTGATTTTGTATTGCCTTGGGGTTTAGTCCCGCCTAGCTCGTCTTTTCTTTTCTTTGTCACCCGTTCGCTATAGGTTAGTTCATGTACGGATTGTCCATTTCGTATGTGGATCGGCCTATAGTGCGGGGGTGTGGTATCCCTACGTATAGGGGTGCTACATCTGAGGTGGTATCAGAGCCCGGTTGCAAAACCGAGGTTCTAGTGTCGTGTCGTGTCAAGTCTAGGTCGAACGGCATAGGATTAATTGTTGATTGAGAGTCTTGCATATTATTTGAATCTATTTGAATTCTCTGAATTAATTCGATTACTTGGTAACCTGTGCTTTGCATTGAGTTTTGCAATTTATTGTCAATTAATTGATCTTGAATTATTTGAAGTTATGTGCTTAACGTGTTTTACTTTAAATACTGATAAATTGCTTGCTGCATTTATATTAAATCTTAGTTGTGAGCATTAATTATGTGATCATTATGTGACATAAGCATGCCTTACCCACATGCATTTTATTTCAAAGAAAGTTGTGAGTTACAGGTTGTAGCAAGAATGTCAAACCACGGCCAATTGCTCGATAACTTTGGGCTACTACAGGTTTTGAGAAGGGGGTGCAAGTTGAGGCTAAAATCAGGGCGTGGAAGGAAAGTCAATTAAGTATGTCCGATTGAAGTACAAGCTTGGGAATTACCTTTGGGTTTAAATCAGTCGGATTCAACTTTCTAACACGACAGCCAGAAAGATTAAACAACCGATTATGGAAATCAACATGTTCGGGATTCTACATTTGGGGAAGACAAGTTATTTTATGAGTCAAGATAAATTGTCGTGTTGCGAGAATAACCGGATTGCTGTTAGCGAGCGATTCAAGGGTTGGAAGGAAAAGAAGTGTCGAAGATGCTTAAATTAGGGAGTTCTAAAATAAGGAAAAGATATTCTCGGGGTAATGGCTCTAAAGATTATCAACTAGGATGGGGTGGAATTAGAGGATATGGAGCAACAAGTCGAAGCATTCAAATTTCGGGACTACCACCGTGGATCATCAATTCACAGAAAGTGCTACCCCGGGGGAATTTTAGACTAAGGATCAAATATGAGAAGTTCGAAGACAAGTTCATTAAGTTATGATTCAAAGGATGAGATCCGGAATAAAAGAATTCACTGAAGGAAATTTGTGCTATCAAAGATGACGCGTCTACCGGGTTAGGAAGGCTATTTCATCCGAGGATAAGGTGAAGGAGATTGGGGTACTAATTACTCAAGATTCAGGTGTGTCGTTAAATTGAGACTTGGTTAATTGGGAAGCAAATTCAAGTAGGAGAGGAAGATCATTTCAATCGAGCTGGTAGATTTGGATTCACGAAAGATAAAGCTCCTAGGACTCTATAACCGATTGGAATGAGTTTATTTTCCGGATTCAATTTGGAGGGTCGTGCAAGAGTGAGAATTGGGAGATTGGAGTACCAAATGAAAATGGCAACGGATGATAAGGAATTTTGGAAGGAAATTATATGCTCAGAAGTAGGTAAGTAAGAAGAAGAGTTCTATAACCGATTCAAATTGAAAGAGTAGACTTGAAGGGTTTCAGTCACGCTGGCAACTTGGTGAATTAGGAGAATAACTGGAGACTTTTGGTTCGAGAGGGGTCAGGGAATTAATTCCATAAGTGGAACAGAAATGGAATTCAAGAGTTCTTGTTTAGGGATCATATAGTTACCCCAGTTGACGCAAGGACAATTTTGGGATTTCAATTAAGGAAGGGATAAAGGAAGCTCAGCACTCCAGTGAATATGAAATTGAAAGACAATCATGTTAAAGATTTCAGTAGTGGGCATATCCAGATCCAAGCTGAATTGTCGTGTGGAGAGATCGCGTTAAAGGACATGAAGCAATAAATGAAGACAATAAAGAAAGGCCACGAATTGCTAGGTAAAGGTTGGGTGATCGAGTGCAAACAACGGAAAAGGGAATTCATTCAATTATTCAAACTCTTAAAGAGTAAACAAGGGAGTTGGATCAAAGTGACAATCATGAAAAGGATTTGGGCAGCAATTGGGGAGCAACTATTAAAGAGTAAGCTAGATGTTAACTCCGTGAGCATTGAAGACTTCGGGTTTTAGAAATCATAATATTGAGCTGTGGGGATGTTCAAGTGGGTGTTAAATAAATCTGAAGAATGGAAGACCATGGGGAAACAAGAAATGATTACCAAGTTCAAGACAAGCTTAGGATTCAACAAACAAGGAATTTCATGTCGAGATAAAATTTTCCATTACTCCGGTGACAGGTTCAATGCATACATAAGCACGTGCATCATACGCTACTTTAATTTTAAATTTATTTACATATATGTGATTCCCTCGATTGAACTTAACTGCTCCACTGTGCTGAGTTATTACTTCTGAGTGTATTACGTGCATTGGCATATTAATTCAACATGCATGTTCAGTGTCTTGATTACAGGATGTCTCAAGGCCACCCTCCTCAGGAACAGGCACCTAGGGTTTTTTCACAATTACCCCCTCCGGTTCAGCCTCAGGAGTTTTTTCGAGTCTTTGGTTCGTTTAGTAGATCAGAAGATAAAAGAGTATGTTTCTTCCGAGTCGCGGGACTTAGCGTCACAGCCGGGCCAAATTTCGATGGCATTTAGGGAATTTCAGAACCAACCATCCTCAAGACCCTTTGAAGGAAACAAGGATTCCACCGGATCACAACTCAAGAAAATCAAAAGAGTGTGGGAACTAACTCCGAGTGACTCCCAAGAAAAGGACCGAGGCACCACTTTGTTTGAGGCAAGAAGGTCTAATCCTCACCCCGGACAGGCTTCAGGTTCGAAGTCGGGACAGCTTTTTAGCAAAGGAAATCGGCCTATCTCTTATCATACCCCGGCACCTCAGGAAAGATCTCGCAAGAAAAAGAAGCAATCACTTGGACCGAGTTCGGGAACTTCGTGTAACCCAGTTTCAACAACATCTTCTGGGAAACTTCTTTGCAGTTATTGTGGACGTGATAACCACACTTATGATGGCTGTAGGAAACGGTTGGGATTATGTCTCTACTGTGGAAGTGACGAGCATCACATCGACACTTGCTCAAGGCTACGAGGGAAATCTCCCGGGGGTGGAAGATTACCAGTGCGAGCACGGGAAGGTACCAATTATATACGTGATACAACCAACGGTGAACAGTACCTTTAACCATGCATACCACGTGCATTACTGATCTTATTGTTAGTATATTTAATTTCTTGCTCATTGCAAATTAGTTAATTATGAGTGATAAATATGTGATTAAATGATTTTTATTTGTCTATGTGATATCTATGACATTAATGTGATTTTATTTGTCTATGCAACATTCACGCCATTATTTTTGCTATCTACTCCTTGAACTACTTCAGTGCATGTGAGAGACTGGGCTCTCTCCTTTTCTGTGAGAGACGGGGCTCTCTCACTCCTTGCTGAGAAACGGGGTTTCTCACTTCTTGTGAAAGACGGGGTTCTTTCATTCTTGTTCAAGAGACGGGGTTCTCTTATGAATTGTGCATCGTTTTAAAACTTGACAGTGGACCTGGGGACCAGGTCCTTTTTAAGGGGGGGGAGAGTTGTAACGCCCCGATTTTCATTTATTAATATCTTATGTCAGAATATAATTTATAAAATTATTTTATAATACTTTCATGAAATTCATATTAAACTTATAATTATCTCATAACTTGAAAATGTTTATTTCGTGAAATAATTACCGAAAATGATTTAATTGTCAACTTGGCCCTATACGTCCATTCTTTTAAACTTAGGGACCAAATTGCATGAAAACCTTTGAGGACTAAAGTGATCACTTTCCAAACTTGATATCCTTAATTGCTTAACTTAAATAACTTGGAGGGTTTAATTGCAAATATTACATATTTCCCAAATATCACGGTATATTGCATCTCCAAGCTTCTCATGATCATTTGCTTCCAAATTCACCAACATATCCATCTTTCTTGCTCTCGGTTCTTCATTTAGAAAGGGGGGAGAGGAGATTTCATCAAATCATCCAAGTTATTCAAGAAACTCCAAGCTTTTGAGCTCAAGCATCCATCATCATCTTCTCCATTCATTTCCTTACCTTCAAAAGCATGATTAAATGATCATATCTTGAGGTACGGCATGATTAATTCATGAGATTCTTGAATATTTAGCTTGAATGACCAATTGTGATCATGAACTTGAAACCTTGATTCTTGGTGATTTTCCATGGTTTAGGTGTTTTAAAGGAGTATTATTACTTGTTGAATATGTATGCATCATATTTCCAGAAGATCATGACTTGGTTGATTGAAAATGGATTTTTGGTTGCTTTGTTGATCATTCCCGTAACCCTCCCCTGTTTTTCTCTGTTCTTCATATTTGCAGAAATAGGGAACGGCCGTTCCCAGCCTCAAGGCATTGTGGGAACGGGCGTTCCCACCTTTTCAAATGATTTAGGCGGCCGAGCATGGGAACGGCCGTTCCCATTTTGGCCTTGTGCCGGAAGGGCCGTTCCCAGCTTCCGCGCTTTTTAAAGGGGGAAAACGTTGGTGCGTTTTTGGGAGGAATGGGAACGACCGTTCCCATTTACAAAGGCGACCCGGAACGGCCGTTCCCACCTCGCTGACAGAACAAATGTGACTGCATAAAATTACATTTTTAGCCCCTCGATCCAACGACTTCTTTGACCCCGAATTGCTGTAATATGTGCTAATATGATGTGAAACAACATGTTTTCATGCCACATTGTGATTTGCACGTCATCTCGATACATTTCCGCCGTTCGTCATATTTGGTTCATTTTAGAGTCAAGTCTCACGTGTACACGTCTATTTTGCACAGACCAGCTTCGTAGGGACGAGGAGCAAGCCCCGTAGGTCGTGCCTACTTGTCCTTGTCGGTATAGGTGAGGTTTAATTGTTAGTTACATAGAACCCGTATACCCCTTATGTGATATTTTGGCCAAAATAGTATTTACGGTTATACTTTCTATAAATCATTGATCATTTCAAGCCAGGTTCAAGCAAGCAAGCAAGCAAGCAAGCAAGCAAGTCAGGTATTGTTTCATGCATGTTTAGGCGAGTAGCATGACGGTTACGTTTGGGCCCGAGGGTAGTGACTAGAGCCAACCGGGAAAGCAAGGGCTGACGGGTAACTCTGGCGCTATCCTCACCACACTAGGGGTCACCCCTGAATCCACTAGGAGGTTAGTGGAGGAAGGAGCTCCGGGCTTAGGGATTCATGTACCCTCTGCTCAATGAGATTGGATGTTGGGGCCTTGCAATCCCTTCAGCAAACCGGAGGAAAAAGGAGACTGGGGACGAGTCCGGCACCACGGATGCGCCTCGGGTTATTGCATGATTGTCATTTCATGAACGTGTTATATGAGTACACTATCGCACGATTGCACGATAAGTGAATTGCATGATCACCTATTGACTATTAAACAAGCAAGCATGTTCATGTTCATTGGGAGATCGGTTGGAGACCGCCCTTACTCGCCGGGGCCATGTATTGATTAATTGCATGGAAACGAACAAGTACTTAATACTGATAGTTGTAATCTCGGGCGAGTTTATGTTATTGTGAACTTATATTACTTTTAATTATAAAACCTTACCCGAGGTTATAACTTGCATGTGATTGCGCTATATATATTTATGCCCCTCACTCAGTCTTCGGTAGACTGATACTTCACTTTTCAGGTACTTGAGAGCCGGTCGTGCTAGGCGGGAGTCTGGTCCAGTCTTGCATTGTCACGAGTCTATCAGTGTACCATCATGTATATATTTTACTACTTCTCATGTCATGTCTATTGTTATCACATTTTGAATACTTGATCATGTATAAGAGATGATAATGTATTGATAGTTAAGTTTGGTATCTATACGTATCTATCTGATAAATATGGTACCTATATGTATTTATGAGTTAATGCTTCCGCTTTTAACTGTTATGTCTTGATTTTGTATTGCCTTGGGGTTTAGTCCCGCCTAGCTCGTCTTTTCTTTTCTTTGTCACCCGTTCGCTATAGGTTAGTTCATGTACGGATTGTCCATTTCGTATGTGGATCGGCCTATAGTGCGGGGGTGTGGTATCCCTACGTATAGGGGTGCTACATCTGAGGTGGTATCAGAGCCCGGTTGCAAAACCGAGGTTCTAGTGTCGTGTCGTGTCAAGTCTAGGTCGAACGGCATAGGATTAATTGTTGATTGAGAGTCTTGCATATTATTTGAATCTATTTGAATTCTCTGAATTAATTCGATTACTTGGTAACCTGTGCTTTGCATTGAGTTTTGCAATTTATTGTCAATTAATTGATCTTGAATTATTTGAAGTTATGTGCTTAACGTGTTTTACTTTAAATACTGATAAATTGCTTGCTGCATTTATATTAAATCTTAGTTGTGAGCATTAATTATGTGATCATTATGTGACATAAGCATGCCTTACCCACATGCATTTTATTTCAAAGAAAGTTGTGAGTTACAGGTTGTAGCAAGAATGTCAAACCACGGCCAATTGCTCGATAACTTTGGGCTACTACAGGTTTTGAGAAGGGGGTGCAAGTTGAGGCTAAAATCAGGGCGTGGAAGGAAAGTCAATTAAGTATGTCCGATTGAAGTACAAGCTTGGGAATTACCTTTGGGTTTAAATCAGTCGGATTCAACTTTCTAACACGACAGCCAGAAAGATTAAACAACCGATTATGGAAATCAACATGTTCGGGATTCTACATTTGGGGAAGACAAGTTATTTTATGAGTCAAGATAAATTGTCGTGTTGCGAGAATAACCGGATTGCTGTTAGCGAGCGATTCAAGGGTTGGAAGGAAAAGAAGTGTCGAAGATGCTTAAATTAGGGAGTTCTAAAATAAGGAAAAGATATTCTCGGGGTAATGGCTCTAAAGATTATCAACTAGGATGGGGTGGAATTAGAGGATATGGTGCAACAAGTCGAAGCATTCAAATTTCGGGACTACCACCGTGGATCATCAATTCACAGAAAGTGCTACCCCGGGGGAATTTTAGACTAAGGATCAAATATGAGAAGTTCGAAGACAAGTTCATTAAGTTATGATTCAAAGGATGAGATCCGGAATAAAAGAATTCACTGAAGGAAATTTGTGCTATCAAAGATGACGCGTCTACCGGGTTAGGAAGGCTATTTCATCCGAGGATAAGGTGAAGGAGATTGGGGTACTAATTACTCAAGATTCAGGTGTGTCGTTAAATTGAGACTTGGTTAATTGGGAAGCAAATTCAAGTAGGAGAGGAAGATCATTTCAATCGAGCTGGTAGATTTGGATTCACGAAAGGTAAAGCTCCTAGGACTCTATAACCGATTGGAATGAGTTTATTTTCTGGATTCAATTTGGAGGGTCGTGCAAGAGTGAGAATTGGGAGATTGGAGTACCAAATGAAAATGGCAACGGATGATAAGGAATTTTGGAAGGAAATTATATGCTCAGAAGTAGGTAAGTAAGAAGAAGAGTTCTATAACCGATTCAAATTGAAAGAGTAGACTTGAAGGGTTTCAGTCACGGTGGCAACTTGGTGAATTAGGAGAATAACTGGAGACTTTTGGTTCGAGAGGGGTCAGGGAATTAATTCCATAAGTGGAACAGAAATGGAATTCAAGAGTTCTTGTTTAGGGATCATATAGTTACCCCAGTTGACGCAAGGACAATTTTGGGATTTCAATTAAGGAAGGGATAAAGGAAGCTCAGCACTCCAGTGAATATGAAATTGAAAGACAATCATGTTAAAGATTTCAGTAGTGGGCATATCCAGATCCAAGCTGAATTGTCGTGTGGAGAGATCGCGTTAAAGGACATGAAGCAATAAATGAAGACAATAAAGAAAGGCCACGAATTGCTAGGTAAAGGTTGGGTGATCCAGTGCAAACAACGGAAAAGGGAATTCATTCAATTATTCAAACTCTTAAAGAGTAAACAAGGGAGTTGGATCAAAGTGACAATCATGAAAAGGATTTGGGCAGCAATTGGGGAGCAACTATTAAAGAGTAAGCTAGATGTTAACTCCGTGAGCATTGAAGACTTCGGGTTTTAGAAATCATAATACTGAGCTGTGGGGATGTTCAAGTGGGTGTTAAATAAATCTGAAGAATGGAAGACCATGGGGAAACAAGAAATGATTACCAAGTTCAAGACAAGCTTAGGATTCGACAAACAAGGAATTTCATGTCGAGATAAAATTTTCCATTACTCCGGTGACAGGTTTAATGCATACATAAGCACGTGCATCATACGCTACTTTAATTTTAAATTTCTTTACATATATGTGATTCCCTCGATTGAACTTAACTGCTCCACTGTGCTGAGTTATTACTTCTGAGTGTATTACGTGCATTGGCATATTAATTCAACATGCATGTTCAGTGTCTTGATTACAGGATGTCTCAAGGCCACCCTTCTCAGGAACAGGCACCTAGGGTTTTTTCACAATTACCCCCTCCGGTTCAGCCTTAGGAGTTTTTCGAGTCTTTGGTTCGTTTAGTAGATCAGAAGATAAAAGAGTATGTTTCTTCCGAGTCGCGGGACTTAGCGTCACAGCCGGGCCAAATTTCGATGGCATTTAGGGAATTTCAGAACCAACCATCCTCAAGACCCTTTGAAGGAAACAAGGATTCCACCGGATCACAACTCAAGAAAATCAAAAGAGTGTGGGAACTAACTCCGAGTGACTCCCAAGAAAAGGACCGAGGCACCACTTTGTTTGAGGCAAGAAGGTCTAATCCTCACCCCGGACAGGCTTCAGGTTCGAAGTCGGGACAGCTTTTTAGCAAAGGAAATCGGCTTATCTCTTATCATACCCCGGCACCTCAGGAAAGATCTCGCAAGAAAAAGAAGCAATCACTTGGACCGAGTTCGGGAACTTCGTGTAATCCAGTTTCAACAACATCTTCTGGGAAACTTCTTTGCAGTTATTATGGACGTGATAACCACACTTATGATGGCTGTAGGAAACGGTTGGGATTATGTCTCTACTGTGGAAGTGACGAGCATCACATCGACACTTGCTCAAGGCTACGAGGGAAATCTCCCGGGGGTGGAAGATTACCATTGCGAGCACGGGAAGGTACCAATTATATACATGATACAACCAACGGTGAACCGTACCTTTAACCATGCATACCACGTGCATTACTGATCTTATTGTTAGTATATTTAATTTCTTGCGCATTGCAAATTAGTTAATTATGAGTGATAAATATGTGATTAAATGATTTTTATTTGTCTATGTGATATCTATGACATTAATGTGATTCTATTTGTCTATGCAACATTCACGCCATTATTTTTGCTATCTACTCCTTGAACTACTTCAGTGCATGTGAGAGACGGGGCTCTCTCCTTTTCTGTGAGAGACGGGGCTCTCTCACTCCTTGTTGAGAAACGGGGTTTCTCACTTCTTGTGAAAGACGGGGTTCTTTCATTCTTGTTCAAGAGACGGGGTTCTCTTATGAATTGTGCATCGTTTTAAAACTTGACAGTGGACCTGGGGACCAGGTCCTTTTTAAGGTGGGGAGAGTTGTAACGCCCCGATTTTCATTTATTAATATCTTATGTCAGAATATAATTTATAAAATTATTTTATAATACTTTCATGAAATTCATATTAAACTTATAATTATCTCATAACTTGAAAATGTTTATTTCGTGAAATAATTACCGAAAATGATTTAATTGTCAACTTGGCCCTATACGTCCATTCTTTTAAACTTAGGGACCAAATTGCATGAAAACCTTTGAGGACTAAAGTGATCACTTTCCAAACTTGATATCCTTAATTGCTTAACTTAAATAACTTGGAGGGTTTAATTGCAAATATTACATATTTCCCAAATATCACGGTATATTGCATCTCCAAGCTTCTCATGATCATTTGCTTCCAAATTCACCAACATATCCATCTTTCTTGCTCTCGGTTCTTCATTTAGAAAGGGGGGAGAGGAGATTTCATCAAATCATCCAAGTTATTCAAGAAACTCCAAGCTTTTGAGCTCAAGCATCCATCATCATCTTCTCCATTCATTTCCTTACCTTCAAAAGCATGATTAAATGATCATATCTTGAGGTACGGCATGATTAATTCATGAGATTCTTGAATATTTAGCATGAATGACCAATTGTGATCATGAACTTGAAACCTTGATTCTTGGTGATTTTCCATGGTTTTGGTGTTTTAAAGGAGTATTATTACTTGTTGAATATGTATGCATCATATTTCCAGAAGATCATGACTTGGTTGATTGAAAATGGATTTTTGGTTGCTTTGTTGATCATTCCCGTAACCCTCCCCTGTTTTTCTCTGTTCTTCATATTTGCAGAAATAGGGAACGGCCGTTCCCAGCCTCAAGGCATTGTGGGAACGGGCGTTCCCACCTTTTCAAATGATTTAGGCGGCCGAGCATGGGAACGGCCGTTCCCATTTTGGCCTTGTGCCGGAAGGACCGTTCCCAGCTTCCGCGCTTTTTAAAGGGGGAAAACGTTGGTGCGTTTTTGGGAGGTATGGGAACGACCGTTCCCATTTACAAAGGCAACCCGGAACGGCCGTTCCCACCTCGCTGACAGAACAAATGTGACTGCATAAAATTACATTTTTAGCCCCTCGATCCAACGACTTCTTTGACCCCGAATTGCTGTAATATGTGCTAATATGATGTGAAACAACATATTTTCATGCCACATTGTGATTTGCACGTCATCTCGATACATTTCCGCCATTCGTCATATTTGGTTCATTTTAGAGTCAAGTCTCACGTGTACACGTCTATTTTACACAGACCAACTCCGTAGGGACGAGGAGCAAGCCCCGTAGGTCGTGCCTACTTGTCCTTGTCGGTATAGGTGAGGTTTAATTATTAGTTACATAGAACCCGTATACCCCTTATGTGATATTTTGGCCAAAATAGTATTTACGGTTATACTTTCTATAAATCATTGATCATTTCAAGCCAGGTTCAAGCAAGCAAGCAAGCAAGCAAGTCAGGTATTGTTTCATGCATGTTTAGGCGAGTAGCATGACGGTTACGTTTGGGCCCGAGGGTAGTGACTAGAGCCAACCGGGAAAGCAAGGGCTGACGGGTAACTCTGGCGCTATCCTCACCACACTAGGGGTCACCCCTGAATCCACTAGGAGGTTAGTGGAGGAAGGAGCTCCGGGCTTAGGGATTCATGTACCCTCTGCTCAATGAGATTGGATGTTGGGGCCTTGCAATCCCTTCAGCAAACCGGAGGAAAAAGGAGACTGGGGACGAGTCCGGCACCACGGATGCGCCTCGGGTTATTGCATGATTGTCATTTCATGAACGTGTTATATGAGTACACTATCGCACGATTGCACGATAAGTGAATTGCATGATCACCTATTGACTATTAAACAAGCAAGCATGTTCATGTTCATTGGGAGATCGGTTGGAGACCGCCCTTACTCGCCGGGGCCATGTATTGATTAATTGCATGGAAACGAACAAGTACTTAATACTGATAGTTGTAATCTCGGGCGAGTTTATGTTATTGTGAACTTATATTACTTTTAATTATAAAACCTTACCCGAGGTTATAACTTGCATGTGATTGTGCTATATATATTTATGCCCCTCACTCAGTCTTCGGTAGACTGATACTTCACTTTTCAGGTACTTGAGAGCCGGTCGTGCTAGGCAGGAGTCTGGTCCAGTCTTGCATTGTCACGAGTCTATCAGTGTACCATCATGTATATATTTTACTACTTCTCATGTCATGTCTATTGTTATCACATTTTGAATACTTGATCATGTATAAGAGATGATAATGTATTGATAGTTAAGTTTGGTATCTATACGTATCTATCTGATAAATATGGTACCTATATGTATTTATGAGTTAATGCTTCCGCTTTTAACTGTTATGTCTTGATTTTGTATTGCCTTGGGGTTTAGTCCCGCCTAGCTCGTCTTTTCTTTTCTTTGTCACCCGTTCGCTATAGGTTAGTTCATGTACGGATTGTCCATTTCGTATGTGGATCAGCCTATAGTGCGGGGGTGTGGTATCCCTACGTATAGGGGTGCTACATCTGAGGTGGTATCAGAGCCCGGTTGCAAAACCGAGGTTCTAGTGTCGTGTCGTGTCAAGTCTAGGTCGAACGGCATAGGATTAATTGTTGATTGAGAGTCTTGCATATTATTTGAATCTATTTGAATTCTCTGAATTAATTCGATTACTTGGTAACCTGTGCTTTGCATTGAGTTTTGCAATTTATTGTCAATTAATTGATCTTGAATTATTTGAAGTTATATGCTTAACGTGTTTTACTTTAAATACTGATAAATTGCTTGCTGCATTTATATTAAATCTTAGTTGTGAGCATTAATTATGTGATCATTATGTGACATAAGCATGCCTTACCCACATGCATTTTATTTCAAAGAAAGTTGTGAGTTACAGGTTGTAGCAAGAATGTCAAACCACGGCCAATTGCTCGATAACTTTGGGCTACTACAGGTTTTGAGAAGGGGGTGCAAGTTGAGGCTAAAATCAGGGCGTGGAAGGAAAGTCAATTAAGTATGTCCGATTGAAGTACAAGCTTGGGAATTACTTTTGGGTTTAAATCAGTCGGATTCAACTTTCTAACACGACAGCCAGAAAGATTAAACAACCGATTATGGAAATCAACATGTTCGGGATTCTACATTTGGGGAAGACAAGTTATTTTATGAGTCAAGATAAATTGTCGTGTTGCGAGAATAACCGGATTGCTGTTAGCGAGCGATTCAAGGGTTGGAAGGAAAAGAAGTGTCGAAGATGCTTAAATTAGGGAGTTCTAAAATAAGGAAAAGATATTCTCGGGGTAATGGCTCTAAAGATTATCAACTAGGATGGGGTGGAATTAGAGGATATGGAGCAACAAGTCGAAGCATTCAAATTTCGGGACTACCACCGTGGATCATCAATTCACAGAAAGTGCTACCCCGGGGGAATTTTAGACTAAGGATCAAATATGAGAAGTTCGAAGACAAGTTCATTAAGTTATGATTCAAAGGATGAGATCCGGAATAAAAGAATTCACTGAAGGAAATTTGTGCTATCAAAGATGACGCGTCTACCGGGTTAGGAAGGCTATTTCATCCGAGGATAAGGTGAAGGAGATTGGGGTACTAATTACTCAAGATTCAGGTGTGTCGTTAAATTGAGACTTGGTTAATTGGGAAGCAAATTCAAGTAGGAGAGGAAGATCATTTCAATCGAGCTGGTAGATTTGGATTCACGAAAGATAAAGCTCCTAGGACTCTATAACCGATTGGAATGAGTTTATTTTCCGGATTCAATTTGGAGGGTCGTGCAAGAGTGAGAATTGGGAGATTGGAGTACCAAATGAAAATGGCAACGGATGATAAGGAATTTTGGAAGGAAATTATATGCTCAGAAGTAGGTAAGTAAGAAGAAGAGTTCTATAACCGATTCAAATTGAAAGAGTAGACTTGAAGGGTTTCAGTCACGCTGGCAACTTGGTGAATTAGGAGAATAACTGGAGACTTTTGGTTCGAGAGGGGTCAGGGAATTAATTCCATAAGTGGAACAGAAATGGAATTCAAGAGTTCTTGTTTAGGGATCATATAGTTACCCCAGTTGACGCAAGGATAATTTTGGGATTTCAATTAAGGAAGGGATAAAGGAAGCTCAGCACTCCAGTGAATATGAAATTGAAAGACAATCATGTTAAAGATTTCAGTAGTGGGCATATCCAGATCCAAGCTGAATTGTCGTGTGGAGAGATCGCGTTAAAGGACATGAAGCAATAAATGAAGACAATAAAGAAAGGCCACGAATTGCTAGGTAAAGGTTGGGTGATCCAGTGCAAACAACGAAAAAGGGAATTCATTCAATTATTCAAACTCTTAAAGAGTAAACAAGGGAGTTGGATCAAAGTGACAATCATGAAAAGGATTTGGGCAGCAATTGGGGAGCAACTATTAAAGAGTAAGCTAGATGTTAACTCCGTGAGCATTGAAGACTTCGGGTTTTAGAAATCATAATACTGAGCTGTGGGGATGTTCAAGTGGGTGTTAAATAAATCTGAAGAATGGAAGACCATGGGGAAACAAGAAATGATTACCAAGTTCAAGACAAGCTTAGGATTCGACAAACAAGGAATTTCATGTCGAGATAAAATTTTCCATTACTCCGGTGACAGGTTCAATGCATACATAAGCACGTGCATCATACGCTACTTTAATTTTAAATTTCTTTACATATATGTGATTCCCTCGATTGAACTTAACTGCTCCACTGTGCTGAGTTATTACTTCTGAGTGTATTACGTGCATTGGCATATTAATTCAACATGCATGTTCAGTGTCTTGATTACAGGATGTCTCAAGGCCACCCTCCTCAGGAACAGGCACCTAGGGTTTTTTCACAATTACCCCCTCCGGTTCAGCCTCAGGAGTTTTTCGAGTCTTTGGTTCGTTTAGTAGATCAGAAGATAAAAGAGTATGTTTCTTCCGAGTCGCGGGACTTAGCGTCACAGCCGGGCCAAATTTCGATGGCATTTAGGGAATTTCAGAACCAACCATCCTCAAGACCCTTTGAAGGAAACAAGGATTCCACCGGATCACAACTCAAGAAAATCAAAAGAGTGTGGGAACTAACTCCGAGTGACTCCCAAGAAAAGGACCGAGGCACCACTTTGTTTGAGGCAAGAAGGTCTAATCCTCACCCCGGACAGGCTTCAGGTTCGAAGTCGGGACAGCTTTTTAGCAAAGGAAATCGGCCTATCTCTTATCATACCCCGGCACCTCAGGAAAGATCTGACAAGAAAAAGAAGCAATCACTTGGACCGAGTTCGGGAACTTCGTGTAACCCAGTTTCAACAACATCTTCTGGGAAACTTCTTTGCAGTTATTGTGGACGTGATAACCACACTTATGATGGCTGTTGGAAACGGTTGGGATTATGTCTCTACTGTGGAAGTGACGAGCATCGCATCGACACTTGCTCAAGGCTACGAGGGAAATCTCCCGGGGGTGGAAGATTACCAGTGCGAGTACGGGAAGGTACCAATTATATACATGATACAACCAACGGTGAACGGTACCTTTAACCATGCATACCACGTGCATTACTGATCTTATTGTTAGTATATTTAATTTCTTGCGCATTGCAAATTAGTTAATTATGAGTGATAAATATGTGATTAAATGATTTTTATTTGTCTATGCGATATCTATGACATTAATGTGATTCTATTTGTCTATGCAACATTCACGCCATTATTTTTGCTATCTACTCCTTGAACTACTTCAGTGCATGTGAGAGACGGGGCTCTCTCCTTTTCTGTGAGAGACGGGGCTCTCTCACTCCTTGCTGAGAAACGGGGTTTCTCACTTCTTGTGAAAGACGGGGTTCTTTCATTCTTGTTCAAGAGACGGGGTTCTCTTATGAATTGTGCATCGTTTTAAAACTTGACAGTGGACCTGGGGACCAGGTCCTTTTTAAGGTGGGGAGAGTTGTAACGCCCCGATTTTCATTTATTAATATCTTATGTCAGAATATAATTTATAAAATTATTTTATAATACTTTCATGAAATTCATATTAAACTTATAATTATCTCATAACTTGAAAATGTTTATTTCGTGAAATAATTACCGAAAATGATTTAATTGTCAACTTGGCCCTATACGTCCATTCTTTTAAACTTAGGGACCAAATTGCATGAAAACCTTTGAGGACTAAAGTGATCACTTTCCAAACTTGATATCCTTAATTGCTTAACTTAAATAACTTGGAGGGTTTAATTGCAAATATTACATATTTCCCAAATATCACGGTATATTGCATCTCCAAGCTTCTCATGATCATTTGCTTCCAAATTCACCAACATATCCATCTTTCTTGCTCTCGGTTCTTCATTTAGAAAGGGGGAGAGGAGATTTCATCAAATCATCCAAGTTATTCAAGAAACTCCAAGCTTTTGAGCTCAAGCATCCATCATCATCTTCTCCATTCATTTCCTTACCTTCAAAAGCATGATTAAATGATCATATCTTGAGGTACGGCATGATTAATTCATGAGATTCTTGAATATTTAGCATGAATGACCAATTGTGATCATGAACTTGAAACCTTGATTCTTGGTGATTTTCCATGGTTTAGGTGTTTTAAAGGAGTATTATTACTTGTTGAATATGTATGCATCATATTTCCAGAAGATCATGACTTGGTTGATTGAAAATGGATTTTTGGTTGCTTTGTTGATCATTCCCGTAACCCTCCCCTGTTTTTCTCTGTTCTTCATATTTGCAGAAATAGGGAACGGCCGTTCCCAGCCTCAAGGCATTGTGGGAACGGGCGTTCCCACCTTTTCAAATGATTTAGGCGGCCGAGCATGGGAACGGCCGTTCCCATTTTGGCCTTGTGCCGGAAGGGCCGTTCCCAGCTTCCGCGCGTTTTAAAGGGGGAAAACGTTGGTGCGTTTTTGGGAGGAATGGGAACGATCGTTCCCATTTACAAAGGCAACCCGGAACGGCCGTTCCCACCTCGCTGACAGAACAAATGTGACTGCATAAAATTACATTTTTAGCCCCTCGATCCAACGACTTCTTTGACCCCGAATTGCTGTAATATGTGCTAATATGATGTGAAACAACATGTTTTCATGCCACATTGTGATTTGCACGTCATCTCGATACATTTCCGCCGTTCGTCATATTTGGTTCATTTTAGAGTCAAGTCTCACGTGTACACGTCTATTTTGCACAGACCAGCTTCGTAGGGACGAGGAGCAAGCCCCGTAGGTCGTGCCTACTTGTCCTTGTCGGTATAGGTGAGGTTTAATTGTTAGTTACATAGAACCCGTATACCCCTTATGTGATATTTTGGCCAAAATAGTATTTACGGTTATACTTTCTATAAATCATTGATCATTTCAAGCCAGGTTCAAGCAAGCAAGCAAGCAAGCAAGCAAGTCAGGTATTGTTTCATGCATGTTTAGGCGAGTAGCATGACGGTTACGTTTGGGCCCGAGGGTAGTGACTAGAGCCAACCGGGAAAGCAAGGGCTGACGGGTAACTCTGGCGCTATCCTCACCACACTAGGGGTCACCCCTGAATCCACTAGGAGGTTAGTGGAGGAAGGAGCTCCGGGCTTAGGGATTCATGTACCCTCTGCTCAATGAGATTGGATGTTGGGGCCTTGCAATCCCTTCATCAAACCGGAGGAAAAAGGAGACTGGGGACGAGTCCGGCACCACGGATGCGCCTCGGGTTATTGCATGATTGTCATTTCATGAACGTGTTATATGAGTACACTATCGCACGATTGCACGATAAGTGAATTGCATGATCACCTATTGACTATTAAACAAGCAAGCATGTTCATGTTCATTGGGAGATCGGTTGGAGACCACCCTTACTCGCCGGGGCCATGTATTGATTAATTGCATGGAAACGAACAAGTACTTAATACTGATAGTTGTAATCTCGGGCGAGTTTATGTTATTGTGAACTTATATTACTTTTAATTATAAAACCTTACCCGAGGTTATAACTTGCATGTGATTGCGCTATATATATTTATGCCCCTCACTCAGTCTTCGGTAGACTGATACTTCACTTTTCAGGTACTTGAGAGCCGGTCGTGCTAGGCGGGAGTCTGGTCCAGTCTTGCATTGTCACGAGTCTATCAGTGTACCATCATGTATATATTTTACTACTTCTCATGTCATGTCTATTGTTATCACATTTTGAATACTTGATCATGTATAAGAGATGATAATGTATTGATAGTTAAGTTTGGTATCTATACGTATCTATCTGATAAATATGGTACCTATATGTATTTATGAGTTAATGCTTCCGCTTTTAACTGTTATGTCTTGATTTTGTATTGCCTTGGGGTTTAGTCCCGCCTAGCTCGTCTTTTCTTTTCTTTGTCACCCGTTCGCTATAGGTTAGTTCATGTACGGATTGTCCATTTCGTATGTGGATCGGCCTATAGTGCGGGGGTGTGGTATCCCTACGTATAGGGGTGCTACAGAATCCGATCCGAATTTTAATATATTTATCCGATAAAATTGTCCGATGGATCATATTCGATTATAAATATTCGAAATCCGAAATAAATGGACCGAATATGAAATTAAAGAATCCGATCCGTTAAGAATCCGAATCCGAATCCGATTATATATATAATATTTAATTAAATAAATTATTTACTAGTACATAATAGTAAGTGAAATGATTAAAATTAGAATTTTTACATATTTATCACTTTAAATAATAACAAATTTTGAATTGCTTAGCCTAAAACTATATAGTTTCTTTATTAATAAGTTTAAATTAACCTATTTTAAATAAATATTAACAAAATCATCAAATAATCTCTTAAATAACAATTGTTTATTAAATATTATCTAATTACATTTATTTTTTTTATTAAATTTATTATTTAAAAAATTAAATTTTATTATTAATCGGGTCGGATCTTTTATCGGATCTGGTCCGACCCGATTATGCATGGATTCAAAATAAATCAATCCAAATCCTATAGGACTCGGATTCGGATCCGGTTATCGGATTGTCTTATCGGATTCGGATCCGAAATTTCCTGATCCGATGACAGCCCTAAATATCTATATATAATGAAATAATATTTTTAAAAATATTATTTTATCGTATCGTATTATATCGAATACTTTTTTCGAATATCGTATCCAATACTTCTCATATAAAAAATTGAAGAAAAAATCTGTATCGTTGCATTCGAATCGTATCATATCTGTACATCATATATTAATATCATACTGTCCGGGGATGGGTGTCACCTTTACATTCTATCTAGGTAAGTAAGATTGCCATCGAGTAGAGATGATTGATCCATTAATGTCACTTAAAATGACACTTCTTTAAATATTCTTATAAGTTTTATCTTTAGTAAGCGAATCTATTCCCATTAAGTGCTCATTCTACTATATTTTTTTCATTAATAGTTGTTAATTTGAGCATCAGAATTACTTGTGTTTTGAATCTCTTAACGTATTGTTATTTTCTCCATCTTTACAAGTGAGAGATCCCTTCTCCGAGCTCCATATTCGCTCTTTCTCAAATACTTGATTAATTCCGAACACGATCAAATAAATACCTAATATTATAGAAATGTATTGTATTGAAAATTTTAAAATATATATACCATTTTATAAAACTACAATTTGACTATAGTCAAATTATATTTGTTTAATATTTGACACACATGACAAGTATGCCTCATGTCGTAATTTTTTAGTATTTAAATTAATTAGATTCGACCAATTGGACTTAATTTAGCGGGCACTGGCATTTTCTCCATAGACATATAATAGTATAAGGTGGCATATCAAATGATTGACGGTTAGTTTATTCCTATGTTCTATTTTTATCTTTGGAATATGATACCATTGAAGGTAATGATTGATGGCTTACTCCTCTTTAATTTCTATAAGCAAGTGACTCATGCAATGCTTTTTTATTTTTTAGCATGCAAACCAATACAAATGATTAATTAATTGATAGCGATGTGCAATTGCAAACCAATTACCAATCGGCCATGAAAATAGTTCATATTTTTGTAAATGCTGGAACGAGGGTTTGATGGCCTCATGTCAAAAGATTCAAAGCGATTGCTCTTATCATAAATATAGATTAACTACCCTAGAAATGGTCCTCAATTGATAAGAACTCAACGTTCTTATTCGAGGTCCTAAAAAGTACAATTTTTCGTGAATATTGTGTTTTGGATGTGTCATCTCATCTTTGCAGGCGTTATTGCAATCCAAAATGATATTTCCCAAATGATGATCCTTCAACATTAATCAACTTGACTACCGTCTCTAAATCAAATTCTATCACAAAATTTTCAAACCTCCTCTCACAAACAAACCGAAGACCTTTGTGATACCCCGTCTTCTCGGCAATCTAGGTATGACTTCACGAGTTAGTTTTATTACATAATTTAACCATTTTAATTGTAATTATGTGATGTATAGGTTTTGGGACTTAATTGTATATTTTAGTTATGTTTTGGACTTGATGGTTCTTTAGAAGACTCAATCGCACTTTTGTTTATCTTTTGGGCCATTTTGCAAATTGGTCACTTTTGAGTCATTAATTCGTAACTTGAGTTCGGGAACTCGGATTCGAGTTCTGCCTTTTCCATTGGACTCGAATCGACGATTCGGAGCTAATGGAGTAAGCCTTGTACTTTTTCGAGGCCGTTTCAAACCCCGATGATTTAGATTTTAGCCATACGTACCTATAACGCACCTATGACCACTTGAGAGCTATGAACCCTAGACCACTCATTCCTTTATACTCCCCTTGACTTATACACACCAAAATCAGCCCTCTCTCTCTCCCACATGCCTAATTTTCGAACCGACCCACAAGAGAAAGAGGAAGAAGAAGCCATCAAGAGAAACCTCCATTTTTGTGACCTTTAAGCTCAAGTCTTAGCCATTTCTTGCTCCAATCTTTTAAGGTAAGTTAGGATTCTTGTTCTCCTTGTTCTTGTGATCATTTTTCCCTACTTGAAGCATTTTTTAATATTAGAGATTCTTGGATTTGCTAGGGTTGGTTAATTGTTAGGGTTTGTTAGAGATTTTGAAGAACTTGTTATCTCTTGCCTACTTTGACTTAGTGGCTTTATATCTTGATCTTGATGGCTCATTCATTACTTATAATTGCTTATATTTGTTGGTAGTGGGTTGTATTATGATGTACCATTAATGCTCTTATGAGTTCTTGGAAGAAATGGTTGAAACTCTTGCCTTTCTTGCATTCCTTCTTTACTCTTTGAAATTGTTTTGTTGGTGGGTCAATTCTTGGGAGTTTTGTCAATGAATTGTTGTATATATGAAGCCTTAGCATGTTATATGAACTTATACCTTGATTTTGAATGCTTTTGGTTGAACTTTGGGTTAGTTTTATGCTTTTTCCCACTTCCTCGCGTTTGTGCCTTGTTGCATCTTCGTTTTGGCTTTTGCCCTGAATCCACGGGGGTGGATTTTCCATTTGAAAATAATCCTCCGGGTGGATTTGAGACAGGCCCGTTTGGGAATCGTCTGACCTGAATCCACGGGGGTGGATTCTCCCTTTGAAAATAATCCACGGTGGTGGATTTAGGGCAGCGACACCCTTTGCTCCGTACTTTATTTTCTTATTTCTTTTCGCTTGTTTGATTCTCTCCCACCCCTAATATGATCCCTATGTTTTGCTAACATGTATTATTATGTGTTAATTTTCTTGTATTAGATTTTCGGATTTAGTTGATATGATGTGAACGAATTATGATTCGATATGTCTTAAGTGGTAGGTGTTTGCACTTCATATGCATTCCTTTGCATGAAATGAGTTTGACTATGAATCTTGTCTATGTAACTGCATCTCTTAAGTGCCTATGCATATGTTGTGTGTCTAAATGGTTCATCCTTGAGTCTAAGTCTTGTTTTATGTCTTCGGTTTGTTTAAGTACACTGGGGGTGGCGTCCCATTGGCCGTGTTGATCTTGGGGTAGATCATCCTTCGTGTCCGATTTCCATTGGTGTAACGTGAGGTTAGATTATAGTTAAACCCTATGAAATGTGCTAGTTTTATACGCATGCGAACTATAACCTTAAGTATAAGTAAATATGTGAGAAATATGTAAGTTTATAGATTTGCTGAGGCTTTGCAAGTATGATACGCTATGTACAAGCCTATGTACGCTTGTTGTGATTTGATTCGGTTCGATTCGTTATGTTTTGCAACATTAAACCACGCTTCAAACAGTGTGCCTCTTATGAGCCGGGAGATACGAGTTAAGAATTTGACACGGAGAGGTATGAATAGCGTGATGGTTGCAATGTAAGGTTTGTTATGTAAGTTAAGGTTTTGTAATGTTGAGTAGCGAGTTAAATTTGTTCTCTAATGTATGTATTGGTTTGTATTCAAGTAATGGGCCCTGGAGATTGTGGGTCAGGAATCCCGGGTAGCATCGGGCCGTCGGGCTTGCCCTGGACATAGTCTCCAAGTTTGATTCGGATTACCTCTGATCTCACGAGGAGGTTTGGCGAGTGATGGGAATCCCGAGGGTTTGGAGTAGCTTGGACTCCCCTTTTCTACTTGGATGGTTAGGGTCGCGTAACCTTTCAATCGTCGAAAAAGGAGATTATTACGTAAGTATGTATATTTGATTTATTTGATTGCTTGATTAGTCGGAGGAGCCTAGGATGGGATTAGGTACTCGTACTCTTCGAGTTTCGTATGCGTGCTCTGTTAAAGTTCGTGAAAAGGGGATAGACTCATAATTAAGATAAAATATGAATCTTTTGGAATTATGAGCTAACATATGTTTTGATTTGTTAAGTTTTGATAAGACTTGATTGGTAAGATACATAAGAATTTGTTAAGTTAGATTTTATTCCGTTTGAGTTAGAAACCCCTAAATGTATGTATCACGGGCAAAGGTTTTAGTGTGCAAAAGCTATCCCTGAGTTCACAAGCATTATGTGTTGTACGTGCTTTACTCTATATGTATGTAGCGTGTGTGGGTAGCCCCTCACTCAGTCTATGTGACTGACCCCTCTCCCCTTTGTTTTAGTTTGCAGGTGCTTGTCATGTAGTTTGTGCTAGGAGGCGTGTGTCGAGTCCTTGGAGTCTATCGTGTCCTTTGTTCTCTTGGTCCTGTTGCATTTCATTTGATTTGAATTCTGTATAAGTATGTTTGTATGTTACGTAAGCATTGTTACTTTATGAAATTTGAATTTCGGGACAAGCTTCTAGGGACAGATTTCAACCCGTTTGCATTTATGTTTTATGGTTATATTCGGGATTAGGTATCTATACTAGTTGAACCCGTCACCTGCTGCTTGAGATTTTTCGTTCGTTTGTATGAGTTGCTTCCGCTTATGCATTTGTTTTGTATTTCAGGGTCTACGTTCTGCCTACCTTAGGTGTGTGTCTGCCTGTCTCCCGTTCGCCTCTACTTGGTTCACATACGGGTTTCCCATCTCGTACGTGGATTGGGCTTTGCTGCGGGGGATGTGGTGACCCACCATGCGGGGTGCTCCATCCTTAAGTGGTATCAGAGCTCTAGGTTGCAAAACCTGAGTTCAGAGTCGTGTTGTGTCGGTCTAAGTCCTACGACATATGATTTTTTTTTTAAAATAAAGGTCAAAATTATAGATTGAATTTGTCTGAGGCCGGGTACGAAATACGACATAGGATAACATGAATTTGTGTGTGCATTTGCATCCTGATTTGCTAAGATATGGGTTCGAATTCTATCACTTTGTTGCTTATTATTTTTCGTGATGTATTGCATTCTTAGTTGCTTTTACTTGATTCAATTATGTGACATACTCATGTACTAACCAACATGCATATATCTATATTGTAGTTGTGGGAATTTTCAGGGTGCCACCATGTCGATAAAATTTTGGTCAACTATCACATCGACATCACTACAATCAAGAGCAACATCAAGCCGACATACAACCTATGAATCCGATGGCCACATCGTATCGTGACTTCAGGACCTTCGATCCTCCCCAATTCAGAGAAGGCAATGATATTCTGGCTGAAGAGTGGCTTTCCGAGATTGATAGTATCTTCGAAATATGGCCATGCAACTCCCAAGATAAGGCTCGTCTTGCCATATTACTCCTACAAGGACAATCAAGACAATGGTGGAAAAGAGTGGCCCCGCAAATTGAAGCAATGAGCGAGGGATTGATATGGGATGCCTTTGTTCGGGAGTTTAAAAAGAGGTACACACTGACCATTTTACGAGACTGGAGGTTTGAAGAGTTTCGTACCCTAAAACAAGGAGACAAAATGGTCATGGAGTACATTGAAGAGTTTAAGAGGTTTGGCACTTACGTGTCTCATATTATGAACAAGGAGGAGATGAAGACTTGGTACTTCATGGAAGGACTTCCGGATGAGTTCAAAGAGGCTTTAATTGCGGAGAATACGAGCACGTGGGATAAAGCTACAACGAAAGTTCTACGGGTCGAGAATCGAAGGTTAACTAGGAGCAAAAAAAGAGAAGTATCTGAATCGAGAGGTGAAATGGGATTCTGCTCGAACCTACAAGTGGAAGAAAGTTTCCATCAACGCAGTACTCAAGCTAAGAAGATCCATAGGAAGAAGCATAAAACCGGAGATTACCCAAGACCAAAGAAAGAGTCCCGATCTTGTGCCTATTGTGGAGGAGACAACCATACCTATGAGGCTTGTCGGGATAGGTTGAAGAGATGCTATGCATGCAGATCAACAGAGCATATGGTTCCGAGTGCGAGCAATCAAAGTCTAACAAACAATGGAAGCGAGATCAAAGGCTTTGAATCGGAAACCAGCATGAATCTGAGGATGGAGGTATTTGCATCCATGGCACGTGCATCCATGACATGTTTAAATTTTGCAATTATTTATTCCTCGTGACTAGTTGCTCATTGTTAAATGTTATCTCTATATGATTGAGTGGTAACCATGTGATGCATCTCATTTACACTTTAACCCGACATGTATATTTAGTGTTTGATTGTTAGGATGTCACCTTTTTTATGCCTTCGAGTCTTGTGTTCGATGAAGTTGGAAGAGACGGTTAGAGTGAGGGTCAGAATTAAGGTTCCTCTCTTGAGATCGGGTTGAAGCTTGTCGAGGGACATGAAGAATGTGTTGAGGAAGGATGGTTTGGGAAGCTTGTAAACGAGGTTGGAGATTCAGAGAATTTGGAACCCATTTTGGAGGGGTTTAATTTTCCCTAACGTGATATAGTGAAAGTATCGTAGATTGAATGATTAACCTACGAGAGACAAAGGATGATCTCATTAAGGGTACAACATGGGACCAATCAAAGTCTTGGGGCATGGGGGATTGGTTCTTTTTTTTTTTACCGTACCTTTAGAGAAGGAGTCGGAAAGAATTAATAGAAGACCTTGGTTAGGCTCTTGAGGGATTTGAAAAGATCAAGATAAAGTCTTGAAGGAAGTCGTGGGCTAAGGGCGAAATGACAAGAAGCAAATTTGGCAATGAAGAAGGGTACTCGGGTGAGAAGAAATTAGGGAATATATTGGTGTGGAAGTTAGGAACTTCGGGTTTCCTAACCATACGGACAATGCAAGGGGATGTCTCCGGGCTAGAGAAGAAGTTCAATAAGAATCCCTAAGAGACTTCGGACGTACTTCTTTTATATTCCAAGAGGAGAGCGGTGCTATATGTGAGAATTGACACCCTTTTTGGGAGAATCTTAATGAGGGGGAGTTGTGATTACAAGACAATACCCCTCCCTTGGGATTTCTATGAGGAAGTATTCGAGTGAAGGAATCCGGGCTATAAGGTCGTTGATGATAAATTAGAGTCGAGGGAATTCAATTCTTGGGGAACGTGAACAAGACCAAAAGAACATTTAAGAGTGGAAGGTTGGGTTAGAAGAATTTCTAAGGATAGGCAACAACTGTGGAATGAAGACCGGGATGATATTCCTAGCTTAAGATACATCGGGAACTTCAAGACATAGTCGGGGTGATAATTGAAGACCAAGAGTTAAATAAAGAATAAAAGGCTGGATGGTTACCACGGTATCGGAGCACATCGATAATTCAAGACTTAAAAACGAGGATAAAAGAACTTCAACAACGAGTTTGGACATTGGTCAATCATCACCAAATAAAATTTCCCACTTTGGTGAACGGTACACTGAAACATACATATCACGTGCATCATATATCTTTAGTTTTGTTTTGTATTTTGAGTGTTCGAGAGTGTTGCTTCGGTAAGATGAGGGTCGAGCTTTGCAACAATTCAACACGCCTCTTAAAGATTTTGGTGGTGTAAGAAAAGGGTTTGGATGTTAGACGCTTCGGACCTCAGATTGTGGACATGGAGGAGATTCGTTTGAGCTTGGTCATCTAAGCGGTGTGACTGAGCTCTAGAGTTGACTCAAATGAACTCAAACGGTAAGAGTTGAATCTACTTTAAACCCTCTTTATCATGCGAGTCGATCGAGCAATTCAAATGACTGGGTCGATTTAAAGACTCAAACCCCTTGTGCTTGAAGACCTTTCTCGTGCTAACCTTCGTCAAGACGTCATAAACCTCGAACTTGGGTGAATACGAAAAGTTGTTCAAGCTTGGAACTCGAGCAGGCGGACCTTGGGACGAGGTTCTCTTAGGGGGGGGGGCGGGGGCGGGGGGAAATTGTGACACCCCGTCTTCTCGGCAATCCAGGTATGACTTCACGAGTGAGTTTTATTACATAATTTAACTGTTTTAATTGTAATTATGTGATGTATATGGTTCTGGGACTTAATTGTATGTTTTAGTTATGTTTTGGAGTTGATTGTTCTTTAGAGGACTCAATCGCACTTTTGTTTATCTTTTGGGCTATTTTGCAAACTGGTCACTCTTGAGTCATTAATTTGTCACTTGAGCTCGAGAACTCGGATTCGAGTTTTGCCTTTGCCATTGGACTCGAATCGACGATTCGGAGCCAATAGAGCAAGCCTTGTAATTTTTCGATGCCGTTTCAAACACCGACGATGAAGATTTTACCATACGTACCTATAATGCACCTATGACCACTTGAGAGCTATGAACCCTAGACCACTCATTCCTTTGTACTCCCCTTGATTGATAGACCAAAATCAGCCCTCTCTCTCCCCCATATGCTTGATTTTCGAAGAGAAAGAGGAAGAAGAAGCCATCAAGAGAAACTTCCATTTTTGTGAACTTTACGCTCAGGTCTTAGACATTTCTTTCTCCAATCTCATAAGGTAAGTTAGGATTCTTGTTCTCCTTGTTCTTGTGATCATTTTGCCCTACTTAAAGCATGTTTTAATGTTAGAGATTCTTGGATTTGCTAGGGTTGGTGAATTGTTAGGGTTTGTTAGAGAATTTGAAGAACTTGCTATCTCTTGCCTACTTTGAGTTTGGGGCTTTATATCTTGATCTTGATAGCTCATTCATTGCTTATAATTGCTTATATTTTTTGGTAGTGGGTTGTATTATGATGTACCATTAATGCTCTTATGAGTTCGTGGAAGAAATAGTTGAAACTCTTGCCTTTCTTGCATTCTTTCTTTGCTCTTTGAACTTGTTTTGTTGGTGGCTCAATTCTTGGGAGTTTTGTGCATGAATTGTTGTATATATAAAGCATTAGCATGTTATATGGACTTATACCTTGATTTTGAATGCTTTTGGTTGAACTTTGTGTTAGTTTTATGTTTTTTCCCTCTTCCTCGTGTTTGTGCCTTGTTGCAGCTTCGTTTTGGCTTCTGTCCTGAATCCATGGGGGTGGATTTTTCCTTTGAAAATAATCCACCGGGGTGGATTTAAGGTAGGCCCCTTTGCGAATCGTCTGACCTGAATCCACGGGGGTAGATTTTCCCTTTAAAAATAATCCATGGGGGTGGATTTAGGGCAGCGACACCCTTTACTCCGTACTTTATTTTCTTGTTTCTTTTCGCTTGTTTGATTCTCTCCCACCCCTAATATGATCCTATGTTTTGCTAACATGTATTATTATATGTTAACTTGCTTGTATTAGATTTTCGGATTTAGTTGATATGATGT
Source organism: Lantana camara (assembly GCA_037501455.1). Lineage (NCBI taxonomy): Eukaryota > Viridiplantae > Streptophyta > Magnoliopsida > Lamiales > Verbenaceae > Lantana > Lantana camara. The sequence continues at coordinate 93,451,190 of CM074859.1, read as the reverse complement.
GATCGAGTTATGATTCGATATGTCTTAAGTGGTACGTGTTTGCACTTCATATGCATTCCTTTGCATGAAATGAGTTTGAATATGAATCTAGTCTATGTAATTGCATCTCTTAAGTGCCTATGCATATATCGTACGTCTATGTGGTTCATCTTTGAGTCTAAGTCTTGTTTTATGTCTTCAGTTTGTTCAGGTACACCCGGGGAGGTGTCCTATTAGCCGTGTTGATCCCGGGGTAGATCATCCTTCGTGTCCGGTTTTCATTGGTGTATGGTGAGGTTAGGTTATAGTTAAACCCTTTGAAACGTGCCCATTTTCTACGCATGCGAACTATAACATTAAGTATAAGTAAATATATGCGAAATACGGAAGTTTATGGATTTGCTAAGGCTTTGCAAGTATGATATGCTATGTACAAGCTTATGTACGCTTGTTGTGATTTGATTCGGTTTGATTCGTTATGTTTTGCAACATTAAACCACGTTTCAAACCGTGTGCCTCTTATGAGCCGGGAGATACGAGTTAAGGATTTGACATGGAGAGGTATGAACAGCGTGATGGTTGCAATGTAAGGTTTGTTATGTAAGTTAAGTTTTTATAATATTGAGTTGCGGGTTAAGTTTGTTCTTTAATGTATGTATTGGTTTGTATTCAAGTAATGGACCCCGGAGATTGTAGGTCAGGAATCCCGAGCGGCATCGGGCCTTCGGGCTTGCCCTGGACATAGTCTCTAAGTTTGATTCGGATTACCCCTGATCTCACTAGGAGGTTTGGTGAGTGATGGAGATCCCGAGGGTTTAGAGTAGCTTGCACTCCCGTCTTCTGCTTGGATGGTTAGGGTCACGTAACCCTTCCATCACCGGAAAAGGAGATTATTACGTAAGTATGTAAATTTTATTTATTTGAGTTACGTAAGTATGTACATTTGATTACGTAAGTATGTACATTTTATTTATTTGAGTTACGTAAGTATGTACATTTGATTACGTAAGTATGTACATTTGATTCCATCGCGCAACCTAGGAGGGATTAGGTACTCGTACCGATCGAGTTTTATATGTATGCTCTGTTAAAGTTCGTGAAACGGGGATAGACTCATAATTAAGATAAAATATGAATCTTTTGGAATTATAAGCTAAAATATGTTTTGATTTGTTAAGTTTTGATAAGACTTGATTTGTAAGATACGTAAGAATTTGTTAAGTTATATTTTGTTCCGTTTGAGTTAGAAACCCCAATATGTATGTATCACGGGCAAGGTTTTAGTGTCCAAAAACTTTCCCTGAGTTCACGAGCATAATGTGTTATACGTGCTTTGCTTTATACATATGTAGCGTGTATGGGTAACCCCTCACTCAGTCTGTGTGACTGATCCCTCTCCCTTTTGTTTTAGTGCGCAGGTGCTTGTCGTGGAGTCCGAGCTAGGCGGCGTGTGTCGAGTCCTTGGAGTCTATCGTGTCCTTTGTTTTTTGGGTCTGTTGCATTTCATTTGATTTGAATTCTGTATAAGTATGTTTGTATGTTACGTAAGCATTGTTACTTTATGAAATTTGAATTTCGGGACAGGCTTCTAGGGACAGATTGGAACCCGTTTGCATTTATGTTTTATGGTTATATTCGTGATTAGGTATCTATGATAGTTGAACCCATCACCTGCTGCTTGGGGTTTATTGTTCGTTTGTATGAGTTGCTTCCGTATACACATTTGTTTTGATTTCAGGGTCTACGTTCTGCCTAGCTTAGGTATGTATCTGTCTGTCTCCCATTCGCCTCTGCTTGGCTCACATACGGGTTTCCTATCCCGTATGTGGATTGGGCTATGGTGCGGGGGATGTGGTGTCCCACCGTGCAGGTTGCTACAACCTTCCCCATAGTAGTAATTGATATATATCAGATAAATATTAAAACAGTACAAGAAAGATAAATTCGTAAATTTATCGTTTTAATTATGATTGAATTATCGGCAAAACCGATTTGCCTCGACTGGTACGTTGGGTACTGTAACAATTTTTTTAGGATAAAATAGTCTATTGAGCTCTAAATCACTAATTACACAATTATATGAGAATCTCACTTCGACTACTAATTAAGTTCTTACGAGATAGTGGTACCAGATTGGCACTTCTGAAAAATTAGTGTTTCAAAATTTGTTTCTCTTGCTAAACTCACAGTAATGATGTGAGTATTTTTCATATGAGAGAGTGTTTTTAGTAGCAAACCAACATTCTACTAAGACCTCTTTCTTAATTCACCATTTTGTTACTTTTGTTCTGATGTTTGGATCTAGGGAGGAGCCATGACACTAGTGATTATTCATTGTTTTGTTTATGACAAACCATAGAACATCACAATTGGGAGAGATACGGCTTGGAGCCTTGTGGATATAAAAAATTATGTTGGGAGAAGTCCCCGTAAAAAGCATTTTCAGAACCTCAAGAGATTAGTCCCTTACTCAATTGGATGAGACATTCTCTGAGAAATTCAAAAAAATAAAACATCACAATTAACTCAGTTATAATGCAAAAATAAAGTTAAATTTCTTCTTTTTTATCTGATACCATCATATGGTCAATGACTTAAGTTTATACGATTAATCTTTATAACTGTAATTTTGACATTTGATATCAGCTTTATTTCACAACCCAAAATAAATATTCATCAATAAAGCTAATATTTATACTTAAAAAATATGCAAAGATAATTGTTAGTACAATTTTGTAAAATATAAAAAATGCAAGATAAACTCAAAGTTTTAAAAATTAGTATAAAAAATCTTGTGTTTCATGAAGCTAAATATAAAAAACCCTCATGTGTTGTTTGAGCCACACGCATTGCCACTTTTTATGAAAATGAAAGCAAAAATTAGATAAAAAATATTTATAAATAAAAAATTGCAAAGAAATATAATTAAATATAAAAGAATATATTGAAAAAGATATATAAAAGAAAAAAATAAAAAAATATAAATACCACAAAACTTCTTGTTGGGAATCAAAGGACGAAAATAAAGATATAATCAAAAGTTGGTACTAGTCCTATTTGTTCTTGGACTTGGTTGTTTTTCTTTTGGTTTTGGCTTTGCTTCCAGCCCAACATGTTAGCAGGCTCGGTTGAGTTGTTTACTTAGGGTTTAAAAACTCCTTTGTAAATTTGTTATTTCGTATTGCAATATAACATGGGCGTGCCACCGAAAAAAAAAAAATTGTTAAAAAAAAATATATAAAGAGAAATTAATGGATAAAAAATTACATATTAAAATAAATTATTTAGGACCTATTTAAGAAATTTTATAATTATTGAAGTAAAAATTGAAACTATAGATACTAAAAGACCATGCATATTAATACTGACGTAGGTCGATCCCGCTACGCCACGTGTCACCATCTCCCAAGTCGAACCACGCCACCATTCGACCAACGGGTAGAGGTTATACTGAGTTCAACCAATGGACAGAGCTAATAAAAGCCTGCTCAGGCTGGAGTCACGACTTTCTATCTAACTCTCGAGGTCGAGTCGAGGGTAGCCCAAGCCTCCCTTGTCGACCAAGGCCAACTTGCTCCTGACAATTCTACGAGCGGGGGACCCACAGGCTGTCTTAAACATTAAATACGTAGGTTGTACTATGAACAGTACTTCATACGCATTTAATGCTCCTAGGAACCTATGACTAAACCGCTAAAAGCTCCAAGGTATAAATATCCCTTCATTAATGATGTCGTATTTATTATCCTTAAGTCAAGTCAAATCTCTTTCCTTTGATCGATACTTTACTTGAGAGTCAGAGTGTCGTCCCTGGGTCAAACCCCACCAATCTTAGGTCGGCCTTCAGTTCACGTTTGCTTTCATTCTCCTAGCTCATACACTAGGTCGAGGATCCACATTAATATAAATTCTAAGTGGTCGGTCAAAACACACTCGAGCACACTACAGTCAGATTATCGACTCAATCATTTTGGCGTCATATATGGGAAATTCTCAAACAAAAGCCTTGTGAGAATAAGACTGCGCAGTGACAGAGTTTTTGGTCCTAATGGGCAGAAGATTACAAATGCTCAAGGCGCATCCGGCCTAAGCACTGCCCAAGGTTGGGGCGAGGATAACCAAGCGGGGGCTCCCCCTCAAATGGTTTAATTCGGGCTGGATCTAGATGTATACCTCGAGCAGTGCCAAGTTGAGGCTGTCGTAGCAGTAGCAGAAGGTCAAGCTCCAGTGCTCTTGGAATAGCCCCGTACAAGCCCGATGGATCCGATCCCAACATCAGCTCATTATCGACAACACTATGGACCACGGGTCCATTACGGATACTTGCCCCAAGGTCCATGGGGGTATCCGCCACCACCACCGACTTACTACAAATCCCATTACTATCCTCCACCTCTTCCACTAGGTCCCACTTACTAACAAGGTATAATTCGAGGGAGACAGCCGATCGAGGTTTTACCACAAGAAGAGGTCGTCGAGTTGGGTCGACACCGATATATGGGCAAAAGGCTCACTGAAGAAGCCCGACCAATGAACAACCAATGAGTTCAGAGGACCATTCCTGAGAGGAGAAAAAGCAGCAGACCCAAGAAACTTGACCGTTTTCGACCGTTTGGTGGCTAGGGTAAACCCTGAAGCCCCTAGGTAGGCTAATCAAGGTTTTGAAGTTGGGAAGGTTGATCTAAGGAATAGACACCCTTGAAGAGATCAACCCGCACCACCACCAACAAGGTCTCCCCTCGAGCGTCCTTCGTCGAGGACCCCTTCTGTTTATGAGTTCGATGGGGATGAGGAGTCCTGTTATGACCCTTCCTCCTGAGGAGACAGATTCGACAAGAATAATCCCATCAGTAGCAATAACGCCGATGTCAAATCATCCTACCATTAGTCCCAGTAACAGCTCGGAGGTATCGAAGTGTCCGAGAGGCCAAATCCCCTTTTGGTGAGGAGATCATTGAAGCCATGGAAGAGGATAAAATTCCCACCAGCCTACCGACTTATGAAGGGATGACCGATCCGGAGAGGCATGTCAATCGGTTTGAAATTGAAATTAGTATATTCGGGTATTCTTCAGATGTGCGTGTTGGGAATAGTACCCTAAAAAGCCGATTCAACGTAATCTATTTTGGAACTTTCCTTATATCACAGACAATCTTTGAATAATAGATATATGATATTGATCAAAGGCAAACACTTCTTTATGTGCAATTACGTGTTATGTGTGATTCTCATTACGTGCGCATGTTTAGAACTCCTCTAATCCATCAGGCTATGAGGGACTTTGTCATTAGGTGAATGACATATAAAATAACCTTAACTTAATTTGGAATAGAAGCTACTCCAAGTTGATGAGCCCAACGAATAGTGGGGGTATCAATTAGGCTCGATTGAGACTTGCTTGTGGGATTGTGTCCATAAGAAGGATCACCTAGTTTCATGGGGTGCAAAGTGCATAAGTTGATGTGTACACAATACACGAGGGTGCTCATTATTAGAATGAGTACACTGAGTTCTCCAGTACGAGAATATTCCTAAATGGGAAACGAAGTTTCCACTTCTAGAAGGGGAAAAATTCCAGATTAGGAAACATCTCACATGTCAATGACGTGAGTTATTAATCCTTTGACTTGAGATTCCATTGATGTCACGTGTGAGCAAACTAGGTAATCTTAGATATAGGTCTAAAAGGGTATCGCTCGGGACACCTGAATTCTGACTTGTGTTAGGGTTACAAAAGTGGCATATGTAGGCATGTGAGAATGAATAAAGGACCTACACTTTCTTAAAGCAAGAAGATCTCTTATTGCGTAAGTCGTTCATATGCTATTCTAAAACCCTAAGCTGAGGTAATGGATCTAGACATCAAGAAAAGTGTTTCTTGGATTGAGATCAAATGGATATGAAATGAACTTAGCTTTAAGATTGAGATTAATGGCGCTCTCATTATTCCCATGCCCTAGGTTTTAATTAAGAGATGAAGTGGTAGGAAGATTGTATCTAATGGATGTCAATAATTGAAATGTTCTAATTCGTTATTCGGGTAGGGGTCACACACCTATTGATAGACTTCGATCGTGTGATCTATGAGCTAATTAATTAATAGGGATAAATACAGCCACCCCCCCATCCTTTGGGGGCATGTGCACTTTCCCCCCCCCCATGCTTCAAATCGGTGCACATTGCCCCCTAACCTTTGCAAAATGGAGCACTTTACCCCTTTCTAACAATTCCGGCGGAATATTCCGGGTATATTCCGAGTGGCATCAGCCACGTGATTTAAGCGTGAGGTTCCCAAGGGTGTTTTCGTCAATTCAGGAAGCATCAGTCATTCCCGCCACTCTTGACACAACACTATGGTAAAAACCCCCAATTTACATAGGGTTAAAACTAAGGAACAGAGCATTTTGCCCATTCAACTTCTTCTTTCATGTGAATCGATTCATCCCGCTGAGAATGGAGTGGAGGGTGCGCGAAGATAATGGTGATATACCGCCCGGGAAGAATGCTCCCGCGTACGGTGAGTTAGAGACTTCAAAATTTTTGTTTTTATTTTGGAAAGATCCGGAATTTTTTGACTGTATGGTGGATGAGATCATTTTTATTTATGCATGTGGTACATAAAACACTATTTTATGGTCTGCGTTGTGAAAATTGATGAATATTGTCTCCTATGTTGGTGATATGTGAGTTTATTTTAACAATTTTGTGTTTCCATGGCAATAACTGAATTTTTGTATGGGATGGGTTTTTGTGTAGGTGCAAACTCTGACTTGTTCACCATACGCATGCATTATGGTGGTAAAATTTGTAATTTAGGGTGCAAGGTCTATGTGGGTGGCACATTTGGACATGTCGACTACTGTAGTGAGGATCTGATCTCAATGATTGAGATTCATGCCATGGCCGAAAAGTTTGGAGTATCAGTGGGGGACACCAATTTCTATTATAGCTTTGGTGGGATCAATGAATGTTACTCTGTAAAACTGCTATCAAGAGATGTAGATGCAATGGATTTGGTGAATCATGTTGATGATGAGAGGATGGTTGGAGTCTTCTGTGATCCAATACCAGTTGAGGAATCTGAGTCTTCTAGTGAAGATGGTGAGGAAATAGGCAAAGTGAACGATCCTTTTGGATTTCTGGGCATTCTTGATAATGAGGAGAGCTCAGGGGATGAAGATATAAGACAGAGGATGTATGCCGAGAAAGGTAAAGCTGTTGCTGGAGAAATGAATGATGCACCTGTTGTAGCTGAAGCTGATCATAATGACCAAAATACAGGGGTAAATGCAGAGTCGTGCAATGAAATTCAAGAGCCTATTGTGGAGCAAGGGAAAGAGCATAATGCTTCAAATGCAGAACAAAGTTCATTACCTTCTGAGCCAAATGTAGAGACAGTTGAACAGGTAGTTGCTGATGAACAAGAACCCCTTCTTGAGGGTGTAATTGAAGCAGAGCATGAATGGGGAAGTGATGATGAGCAGTCTTTGGGCGATGACTCTGTCTACTCTGACCAGTTGGTGGACAATGAGCATTTAGGTGATGAGGAGGTAGTGTTTGAACATGGTGTTAACACAGGTGGTTTAGAAGGATGGTCATTGATTCACAATACAGAGCAGGGGAAAATAAGGAAATCCATCGCATCAGTTAGAAGACATGATGGTTGCAGGGTCTTCAATCCTTTGGTTGACATGGAAAACCCACAGTTTGAGCTGGGCTTGTTATTTGAAGAGACTGAAATACTCAGAGATGCCATCAGACAACATTCTAGAATCAATGGGAGAGACATAACATGGATTAAGAATGATCCAGATAGAATCAGAGTTGGTTGCAAGGATGAAAAATGTCCCTGGTTCCTTTTTGCTTCTTTGAAATGTGGAGAGAACACTATGCAAATTAAGACCTTGCATGATCAACATAAGTGTGCAAGAGTTGAGAAGGTATCAACTGCTAACTCTAAATGGATTGCAGAGAAATACAAGGTCAAAATCAACAGTGATCCCAAGTGGCCAGTCTCTTCTATGGTTACAGTAATACAACATGAGCAACAACTGCAATTCAGCAGATTTCAAATGTACAGAGCCAAGAAGAAGGTAAAGGCATGGGCTGCAGGTACCACAATTGCTCAGTATTCTCATTTATACAGTTATTTAGCTGAGATAGTTAAGAGCAGTCCTGATACAACTGTAAAACTTAAAACAAAAGTAGAGAATGGTGAAGATGTGTTCAAGAGACTTTACATTTGTTGGGGTCCATTAAAGAAAGGGTTGTTGGATGGGTGTAGACCTGTCATTTGCCTGGATGGATGTCACCTTAAAACTGAGTGTGGTTGGATATTATTAGTAGCTGTTGGTGTTGATCCTAATGACTGTATCTACCCATTTGCTTATGCAATAGTTGAGAAGGAAAAGAGTGCTACATGGAAGTGGTTCTTGGAGTTGCTAATGAATGATTTAGGGATAAGAGCTGATCACTCTGACTGGGTAATTATGTCAGATAAACAGAAAGGTATCATTGATGCAGTTGACTCTTTGCTTCCAAACTGTGAGCACAGGTTTTGTGTCATGCACTTATACAATAATTTCAAAGTTTCACACAAGGGATTAGCATTGAAACAGATTGTTTGGAGGGCTGCAAAAGCAACAAGGATTTCAGAGTTTGAGACCATCATGAAGGATTTAAGAGATAGGGATTTAGAAGCTTTTAAATGGCTTGCCAAGAGACCAGCTGCACATTGGTCAAGATCATACTTCAGGTGCTTCTCTAATTGTGATTTGTTGTTGAATAATTTCTGTGAGAGTTTTAATGCTTTGATTGTTAAGGCTAGGGGTATATCCATTATTGATATGCTAGAAAGTATTAGAATGACACTGATGAAGCGCATTTATGTTAAGAGGGATGAAATGAGAAATCATAACTTAGAAATATGCCCAAACATAGACAAGATATTGGAAGAAAACAAAAAAAAAAGTATGAATTACATGGCGCATTGGAATGGGCATGACCAGTTTGATGTTATTGGTTGTTTTGGAGACAAATTCAAGGTACATTTGGGTGAGAAAACATGTGGATGTAGGGCATGGCAGTTATCAGGCATACCCTGCCCACATGCCATATCTTCGATATGGTTCATGCATAAGGATGCAGAGGATTATGTTAACGAATGCTACAAAAAGGAAACTTTCATGAGGGTGTACAGTCATCTCATGGTTCCATTGAATGGACCTGATGAGTGGCCAACTGTCTTGAAGAAACTACACCCCCCTGTCAAAGAAATATTACCTGGAAGACCAAAACACCAAAAAAGAAGAAAAAGGACAGAGGAAATTGCAGAGGAAAGGGCAAAGAAGAAGCTAAAAAGGCTATCTGGAGTTGGACAGCATTCTGGACGTTTAGGAAAGCAAGGACTAATTATCAAATGCAAATTGTGTGGTACTGCAGGCCACAATAAACGAGGTTGCAATCAAAACCCCAAGAATCAAAACATCCCAGAGAGATTAGAAGTACCACCGGGACCATCAAGATCAAAGAAAAAGGTGAGTGCTAGTTTAAAGTTCATGTGTCGGTATCCAATTCAATTTTTTGATCTTTGTTTTTATATTAGGTCCCAAAGAAGAGGCCCTCTGCTGCATCTACACAAACATGCTTCGTGCCCACGAAGAGAGTTACCAGAAGTTCAGTGTCACTTCAAACTCAGCAACAAGGTGACCACGTGATTACAAGCCAAAGATCAACCACACAGCCTGCAAAAAAGCTAACTCCACGCAGGAAGAAAACTGGAGCTTCATCAAACAATGCAAGCACCTCAAAGTCTAAACCAAATGCTCCATCAAGAACACCAACTAGGAAAACTTATGCCTCAAAATTCAAGCCACCTGGACAATCAAAGAAGAAGCTTTACTAGTTGTTGATTGTAAATGGTTTTTTTGTCTTTGAGCATGTTGTGTAGATAGATCTTTTGGGTTGGAGAACAGTTTATTCCCATGTTTTTGTCCATAAACCTGTGGTTGTTAGTTTCCTGCTATACATAAACATGCTTAGTCAATGGCAATGGAATGTCTATTTACATACATACTGATGGCCCAATTTGCATTACAATTTTCATATTCATATCATGGAAGAGGTACATTACAACAGTAGATACACCAAGCTGATTTAGACTATAAGTCTAAACAAAAAAAGATTGCATCATATCTAAACAAGATACAAATTGCCTACATAAAAACCATATAAAACAGAACAGCAATTACAAGAACCCACACAACTAGGGAAACAGGTAAGCCTTTTCCAATCTTTCTTTGCTCATTTTCAGCATCAATGTCATTCATTCTTTGCTCCTTCTCGGCTTCAAGGCTGTTGATTTTCCTAAGCAACCCTGGTATGATCTGCCTCGAACGCTCGCACATTGGTGGGTCACTCCAAACGAAGAAATTGCATCCACCTTGAGACTACCAATGTTTGAGAAAGAATGGGAAATTCAGATTTGGGATGAGATGGATTTGAGAAAGAAAAATTTTTTTAGTAATGATCTTACCCAAAAATTCTCGCAAGAAATATACCGCCTTCCAGGATTCAAGTCCGTCCACGATGTTCTTTGAACAGCGTGCCTTCCACAGTAGCAATTGCCATCATCGCCTCTGTCCATGGTTGATGCCTTCTCCAAACTTGAAATGAGAAATTAGGGTACAAGTCTAAAAACATTGAACGACATTAAGGGGAAATGACTGATGCTTCCTGAATTGACGAAAACACCCTTGGGAACCTCACGCTTAAATCACGTGGCTGATGCCACTCGGAATATACCCGGAATATTCCGCCGGAATTGTTAGAAAGGGGTAAAGTGCTCCATTTTGCAAAGGTTAGGGGGCAATGTGCACCGATTTGAAGCATGGGGGGGAAAGTGCACATGCCCCCAAAGGATGAGGGGGTGGCTGTATTTATCCCTAATTAATAACTACATTAACTAATTAGGCTTACTGCTAACTGAATAATGAACCTAGAGGGTCACACGTGAACTGGTGATATTGTTTGAAAGATCAAATAATTGATCGAAACGAGACCACACGTGTAAAGTACATGTGTGACACGTGAGCAAGTTTGGGGGCATGGTTTAATTGAGAAATTAAACCATATGTTAATTAATTGGAGAATTAACTATAAAGCCCGGATCTAATTAATTGGAAATTGGTTATAAAACCCAAGAACAATTCATTGGAGAATTAATTATAAAGGATCATTAGAATTAATTAGAGAATTAATTCTAAGGCTCAATCCGGACGAAGAAGCACTACACCCCCCTAACAGGTCGATCGAGGAGATCTATAATCTCTCCAAGAAGAAGCTCTTCAAGGCTCCCAAACCCATAAAGGAGACACAAAAGACTTGAGACTCAGGGAAGTACTGCAACTTCCATCGACAGACTGGGCACAACACCTTCGAATGCATTGCCCTGAAATATGAGATTGAGAGGTTGATCAAAGGGGGCCATCTGTAAGAATTTGTGAAGAGGTTGGACGATCTAGCCGTATGAGCCGATGAAAGGGATGATCGTAGCTCCCCTTCCCCCCTCCCCCCCCGGCGACACCGAGAGACGAAGCAGCCGACCGAGAGGGACACGTATAATTTGCCCCGTCTTGGTCAAATTGAGATGATAGCTGGGGACCCTACAGGTGGTAACTCGAAGATTGTCTGGAAGCGCCTCAAAGGGAGGTGATGAAGATCGAGCAAAAGGAGAAGTGGGTCGAGAAAGAGACCACATTTAGCGATAGGGATCTAGTCGATGGTCCACCATGGGAGGGCAAAATGCCTAGTTGTCCGATGGTGGTCATGTTAGACGTTGCTAATTTTGATGTATCAAAAACCCTTATCAATAATGGAAGCTCGACTAATATTATCTTTTACTCGACCCTACATCTAGGGCGTTCGACACTATGACTGGTAGGCATAATTATAACAAGTTTGCTTACGAAAAGAAGATAGAATTGAATGTCACATATCCAAGAAGGTCTTCGACAGCTCACCAGAGCTCCAAGGGATACCATTGCAGGAGGTTTTTAAATTTCTGATGATGTGCTTCCATACTATGATTTTGTCCTCTTATAAACCATTCCTAAAAAATTATTTAAAACCAGTCCTAAAAAATTAACAAATGAAATATTCCAATTTCAGGTAGAAGTATGCAAAGAAGTCCCATTTCTGTAATATTTCATTATGCCACTCTACTGTGGAAAAGGCCATACGAGATACTTATCCATCCGCAAACAAAAATTTTGTGGTCCAGTTATGTTTCAGCAAATGAAAATAATATATTTTGATATGAGCTTTCAATGCAAGTAAGGCATCTTTATCTGTTTCAATATTAGTAATGACTGGACTATAAGTAAGGGCAAGAGAGTAGATAAAAAAGTGCATTGGGAATATGGATGTGGCCATGAGCGAGTTCGATTTCTATGGTGATAATGTAGTTTTGAAATGTAATGTGTTACGATTAAGTGCACAAGCTATAAAAAGAGATTTATAAAGAGATGATACATAATCAACTCAAACAATATCTAACTATATATTATTAAATAAAAGATAACAATAACACATAAGGTGATTACGGAAATTAAAAAGTCAATGCACATAACTTCAAGGAAATTAACAAGTCAGTTCAATGTTTATATATGGCTAAACATTAATTTGCCTCTGACCCTTTGGTCTATACATTTGTACCAAATTAAGAAACCATAACAAATATCCACATCACAAGAAACCATAATAATCATCCACAATAAACTATAATAAACTTCCATATTTCACTCTTTCTACATAGTTTAGCCTTTTATCGATACTCAGATCAATTGATAGCAATGTTGCAGCCTGGTAATCAGGTTGAGGAGGAGGAGTAGCAACTACGGTAAAACTCCTTGTGGAGGAAAGACGCATCAAAGCATGTCTGTTGTGCAGGCCTACACCTAGGGCGTTCGACTCTATGACTGGTAGGCATAATCATAACAAGCATGCTCATAAAAATAAGATGAAATTTGAATGTCACATATACAAGAAGGTCTTGGACAACTCACCAGAGCTCCAAGGATACCGTTGCAGGAGGTTCTAAACTTCTGATGATGTGCTTTCATACTATGATTTTGTCCTCTTAAAGACCTCTCTTGTTTTCCAAATTCGTGTTTTCTCTTCTCTATGGACCTCAGACCTGTCTATTTTACGTTTTCAAAATAAAAAATAAAAAATTTCGTATTTCAAATTCAACACTATGTTCCAACATGATAAAAACACAGTTACCATTTCAAACATAAGGGGGGGGGGGGGGGAGAAAAATTATATATATATTTTCAAATATTAGTATACTAGAAAAGTGCACGTGCATACTATTTTTAAAGTATCTCGAGAAATAATATAACATAACAAACTATCTATTTATACATTTCATCTCTTCAAATTAACATAGGATAATGAGAATATGTAATGGTGAAGATAAAAGTTTTAGCCTATAAAGAAATATCCAAATATTAGTATAAAAGACAAGTGCACATACATTCCATGTGTAGACTATTTTCGAAATATTTCAGTAAAGAATTAAAATATAACAAACCCACTTATCTATACTAGAAAAGTGCACCACCACTCCACGTGAAACACTTTTCAAATTACTAGTGGTGTAATCTTGGTCAGTACTCTATAGAAGTCACATGAATTACAACGATCTTTTCCCACAATTTTTCCAGTCTCCTTTGTAATCTGAGCCGAAGGTTCAACATTTCTAATTTAAAAAATTTTGCAATTTCTTTTGGAATTTGTCCGCTGCACTAGTTAGGTCTCAAATCCAAGGATCTTAGGTGTAACGCCCCGGTTTCCGGATGAGCAGGTAAGCACGCCACGTGTGTGTTTTGAGCGTAGGTTTTATTTTTATTTCTTTTAATTTCATAATATTCTTACGTGGCATTTCATATTTTCACAAAATTCATGAAACATTATTTATATCAATTATTTGATTTCATATCATTGAAATATTATTTCATGACACGAAAAAATAATTATTGCATGAAATCAATTACCGAGAGTGATAAAATTACCGAATCGTCCCTAGTTAAACAATTTCTAAAATCTTAGGGACTTAATTGCATGATTTCTCAGGACCAAATTGATTATATTTTAAATTGTGGCATACCTAATTGCTTAACTTTAAGACTTCATGGATTGATTAGCAATTTGGCATAATTCACTCAAACCAAGAAGGGAATGTATCGATATCATCTCTTCTCCCACCTTCTTGATCATTTTTCAACCAAAAATATTTGCCAAACATATCCATCTCTCTCGGTATTCAAAGAAAGGAAAGGGAAGAAGATAAATTGCTATCAATCATCAAGATTTCAAGAAGTTTTGCAAGGAATTGGAAATCATCATCATCATCATCTTTTTCTTCATCCATTTCTTAGCTTCAAGGTTGGTTTGGCATGAATCCATGCTTCTTGATCATACATGGGATAGCTAGGGTTTGAGTTTAATGTGCTAGATGTGTTCCTAGTTGTGCAAAGCATGATTGAATGATTATTTCATGAATTATTGCATGAATTTTAGCTTGAAAAATGGAATATATATGGCTTGAATGATCAAGTTTGATCATGAACTTGAAAGCATGAAATCTTGTTGGTATAGCATGTTTTAGGTGTCTAAGTATTATATTATCATGTATTGAATGTGTATGCATCATATTTCCATAAATTATAGCTTTTGGGGTCCAAAAAATGAATTATGGTAGCTTTGTTGTTTCTTCCCGAGAGCTTCCCCTGTTTCTGCTCTGTTTTTCAGTTGCAGAAGCAGGGAACGACCGTTCCCAACCTCAAGGCTTGGTGGGAACGGGCGTTCCCCTTTTCTTTTCAAAATGTAAGCGGCCGAGCATGGGAACGGCCGTTCCCATTTTGGCCTTGCGCCGGAAGGGCCGTTCCCAGCTCAAAGGCGCGCTTTTAAGGGGAAGAAACGCGGGTGCGTTTTGGGGAACCTTTGGGAACGACCGTTCCCCATTTTTCAAAGGGAACGGGAACGACCGTTCCCACCTGTAATGCAGTGTAAAATTCACTGCATAAAATTACGAAAATGACCCCTCGATCCGACGACTTCTTTGACCCCGAATTGCTATAATATGTGCTAATATGATGTGAAACCAAAAGTTATAATACCACATTGCATTTTCGAGGTCGTCTCGACACGTTTTCGCCGTTCGTCATATTTTGGCCATTTTAGTTCATGTCTCATGTTCATATGTCGTATTTGCACAGGTCACGAGGCCGTGGACGAGGAGCAAGCTCCTTAGAACGCGTCTTTATTTTATTTTGCAAGTCAGGTGAGGTTTTGTCTTGGTAAAACTAACCCTACCACCCCTATGTGCTCGTTTTCGGCCAAAACCTATGATATTTATAAACGTTTTCAAAAGTAATAAATGTTTCAAGCAAGAATGTATCGATTGTAATGATTTTCAATGCATGTTGGCGAGTACATGATTGCACGTGGGCCCGAGGGTAATTCTTGAGCCAACCGGGAAAGCAAGGGCTGACGGGTAACTCCTGAATTATCCTCACATTGTTGGGATCAACCCCGAAGCCACTAGGAGATTAGTGGTGGAAGGAGTTCCGTGTCTAGAGGGTCATGTCCTCTACACACACCATGTCGTGGATAGTCGAGCCTTGCAAACTCGCTATCACCCGGAGGAAGAAGGAGACTGGGGATTAATCCGGAATGTCGGGTTATCCTCGGGTTATTGCATGTTTTCAAGAATGAAATTGTCTATGTGAGCACTAAATTATATTGCATGATCACTTATTTATCAAGCAAGCAAGCATGATCACGTATTGTTCACGATTGGGAGTTCGGTTGGAGATTGCCCTTGCTCGCCGGGGCCACATGTTCATGATATTGACAAGCATGATTAAATAAACGTGTTAAGATGGTTGGTTGTAATCTCGGGCAAAGATTAAACTTATTGAATTATATATCTATTCTATTTTATACTAAAGCCTTCACCCGAGGCTACAACTTGCATGTGATGTGTGATATATATTCTATTGCCCCTCACTCAGTCTTCGGTAGACTGATGCTTCACTTTTCAGGTACCTTTTGAGCGTGGTTGTGCTAGGCGGGAGTTGGTCGAGTTCTGCATTATCACGGGTCTAGTGTTGCACCTTTCATGTACATATTAGATCGGATATCATGTTATGTTCACGATTGACACATTTTGGATACGTACTGATGTATATTATTGAGATATGATAATGTAGTGATAGCTAATTGGTACCTATATGTATCTATGTAATAAATATGGTACCTATATATATATATGAATGACTTTATTGCTTCCGCTTTTCTATTCATGTGGGGTTGATTATGTTGGGGAGAGTGTCCCGCCTAGAGCGTCGTTTTATTGTCACCCGTTCGCTGTGGTCTTGGTTTATGTATGAACGGCCCATTTCATGCGTGGATCGAGGCTACAGTGCGGGGGATGTGGCGCCTTGGGGTTTAGGGTGCTACATCTACAGGTGGTATCAGAGCCCGGTTGCAAAACCGAGGTTCTCGAGTCGTGTCCAGTCAGTCTAGGTCGCACGGCATAGGATTATGTGGTATTTGGGAGTCTGCATTGGGCTGATTTACTTGATTTACTCCCTTATTCGCGTTAATTGCACTATTTGATCTTCCTTGAATATGTATTACTTGATCTTATGAAAATTCTATGCACACATTTGCATTTATTGATCAAGACACGCATGTTTAGTGATTTGATTTCAGGATGGAGCCCGATAGATATCACAGTGATCGATCCTCGAGGCACAGGCATCATCACCGCCGACATCATCGCCGCGAGAGATCACCACCTCCTCCACCTGCCCAGGCACAGCCCCAGGATTTCATGAATGCCGTAGTGGGGCTGATTGATCAGAGATTACAGGAACGGGTACCTCCACCACCACCACCAGCGCAGGTATCACCTCCAGAGAATCCCATTTCTGCTATCTTGCGAGAGTTCCAGAATCAGCGTCCCCCGAAGTTCTATAAGGGAGACGACATACAGGCAGAGATGTGGTTGAAGGAGATCGAGAGGATATGGCAGCTTATTCCTTGCGACAGTCAGGAGAAGGCCCGTTGTACACTCACTCTTATTCAGGGCGAGGCCTACTCCTGGTGGGAGAGTACAGAGATTGTTCTGGCGGCAGCAGAGACCGAGGTTACTTGGGAGGTATTTGTACGGGAGTTCAGAAATAAGTATATTCCTCCAGCTTCCCGTACCCGCAGATTGAGGGAGTTTACTGAGCTTAAGCAGGGAGGCCGATCTGTGGGTCAGTATATCGCCGAGTTCGAGAGGCTTTCTCGCTATGCACCCAACATAGCGAATGATGACTTTCACAAGGCGATGCAGTTCGTTCAGGGGTTGAGGCCAGACATCCAGGATGCATTGAAAGCGACTAATACCAGTACCTGGGCAAAGGCTACTGCAAAGGCCCTGAAGGTTGAGGATTCTGATAGTGCCAGGAGGGCTACTCAGCGAGCAGGACAGGCTTCAGGCTCGAGAGCAGGTCAGGGATCGAGCTCGGGAAAGAGGCCGATGGTTTACTCCGCACCTCCGGTACAGAGAGACTCTGGGAAGAAGTTTAAGACTGCAGGATCATCACAGAAGAGTGCAGGACCGTTACTGAGAGGCCCGAGAGCTCCAGCACCACCCCAGCCACCTCAGAGACCGAGATGCACATGGTGTGGACACCCTACGCACACTTATGATAACTGCAGGCGTCGGTTGGGCCTATGTTTGATCTGCGGGAGTAACGAGCATCTGGTTGATGGTTGTCCGGATCGTCAGGATCCACCACCTGCAGGACCGAGGCCACTGGTGAGAGCCCGAGCTTATGCACTTGCTGGGGAGGAGCAGGAGGCTGACATTGACCCCGCTGCAGTAGTTGAAGGTACTATTTGCATCCATGGCACGAACATCCATACATTATTTGATCCAGGAGCTACACACTCCTTTCTTGCGCATTCTATTGCTATTACTTTGTCTTTGCCTGCTATGTGTACTTCTGTGCGTTATATAGTTAGCACTCCTTTCGGTAGTAGGCGAGAGACGGATCAGGTCTACAGGGATGTTCCAGTTGTGATTGAAGGCCGGGAGTTCCTGACTGATTTTATTGTGATGCCGATGGAGAGATACGGGGCTATTTTGGGAATGGAATGGCTATACAGGCATTGTGCTACCGTGGATTGCCGGGCTAAGAAGGTTCAGTTGGGTTCAGAGGTTGTTACGGGCAGTACCTCGAAGACCGTACCCTTACTTTCATTTTCAGAGGCTCAGAGACTAGTCAGAGACGGGGCTACAGGGTTCATTGCTTACATTCTGAACAAGCCAAAGGATCAGGTGAAGTTAGAGGATACAGAAGTGGTAAAGGAATTCCCCGAGGTATTTCCAGGGAAGCTGGATTCTTTGCCTCCTGAGCGGGAGATTGAGTTCGTGATTGATCTTTTCCCGAATGCCGAGCCGTATTCAAAGACTCCTTACCGGATGGGCCCAGCCGAATTAAAGGAACTAAAAGTGCAGCTTGAGGCTTTATTGGAAGTTGGGTACATTCGACCGAGTTCTTCGCCGTGGGGAGCACCAGTTCTGTTTGTTAAGAAGAAGGACGGGACTTTGAGAATGTGCATCGATTACAGAGAGTTGAACAGGATGACTATTAAGAACAAGTATCCCCTTCCACATATCGAGGAGTTGTTTGATATCCTCCAGGGTTCTAAGGTATATTCAAAATTGGATTTAAGACAGGGATACTATCAGCTGCGGATCCGAGCAGAGGACATTCCAAAGACAGGATTCAATACTCGGTACGGGCACTATGAGTTCGTGGTTATGCCGTTTGGATTGACTAACGCCCCTGCAGCTTTCATGGATATGATGCACCGGATATTCAGGCCTTTCCTCGACAAGTTTGTGGTAATTTTCATCGATGATATTCTGGTTTTCTCGAAATCACCCGAGGAGCATGCGAGACATCTCAGACTCGTTCTTCAGACACTAAAGGAGCATCAGTTATTTGCCAAGTTTAGCAAGTGTGAATTTTGGATCGATCGGGTTTCCTTCTTGGGGCATGTGATTTCAGGAAAAGGGTTGGAAGTCGATCCCTCGAAAAGTGAGGCCGTGCTTAAGTGGGAGAAACCAAAGAACGCCTCAGAGATTAGAAGCTTCTTGGGATTGGCCGGTTATTACAGGAGGTTTGTTCAGGATTTTTCCAAGATTGCGGCACCGTTAACCCGGTTGACAAAGAAAGATGTTAAGTTTGTCTGGGACGAGAAGTGTGATCAAAGCTTTAATTTTCTGAAGGAGAAGTTAGTCTCAGCTCCGGTGTTAACGCTTCCCGAGGGTTCAGAAGAGTATGCAGTGTATACAGATGCTTCTAAAGAAGGCTTAGGTTGTGTTTTGACCCAGAAAGGAAAAGTGATTGCCTATGCTTCCCGTAAGCTAAAGGAATATGAAAGGAATTATCCGACACACGACCTAGAGCTTGCAGCCGTGATCTTTGCGCTCGGGAAATGGAGACATTACCTTTACGGGACTTCCTTTGAGATATTTACCGACCATAAGAGCCTCCAGTATTTATTCACGCAGAAGGATCTGAATATGAGGCAACGGCGTTGGATGGAAAAGTTGGAAGATTATGATTGCACAATTAAATACCATCCCGGGAAAGCCAATGTGGTCGCCGATGCACTTAGCAGGAAGGCGAGTGTATCGAGTCTGGAAATAAAGGAAAGACAGGAAGTTGCCCCAATTGTGTTACGGGCTCGGGTTTCTAATATCACAATTCAGCCGGAATTGAGGAATCAGTTGTTTGAGGCTCAGAATAGGGATCCGGAAGTACAGAAACTTGCAAGTAAAGCTAAGGATGACCCGGAGAGTCCGTTTGGGTTTGACGAGATTGGGTTGCTTCGGTTTAAGAACAGAGTAGTAGTACCTGAAGAATTGAGACGGGTCCTACTCGAGGAAGCTCACAAGTCAGCCTACTCGATCCACCCAGGAGGAAACAAGATGTATAAGGATTTGAAACAATATTATTGGTGGAACGGGTTGAAGAGAGACGTAACAGAGTATGTGAAACATTGCCTGACTTGCCAGAAAGTGAAAGCTGAGCACCAAAAACCTGCAGGACTTCTACAACCGTTACCTATTCCCGAATGGAAGTGGGAACAAGTAACTATGGACTTTGTTTCTGGATTACCGAAGGTTAAAGGCGGGTTTGATGGTATTTGGGTGATCGTGGATAGATTTACCAAGTCTGCTCACTTTCTACCGGTCCGGATGTCTTACAAGATTCCGAAGTTGGCTGAAATCTATAACAGAGAGATTATTCGACTTCATGGCATTCCGGTGAGCATAGTATCGGATCGAGACCCGAGGTTTACTTCGAAGTTGTGGCAGGAATTGCAGGCCGTTTTGGGAACGAAACTTAAGTTCAGTACAGCATTTCACCCTCAGACAGACGGCCAGACTGAAAGGTTGATAAGGTATTTAGAAGATCTTCTTCGGGCTTGCGCGTTGGATTTTCAGAACTCGTGGTCAGAACAGCTTCCCTTGATCGAGTTTGCTTATAATAACAGCTTTCAGGCTTCGATCGGGATGGCTCCTTACGAGTTACTTTATGGAAGAAAGTGCCGATCTCCGTTGTTTTTCGATCTAGAAGAATGGAAATGGTCGAAACAGGAAGGAGTAAAGAGAGGTGAAAGATTCGAAAGGCCTTCCAGAGTTGTTCAGGCTATGATCGAGAAGGTTCAGACAATTCAACAACGGATGAAAGCCGCGCAAGATAGGCAAAAGAGCTATGCCGATAAGCGCCGAAGGGATCTGGAGTTCGAAGTGGGTGACCGGGTATTCTTAAAGGTGTCACCAAGGAAAGGCTTCACCCGGATCGGGAAAGGAGGAAAGCTTAATCCTCGCTACTTAGGTCCGTTTGAGATTCTGGAAAGAATAGGCGAGGTAGCCTATCGACTGGACCTACCACCGAGTCTTACGGGGATTCACAATGTGTTTCATGTTTCGCAACTAAGGAAATATTACCCCGATGAGACCACGATTCTCCCCGTGGAAGAAGTTGAATTGGAACCGAATTTGACGTTTGTTCAGAGGCCGGTTAAGATTATGGATCGGAAATTTCAGGAATTAAGAAACCGGAGAATTCCCATGGTTAAGGTGTTGTGGAGAAGCGATAAAACCGAGGAAGCCACTTGGGAAACAGAGGACAAAATGAAACGGTTCCACCCGGAGTTGTTCGAGCGGGACTAGAGAATCTGGGGACCAGATTCTTCTAAGGGGGGGAGAGTTGTAACGCCCCGGTTTCCGGATGAGCAGGTAAGCACGCCACGTGTGTGTTTTGAGCGTAGGTTTTATTTTTATTTCTTTTAATTTCATAATATTCTTACGTGGCATTTCATATTTTCACAAAATTCATGAAACATTATTTATATCAATTATTTGATTTCATATCATTGAAATATTATTTCACGACACGAAAAAATAATTATTGCATGAAATCAATTACCGAGAGTGATAAAATTACCGAATCGTCCCTAGTTAAACAATTTCTAAAATCTTAGGGACTTAATTGCATGATTTCTCAGGACCAAATTGATTATATTTTAAATTGTGGCATACCTAATTGCTTAACTTTAAGACTTCATGGATTGATTAGCAATTTGGCATAATTCACTCAAACCAAGAAGGGAATGTATCGATATCATCTCTTCTCCCACCTTCTTGATCATTTTTCAACCAAAAATATTTGCCAAACATATCCATCTCTCTCGGTATTCAAAGAAAGGAAAGGGAAGAAGATAAATTGCTATCAATCATCAAGATTTCAAGAAGTTTTGCAAGGAATTGGAAATCATCATCATCATCATCTTTTTCTTCATCCATTTCTTAGCTTCAAGGTTGGTTTGGCATGAATCCATGCTTCTTGATCATACATGGGATAGCTAGGGTTTGAGTTTAATGTGCTAGATGTGTTCCTAGTTGTGCAAAGCATGATTGAATGATTATTTCATGAATTATTGCATGAATTTTAGCTTGAAAAATGGAATATATATGGCTTGAATGATCAAGTTTGATCATGAACTTGAAAGCATGAAATCTT
Organism: Lantana camara; assembly: GCA_037501455.1. Lineage (NCBI taxonomy): Eukaryota > Viridiplantae > Streptophyta > Magnoliopsida > Lamiales > Verbenaceae > Lantana > Lantana camara. Next base: position 93,429,048 of record CM074859.1, on the reverse strand, counting down.
GTTGGTATAGCATGTTTTAGGTGTCTAAGTATTATATTATCATGTATTGAATGTGTATGCATCATATTTCCATAAATTATAGCTTTTGGGGTCCAAAAAATGAATTATGGTAGCTTTGTTGTTTCTTCCCGAGAGCTTCCCCTGTTTCTGCTCTGTTTTTCAGTTGCAGAAGCAGGGAACGACCGTTCCCAACCTCAAGGCTTGGTGGGAACGGGCGTTCCCCTTTTCTTTTCAAAATGTAAGCGGCCGAGCATGGGAACGGCCGTTCCCATTTTGGCCTTGCGCCGGAAGGGCCGTTCCCAGCTCAAAGGCGCGCTTTTAAGGGGAAGAAACGCGGGTGCGTTTTGGGGAACCTTTGGGAACGACCGTTCCCCATTTTTCAAAGGGAACGGGAACGACCGTTCCCACCTGTAATGCAGTGTAAAATTCACTGCATAAAATTACGAAAATGACCCCTCGATCCGACGACTTCTTTGACCCCGAATTGCTATAATATGTGCTAATATGATGTGAAACCAAAAGTTATAATACCACATTGCATTTTCGAGGTCGTCTCGACACGTTTTCGCCGTTCGTCATATTTTGGCCATTTTAGTTCATGTCTCATGTTCATATGTCGTATTTGCACAGGTCACGAGGCCGTGGACGAGGAGCAAGCTCCTTAGAACGCGTCTTTATTTTATTTTGCAAGTCAGGTGAGGTTTTGTCTTGGTAAAACTAACCCTACCACCCCTATGTGCTCGTTTTCGGCCAAAACCTATGATATTTATAAACGTTTTCAAAAGTAATAAATGTTTCAAGCAAGAATGTATCGATTGTAATGATTTTCAATGCATGTTGGCGAGTACATGATTGCACGTGGGCCCGAGGGTAATTCTTGAGCCAACCGGGAAAGCAAGGGCTGACGGGTAACTCCTGAATTATCCTCACATTGTTGGGATCAACCCCGAAGCCACTAGGAGATTAGTGGTGGAAGGAGTTCCGTGTCTAGAGGGTCATGTCCTCTACACACACCATGTCGTGGATAGTCGAGCCTTGCAAACTCGCTATCACCCGGAGGAAGAAGGAGACTGGGGATTAATCCGGAATGTCGGGTTATCCTCGGGTTATTGCATGTTTTCAAGAATGAAATTGTCTATGTGAGCACTAAATTATATTGCATGATCACTTATTTATCAAGCAAGCAAGCATGATCACGTATTGTTCACGATTGGGAGTTCGGTTGGAGATTGCCCTTGCTCGCCGGGGCCACATGTTCATGATATTGACAAGCATGATTAAATAAACGTGTTAAGATGGTTGGTTGTAATCTCGGGCAAAGATTAAACTTATTGAATTATATATCTATTCTATTTTATACTAAAGCCTTCACCCGAGGCTACAACTTGCATGTGATGTGTGATATATATTCTATTGCCCCTCACTCAGTCTTCGGTAGACTGATGCTTCACTTTTCAGGTACCTTTTGAGCGTGGTTGTGCTAGGCGGGAGTTGGTCGAGTTCTGCATTATCACGGGTCTAGTGTTGCACCTTTCATGTACATATTAGATCGGATATCATGTTATGTTCACGATTGACACATTTTGGATACGTACTGATGTATATTATTGAGATATGATAATGTAGTGATAGCTAATTGGTACCTATATGTATCTATGTAATAAATATGGTACCTATATATATATATGAATGACTTTATTGCTTCCGCTTTTCTATTCATGTGGGGTTGATTATGTTGGGGAGAGTGTCCCGCCTAGAGCGTCGTTTTATTGTCACCCGTTCGCTGTGGTCTTGGTTTATGTATGAACGGCCCATTTCATGCGTGGATCGAGGCTACAGTGCGGGGGATGTGGCGCCTTGGGGTTTAGGGTGCTACATTAGGCAACATAATTGGCTTAAATCTAGCGACAACTTTTTTCACGAAAATATTTTAAACCATTCCTAAAAAATCAACAGTGAAAGATTCCAATTTCAGGTAGAAGTATGCAAAGAAGTCCCATTTTTGTAATATTCCATTATGTCACTCTATTGTGACGAAGGCCACACATGATACCTATCCGTCCGCAAAGAAGATTTTTCGTGGTGCTATTATGTTTCAACAAATAAAAATAATGTATTTTGATATGTGCTTTCAATGCAAGTGAGGCATCTTTATCGGTTTCAATATTAGTGATGACTAGGATATAAGTAATAAGAAGAGAGTAAACAAAAAAGTGCATTGGGAATATTGATGTGGCCATGAGCGAGTTTGACTTCTAAGGTAATAAAGTAGGTTTGAAACGAAATGCGTTATTATTAAGTGCACAACCTATAAAAAGTGATTATAAAGCGATGATACATAATCGACTCAACTAAAAATTTACTATATACTAGTAAATAAAAGAGAACAATAGCACATAAGGTGATTACGAGAAATTCAAATCAAAAGTCAATACACATAACTTCAAGGAAATTAACATGTCAATTCCATGTTTATTTATGGAAAAACATTGATTTGCCTTTGACCCCTTTGGTTTATACATTTGTACCAAAGTAAGAAACCTTAACAAACTTCCAGATAACAAGAAACCATAATAGCCATCCATAAGAAACTATAATAAACTTCCATATTTCACTCTCCCTACAAACTTCAGCCTTTCTTGATCCTCAGATCAATTGATAGTAATGCTGTAGCCTGGTAATTAGGTTGAGGAGGAGGAGCAGTAGCTGCTACTGAACTTCCTTGAGGAGGAAAGACGCATCAGAGCTTGCCCGTTGTGCGGGCCTACGTCTAGCGCGTTTAACAATATGACTGGTAGGCATAGTCACAACTAGCATGCTCACAAAAACAAGATGTTATTTAAATGTCACATATGCAAGAAGGCCTTCGACAACTCACCAGCGCTCCAATGGATACCGTTGCAGGAGGTTTCTAAACTTCTTATGATGTGCTTCCATATTATGATTTTGTCCTCATAATGACCTCTCTTTTTATTTGAACTTGCGTTTTTTATTGTTCTATGGACCTCGAACCTCTCTATTAAACGTATTCAAAAAATAAAAAATAAAAAATTCCATATTACATATTCAACTGTGTTCCAACATGATAAAATACCAGTTACCATTTCAAACATATAAGGGGGAAGAGAAATTATATTTTTTTTCCATATATTAATATACTTGAAAAGTGCACGTGGATGATATTTTAAAAGTATCCCGTAAAAAAATATTTTATATCAAACCATCTATTTATACACTTCATCTAACATAGGATAATGAGAATATAAAATGGTGAAGATAAAAATTTTAGCCAAGAAAGAAATATCCAAATATTCGTCTAAAAGAAAAGTGCACGTACATTCCATGTGTAAACTATTTTCGAAATATTTTATTAAAGAATTAAAACAAAACAAACCACTTATCTATACTAGAAAAGTGCACCACCACTCCATGTGAAACACTTTTCAAATTAGTAGTGGCCTAATTGATCGATACTCAATAGAATTCACACGAATTCCAACGATCTTTTCCTGCCCTTTTTCCAGTCTCCTTTGAAATCTGAGCCAAAGCTTTAGCATTTCTAATTTTGAAAGTTTGGAATTTTCTTTAGGAATCAATCCACTGCACTAGTTAGCTCTCAAATCCAAGGATTTTAGGCAACACAATTGGCTTAAATCAAGCGATAACTTTTTCCTTGAAACTATTTAAAACTATTTCTAAAAAATCAACAAATAAAAGATTCCATTTTCAGGTAGGAATATGCAAAGAAGTCCCATTTCTGTAATATTGTATTATGTCAATCTATTGTAGCGAAGGCCACACATGATACCTATCTATCCGCAAATAGGATTTTTAGTTGTCTAGTTATGTTTCAACAAATGAAAACAATATATTTTGATATAAGCTTTTAATGCAAGTAAAACATCTTTATCAGTTTCAATATTATTGTGACGACTAGGCTATATATAATGGCAAGAGACTAAATGAAAAAGATCATTGGGAATATGGATGTGGCCATGAGCGAGTTTGATTTCAAAGGTGATAATGTAGGTTTGAAATGAAATGTGTTACAATTAAGTGCACAACCTATAAAAAGTGATTTATAAAGAGATGATACATAATGTGTCAACCAAAAACTAACTATATATTATTAAATAGGGAAAAGATTTTTTGCCATCAGAACTATGCCCGTTTTTGCAATTTACCATCCAAACAATTTTTCATTGCAAACCGCCATCCAACCTTTGCATTTGTGACAAAACGCCATCTGAAGGTGGTTTGGTCCGACGTGTATGTTTTAGGAAAATGCCACGTGTCAATTTTTTTCCCCAAAACCACAAAAAAAAAAAAAATGGTTTAGATGGCGTTTTATCACAAATGCGAAGGTTGGATGGCGGTTTGCAATGAAAAATTGTTTGGATGGTAAATTGCAAAAACGGGCATAGTTCGGATGGCAAAAAATATTTATCCCTATTAAATATAAGAGAACAATTGCACATAAGGTGATTACAGTAAATTCAACAGTCATTGCACAAAACTTTAAGGAAATTAATCGGTAAATTCAATAATTATATATGGCTAAACATTGATTTGCCTCTGACCCTTTGGTCTATAAATTTGTACTAAATTATGAAACCATAACAAACTTCCACATTACAAGAAACTATAATGACCATCAAGAATAAACTATAATAAACTTTCATATTTCACTCTCTCTAAACACTTTAGCCTTTTCTCGATACTTAGATCAATTGATAGTAATGTTGTAGCCTGGTAATCAGGTTAAGGAGGAGGAGTAGTTGCGCTGCAAAACCTCCTTAAGGAGGAAAGACACATCAGGGCCTGTCCGTTGCGCGAGCCTACGTCTAGGGCATTTGACACCATGACTGGTAGGCATAATCATAGCAAGCATGCTCACAAAAACCAGAAGAAATTTTAATGTCACATATGCAAGAAGGTCTTGGGTAACTCACTAGAGCTCCTAGGATAACTTTGCAGGAGGTCTAAACTTCTGATGATGTGCTTCCATACTATGATTTTGTTCTCTTAAAGACCTCTCTTGTTTTCCAAACTCGTGTTTTCTCTTGTTCAATAGACCTCATACCTCTCTGTAATAGGTTTTAAAAAAAAAATCATATTTCATATTCAAAATTCTGTTCCAATAGGTTGAAATACAAGTTACCATTTCATGCCTATAAGGGGGAAGAAAAATTATAATTTTTTTTTCTTATATTAGTATACTAGAAAAGTGCACGTGTATAAATCAACTTTTTCCTTGAAACTATTTAAAACCATTTCTAAAAAATCAACAAATAAAAGATTTCATTTTCAGGTAGAAATATGCAAAGAAGTTCCATTTCTGTAATATTAAATTACATCAATCTATTGTGGCGAAGGCCACACGTGATACCTATATATCCGTAAACAGGATTTTTTTTTATCTAGTTATATTTCAACAAATGAAAACAATATATTTTGATATGAGCTTTTAATGCAAGTAAGACATCTTTATCAGTTTCAATATTAGTGATGACTGGGCTATAAGTAATGACAAGAGACTAAATAAAAAAGTGCATTGAGAATATGGATATGGCCATGAGCGAGTTTGATTTCAAAGGTGATAATGTAGGTTTGAAATGAAATGTGTTACAATTAAGTGCACAACCTACAAAAAAGTGATTTATAAAGAGATGATACATAATGTCTCAACCAAAATCTAACTATATCATATTAAATAAAAGAGAACAATTGCACATAGGTGATTACGGTAAGTACAATAGTCATTGCACATAACTTTAAGAAAATTAACCATTAAATTCAATAATTATATATGGCTAAACATTGATTTGCCTCTGACCCTTTGGTCTATAGTCTATACATTTGTAACAAATTAAGAAACTATAACAAACTTCCACATCACAAGAAACCATAATGACCAACCAGAATAAACTATAATAAACTACCATATTTCACTCCTTCTACACAGTTCAGCCTTTTCTCGATACTCAAATTAATTCATAGTAATATTGCAGCCTGGTAATCAGGTTGAGGAGGAGCACTTGCTGCTGCAAAACCTCCTTGAGGAGGAAAGGCGCATCAGAGCCTGTCCGTTGAGCGAGCCTGCGTCATTCGACACCATGACTGGTAGGCATAATCATAACAAGCAGGCTCACAAAAACCAGATAAAATTTTAATGTCACATATGCAAGAAGGTTTTGAATAACTCACTAGAGTTGCTATAGGATAACATTACAGAAGGTCTAAATTTCTGATGATATGCTTCCATACTATGATTTAGTCCTCTTAAAGACTTGTTCAATAGACCTCATACCTCTCTGTTATAGGTTTTCAAAAAAAATAAAAATAAAAATAAAAATCATAAGTCATATATAACACTGTGTTCCAACATGATGAATTAAAGTTTACCATTTCATACCTATAAGGGGGAAGAGAAATTATAATTTTTTTTCTTATATTAGTATACTAGAAAAGTGCATGTACATACTGTTTTCAAAGTATTTCGTTAAAAAATACAATATATGTAATGCCCCGGTTTTTCCATTTATGCATTATGCGTTATTATTATAATTTTCATATATTTTATTTTCATTAACTTACGTGAAATTTACGCGAATTAATTACTAATGTGATTAAATGCTCTTATATGTTTACTTGATCATTTCATAAATTGTGAACTTAATTCTATAACACGAAGGGGTTAAGTGATCTTTTGTGTAGAGATGAGACTTGTTGCATTAACTCAAATATTAGGGGGACTTATGTGCAAATTGTGGAGAGACACACATATTCATGCAAGACTTTAGTGTATATCATGTATCTCTTCCATTCCATTCCATTTCATTCAAGAGATAAAATTCCACACACTTTGACACACTCAATACCGGTATTTACACCAAGGAAGAGAAGGAGGATTTCACCATAACTCAAGCTAGATTTTAAGGAATTGTGGAGCTAGGATCATCAACATCTTCATATCTTCATTTCATCCTTTCTTCTTGGCTTCAAGGTATAACTTGGGAATTTGATGAATCTCTTGAGTTGTGATTGAGTAGGGTTTATGGAGTAATTAATGAATTCATGCATATTGGAGCTAGAAGCATGCTTAGGATTGAAAAGGAAGTGGAATTGCATGAAAATATTGAATTTCATGAAGGTTGGAAGCATGCATGTATATATGGGGTTTTATGGACCAATTCTTGAAGGGTTGATGCATATTTCATGTGTTGATTGATGTATAAGTGAAGTATAATGTGTATTTGATGTAACTAAGCGATTGCTATGGAGTGAGTTTGCTTTGGTTTGATGTTGATTGGCTTGGGAGCATTTTTCCCTCGAATCCCCTGTTTTCCCCTGTTATTTCTCGCCCAGCGGCTTCCCAAAGGCCCGTTTGGCCCCTTATTTCAAATCCTAAACGCCCGTTTCACTACCTAGAATTTCGTCCAGAGGCTTCCCAAACGCCCGTTTGGTCTCCTAGTTGTTTTTCCAAATGCCCGTTTGGCACTATTACAGCTTTTAGACCAATTTTCAAACGGGCGTTTCTCCCTCATACTAACTCCAAATGACCTGATTTTTAAACCGTTGGAAACCTCTTGAAGTCTAGAACAACCTCCAATTAGAATAACCTCATTATCTTTTGTCATTTGTGAGATGTAAACAATTCGTTTGGGTGTCGCTACTTTCCTGACAAATTTCATTCACCTAACTTTAAGCTTACGCCATTTTCGCCTCACTTTGAACTAGAAAACGAGCCATATACCATTTTAAAGGTATACTTGTTTAGTTTCATTCCAAATAAACAAAATCCAATTCCAATTTCTAGAACTTTAGATATTCCATTTTTCCACAGCATGTGCATTTTCGGGAATTGTCTATTTTTGCCAAACTTCATCAAAACCCTTCTTATTGCATTCCTTTCACTTCCTTGGCTCCCGTATGTGATTTATATAAGTTATATAATTGATTTATTGATAATTATGCTCCTATTTGATACTTTATTGGGAATTTAGACACATTCATGATATTTAATGATTATAAAGGCATGATTGACATTACATGACCTTGCCGTTCGTCTTAAATGGTTCATATGAGTCGAGTCTTATGTACACCTGTCTTTGTAGACAGATCATGGTCCCGGTGATGAGGAACACGCTCCGTAGGGTGCTTCCTTGCTTCTTTTGGTTGGTAGAGGTGAGGAATTACTAGATATATAGAACCCGTACAACCCCTACATGATGTTTTAGGCCAAAATGTATATATATATATATATATATATATATATATATATATATATATATATATCTTTCTCAAAACGTATCGTAATTGCAAATGATTTCGTGACCTATTGAAATATCGTGTTTTGGCGAGTAAGCATGTCATGTTCACTTGGGCCCGACGGTAGTGTATTGAGCCAACCGAGGAGGCAAGGGCTGACGGGTAACTCTTGCACTATCCTCACAACTTTGGGATGCCCCCTGAACCCACTAGGAGATTAGTGGAGGAAGGAGTCCCGGGCATAGGGACTCATGAACCCTATGCTCACCGTGATTGGGTGGTGGGGCCTTGCAATCCCACCATCACCGGAGGGAGAAGGAGATCGTGAAATTGCTACTTGTGCACTATAATTGACTGCATGATCACTTAACCGTTTATAACATAATCATGGTAATGTTCACTATTGGCGCAAGGTTGGAGAATTTCCCTCACTCGCCGGGCCACTGATTGAATTGAAATGAATTGATTGATTGATATTGTTAAATTGGATAGTTGAAGTCTCGGGCGAGATCTAGTTTATTATTGAACTTATATTATCCTTTTTATAAAACCTTACCCGAGACTATAACTTGCATGATATGTGCGCTAATATTTATTTATAAACCCCTCACTCAGTCGTTGGTAGACTGACACCTCAACATTTTCAGGTACTCACGGTCGTGTGCTAGGCGGGAGTCCGAGTTGTGTGTTTTATTCAGTTGGGTCTAGCACCGTCACATGTACCTTATTGATGCATATATAGATTGTTATGGTCTTTGGTACTTACGTATGTTACATTATGTTTTGGAAGATTTAAAGTGTATTTGTAAGTGATGAAGTTGAATTTGAAGAATGATAATGAAATGCATGTATATCCTATTCTCATGTTATTGTTTATGCATGGTTGTATCTAATTGAGGGTTAGTCCCGCCTAGCTAGTGGTTCCTTTTCTCTTGTTACCCGTTCGCTATAGTCTTAGTTCATGTACGGATTACTCATTTCGTATGTGGACTGAGCTATAGTGCGGGGGTGTGGCATCTCGGCGTTCCGGGTGCTACAATATAACAAACCATCTATTTATACATTTCATCTCTTCAAATTAACTTAGGATAATGAGAATATCGAACAGTGAAGATATATATTTTAGCCTATAAAGAAATGTCCAAATACTAATATAAAAAAAAAGTGCACGTACATTCCATGTGTAGACTATTTTCAAAATATTTCAGTAAAGAATTAGAACATACAAACCACTTATATGTACTAGAAAAGTGCACCACCACTCCACGTGAAACACTTTTCAATTTAGTAGTAGTCTAATGTTGATCGATACTCTATAGAAGTCACACGAATTGTAACGATTTTTTTCCACCCTTTAGCCAGTCTCCTTTGAAATGTGAGCCAATGGTTTGACATTGTTAGCTCTCAAATCCAAGGATCTTAAGCAACACAATTGGCTTAAATCTAGTGATAACTTTTCCCTTGAAACTATTTAAAACCATTTCTAAAAAATCAACAAATGAAAGATTCCATTTTTAGGTAAAAATATGCAAAGAAGTCCATTTTTATAATATTTCACTATCTCAGTCTATTGTGGCAAAAACCACACGTGACACCTATCTATCCGCAAACAGGATTTTTCATTGTCCAGTTATGTTTTAGCAAATGAAAACAATATATTTTGATATGAGCCTTTAATGCAATTAAGGCAACTTTATCGATTTCAATATTAGTGACGACTTGACTATAAATAATGGCAAGAGAGTAAATAAAAAGGTGCATTGGGAATACGGATGTGGCCATGAGCTAGTTTGATTTCAAAAGTGATGATGTAGGTTTGAAATGAAATATATTACAATTAAGTGCACAACCTATAAAAAGTGGTTTATAAAGAGATGATACGTAATGTTTCAACCAAAAGCTACTATATACTATTAAATAAAATAGTACAATAGCACATAAGGTGATTACAGGAAATTCAAAAGTCAATACACATAACTTTCAAGGAAATTAACAAGTCAATTTAATGTTTATATATGGCTAAACATTGATTTGCCACTGAACCTTTGGTTTATACATTTGTACCAAATTAAGAAAAGGGATAAATATTTTTTGCCATCCGAACTATAGGCCATTTGAAAATTGACCATCCAAACTATTTCGCCCCCGAAACCACCATCTAAACTTTTAATTCCTGACAAACCACCATCCCAAAGCGGTTTTGACTCTTTTTTCAGCGGTTTTGAATGTTTTAAGGGTAAATCTATGAAAAAATAACAAAGAGAGACAGATTTACATGTGTTAAAACATTCAAAACCGCTAAAAAAAGAGTCAAAACCGCTTTGGGATGGTGGTTTGTCAGGAATTAAAAGTTTAGATGGTGGTTTCGGGGGCAAAAAAGTTTGGATGGTGAATTGCCAAATGGCCTATAGTTCGGATGGCAAAAAATAATTATCTCTTAAGAAAAAATAAAAAACTTCCACATCATAAGAAACCATAATGATCATCCACAATAAACTATAATAAACTTCCATATTGTACTCTCTCTACACAATTCATCCTTTTATCGATACTCAGATAAATTGATAGTATGTTGTAGCCTGGTAATCAGGTTGAGGAGGAGGAGGAGTAGCTGCTGCAGAAACTCCTTGAAGAGGAAAGGCATATCAGAGCATGTCCGTTGTGCGGGCCCACGTCTAGGGTGTTTAACACTATGACTGGTAGGCATAATCATAACAAGCATGCTCACAAAAACAAGATGAAATTTGAATATCATATATGCAAGAAGGTCTTGGACAACTCACCAGAGCTCTACGGATACCATTACAGGAGGTTCTAAACTTCTGATGATGTGCTTCCATACTATGATTATGTCCTCTAAAGACCTCTCTTGTTTTCCAAACTTGCATTTTCTCTTGTTCTATGGAGCTTTGACCTCTCTGTTTTATGTTTTCAAAAAAAAATAAAAAAAATTACATATTTCATATTCAAAACCGTGTTCCAACATGATAAAATACTAGTTACCATTTCAAATCTATAAGGGGGAAGAGAACATATAATTTTGTTTTTCATTTATTAGTATACTAGAAAATTGCACATGCATACTATTTTCAAAGTATCTCGTTAAAAAATATAATATAATAAAAAACCATCAATTGATATATTTCATGTCTTTAAATTAACATAGGATAATGAGAATACCGAATAATAAAGATAAAAATGTCCAAATATTTGTATAAAAGAAAAGTGCACGTACATTCCGTGTGTAGATTATTTTCTAGATATTTCAGTAAAGAATTAGAACATAACAAACCACTTACCTATACTAGAAAGTGCACCACCACTCCATGTGAAACACTTCTCATATTAGTGGTGGTCTTGTCTTGATCTATACTTTATAGAAGTCACACGAATTGCGACGATCTTTTCCCATCCTTTTGCCAGTCTCCTTTGGAATTTGAGCCAAAGGTTTAACATTTGTAATTTAGAAAATTTTGAAATTTCTTTCGGAATCTGTCCACTGCACCAGTTAGCTCTCAATTCTAAGGATCTTAGGCAACACAATTGGCTTAAATCTAGCGACAACTTTTTCCATGAAACTATTTAAGACCATTTCTAAAAAATCAACAAATGAATTTTTTTTTTCTTGTAGAAGTACGCAAAGAAGTCCCATTTCTATAATTTTTCATTATGTCACTCTATTATGGCAAAGGCCACACGTGATACCTATCCATCCGCAGACAAGATTTTTCGTGTTCCAATTATGTTTCAGCAAATGAAAATAATATATTTTGATATGAGGTATCAATGCAAGTAAGACACCTTTGTCGATTTGAATATTAGTGATGACTGTGCTATAAGTAATGACAAAAGAGTAAATAAGAAAGTGCATTGGGAATATGGATGTGACCATGAGTGAGTATGATTTCTAAGGTGATAATGTAGATTCGAAATAAAACATGTTACAATTAAGTGCACAACCTATAAAAAGAAAGTTATAAAGAGATGATACATAATCAACTCATCCAAAATTTTACTATATATTATTAAATAAAAGTGAATAATAGCACATAAGGTGATTAAGGAAAATTCAAAAGTCAATACACATAACTTTAAGGAAATTAACAAGTCAATTCAATGTTTATTTATGGCTAAATATTGATTTGCCTTTGACCCTTTGGTCTATACGTTTGAACCAAATTAAGGAACTAGAACAAACTTCTACATCGCAAGAAACCATAATAACCATCCACAAGAAACTATAATAAACTTCTATATTTCATTCTTTCTACACACTTCAACCTTTTCTCGATACTCAAGTCAATCGATAACAATGTTGTAGCCTGATAATCAGCTTGAGGAGGATGAGCAGTAGCAGCTGTAGAACCTCCTTGAGGAGGAAAGATGCATCAGAGTCTGTCCGTTGTGCCAAACTACAACTAGGGCGTTCGACACTATAACTGATAAGCATAATCATAACAAGCATGCTCACTAAAACAAGATGGAATTTGAATGTCCCATATTCAAGAAGGACTTCCACAACTCCCCAAAGCTCAAAGGATACCTTTTCAGGAGGTTCTAAACTGCTGATGATGTGTTTCCATACTACGAATTCGTCCCCTTAAAGACTTGAGGTCCTTTTGGGATAACTGTTAGGAATAGTGCCCTAGAAAGCCGATTGTATATCCGCTTTGTGCTTTTCCTTATTGTAATCACATACAATCTTTGAATGAAATAACGAATTGAGGCAACACTTCTTTATATGCTCTTGTTTGGTATGCGTTTACTTTAGCCAAGGCCGACGCCATGTAGCTACAAGTGGGGTCAATTGACCCCACTCAAGAAAAAAAATTACTTAGGTATTTATGTATTTTTTATATGCTTTTATATTTTTTATTTTAAAAATAACTATTTTGACCCCATATAAAAATGAAAAAAATCGTATTGACCCTCTCAAATTTAAAATTATCTTATTTCTAATAGTTTTGGAATATTTGAAACACTAATTTCTGCTTAAATTAAATAGAAATAAGCTAGAATCGGTTTATAGATTATATGATTTTCTCTGAATTTATTTAAAATTCTATTTTGACAATAATATCCTGATTAAAACAATAATATTTCATTGCGTCTTCTCTTTTTCTATCCTTTATATCTTTTTCAAAAAGTCTCGTGACTAAAAAATATGCAATTACAAGGTAAATCTTCTCTTTTCTTAATTTTTATAAATTTATAAATAAAAGTACATATAGAATAATTCTATGTTTGATTAATTACAAATAATCTTATACAAAATTATAATAATTTTTATATTAATATAATACATAAATTATATTATAATACCCATAAATATTTCAAAATATTTCAGGGTAAATTAGTAACTTTAGAAAAGTTAAAAGTGATTATCCACTTTTGTTTTCACTTATTATTTTTCTGCTTCTCTTTTTTTTTTTCCCCAAACACTCGTTGCTTTTACAACTTTCACTTATGTTTTAACTTCTAGTTATGGAGTAGAATTTGTAAACATCCCTTTAAATATGGATGTATTTAGTACAAATAAAATATCATAGAGAATAATTATAAAATAAATATTTTAAATAAAGTATTTTATTTTTTAATAATATATATATTTTATTAATAGCTAAAATTTTAAAATAATTTGAAAATAAATATTTTAAATAAAGTATTTTATTTTTTAATAATATATTTTTCATATTAATAGTTAAATTATTTTGACCCCACTATTCCGTAATCCTGGAGTCGCCCCTGACTTTAGCTGTGCATGTATGAGAACTCCCCTATTCCTGATGACTTTAGGACTCTACCATTTAGGTGAAATGGTTCATGAAACGAGCCCTATATCACATAAGTCATGATTAGTAAAATACTCCAAGCCGATGAGTCCTACAGACAGTGGGAGTGTCAACCTGACTCCTCTAAGGCTTGCTTGTGGGATCACGCCCTTAAGAAGGACCACCTTGTTTCATGGAGGTGCAAAGTGTATAGTTGATACGTGCGTGATACATGAGGGTGCTTACTTTAATAAGTAAGTTCACAGAGGTGCCCCGTGTGAGACCATTCCTAAATGGGAAAGGAAGTTTCTATTTCAGGAAATAGAAACTTCCAGATTAGGAAATATCTCACGAGTCATTGATGTGATTAATTGATCCTTAGACTTGAGGTTCCTTGTCACTTTATGAGTTAACTCTGTAGTCTTAGGTATAAGCTTTAAAGGGTGTCGCCTTAGACAACTGATTCAAGGCTTATGCTGGGGCTGCACAAGTGATTCATGAAAGTGAATGAGAATCAAGAAAGGACCTACACTTGCATTTGCAAGGTGATCTCTTATTGTGTAAGTCATTCTTATGCCATATGGAGTCCTTGGCCAAGGCAGTAGATCAAGACATCAAGAAAAGGGTTTCTTGGATTGAGATTAAATGGATATGAAATGCACTTAGCTTTAAGACCGGATTATTAGGGTTCTGATTATTCCCTTGCCCTAGATCTTGGTTGAGAGATAGTAAGTGGGAGGATTGTATCTCACATGAATCAATGACTTAAAGGTTCTGTCGAATCCGAACATTCCAATTCAGCTAGGGGTTAAACACCTGTTGCTAGACTATGGTCGTTTAATATGTGGACTGATTAATTAACTAGTGAATTAATTAATTAGGGCCACTGCTAATTGAATTGAGAACCTAGAGGGTCACACACAACAACTTGGTTACATGAGTTGAGGCTTAAAAATGATTAAACGAGTTAATCGGGCCTAGAGGGTTCCACACGTGTGGGTCACGTGAGTGACACGTGTCCTTGTGACACGCGTCCCACACGTGTGAATATATATATATATTGTATATATATATTAAATAATTAAATGTGTTAATTATTTAATAGACTTTGGTTTAATTTTGAATTAAAAAGAAAGTCTTATTTTGGAGAAAATAATCTAGTTAATTAATTATGAATTAATTAATTAGATAAAAAATAAGTTATTTATTTTAAATAAATAAAGTATAAAATTATCCAAAAATAGTTTGGATATTTTTAGCTCTCTTGAAAGTTGATTTGAATTATAATTCAAAGTCAAAGTCAAAATTACTTGATGATCAAGTAATAGGAGAGAGAGAGACCAAAATCCTAGCCCATTAAGGACTAGGAATTTCGGCACTCCCCCTCTTATAAATAGGGGAGCTCGAGCTCCTCTAGGAGCGAATTGGCAATTCTTTTGGTTCATGTGTTGAACACCATCCTTTCTCCAAGATAAACGAAACCCTAGGTTAAGCCTGAACACTAACTAGAGAACTAGCATCCTTACTAGTTAAATTGTGATCAACTTGGTGGACTATCTCTAGAGAGCTTCAAGTTAGAAGTTTGAATATTCGAGCTTTGCCAAGGAGAGGGGATCAAGCCGCGAGAAGAGCGTTCTTGGGTGGCTTGAAACGCTTCAAGAAAGAATAAAAGAAAAGTAAGTTTTCGATCTTTACGAATTTGGTTACACGATTGCGAGTTCAAGGTCCTTTTGTTGGGAATTTTTTTTAAATTCCGCTGCTTTCTGATTTGTGTTTTCCAACAAGTGGTATCAGAGCCACCTCGTTAATCGTGTTTCTGATTCGTCTCAATTATACTGAATTTGGTAGAAATTCTTAGGCTTGATGCGATTGAGTATTTGTAATTGTTTTAGAAAGCCTGAATTACGAAACTGTATTTTTTCCTGAAAGTTTCTGAAAATTTGTTTTTGCAAAATTTAATTTTTTGAAAACTATTTTAGATTTGAAACTGTATAAACTGTTTTTGGATTTCTTGGATTGGTTTTGCTTTTGAACGAAAATACGAAACAAAATCCGGATTACGACGAACACGCGAAAGCCCGTGCGCGCCCGCCTGGCCTAGGCGCGCGCAGGGCAACCGCCCAGCACCTGCAACCGCTCGGGAGGCCTTCCGGGCGCGCCCCAGGGCGGCCGAGACTGGCCGCCCACCGCCGCCCGCAAGCATGCGGGAAGACCGCGCGCAGCAGCGCGCGCCTGTCGCACCGCATGCGCGCACCGCATGCGTGCGGTCTTCTCCGCGTACGGGTCCCGTTTTCGTGATCCGGCCTTTTCGTGTTTTGTGCAATCCAGTCCCAATTTTTATTTTTAATTTTAAAATTTTATTTTTGAATATTTATTTTAATTTTTGAATAAAACTTAAAATTGGGATTTTTGAGAAATTGAAACGGTTTATATTTTGGGAAAATACAATCTTTGATAAAATTATTAATTTTCAGAAATTAATTGGAATTTTATTTATTTTGGTAAATTGGGATTTATTGAAAACTGTTATAAATAAGACTCGCATCAAGTCGTGTTTTAAGTCATTAAGACTTGAAACGGGAATTTTAATTTATTGGCTAAATTTAAATTCTCGCAAAAACATGTTAGGTGATCATGGGGTTTAGACTTATGTATGGTTTTAATTTATGCACATGGATGGTTTAAATTGGGGTTGGAGCCCTATAGTTGCGTTTTTCAATTGAGGTTGGAGCCTCACTTATGTGCGTACTGTTATGTGATTTATTATGTGGCTTTCCATATTACTGTTTTTGAGGTCGGGGTATGCCCCGTGTAATTGTCTAAGGCCAATATGAAGATTGAGCCTTATTACTTTATGTCTTTTTCCTTTTATTGTAATTTGAGAGTAGAGATAGGTGGTGAGGTTTTATTTTCATTTTGGAGACAATGCACCCATGAAGTAAGATGGACCACATTCAAGTAACAAGGAGGCCATAAGTGAAGACCCCTCAAAATGTTAGGGAGGGGAATCTCAATTGTTAAATGTAATAGAGATAGGGCTCGTATTTTGTTACCGCTTTCCCTTATGTGATTTAAACTGTTTATGTGGCATGTATGTTAGAACTTGTGATTGTGGAGTGGCTCCCACATATCACGCATAAGATAGGTAGAACCCATGATCATTACATGTTAGTATCATGCTAGGACATGTTATCTGTTTATGTGCTTGTTTGAAATGCATTTAAGTGTACTTGCATTAATCAAGACTAATAAAATTGGATAACATATATGTTGGTGAGGTCGAATCGGACAACTCTCCGGTTGAGTCGAAAATTCCCATTAAATATTAAGCTAATTTCCAACAAATAGGTGTTTAATTCGAGATGCAAATTTTGAATTAAATTCCTAGCATTCCATCAATAGGTTTTAAGTTTAGTAAGTGAAGCTAGTTATTGTCCGCGAGTCGTGGGATAGCTAGTGGACCTTATTAGTTCTTAGTTACCTAATTGATCATTTTAAATGGTCAATATTTCGTGGTCAATTTTAGCAAGGGCGATGTCCGCGAGTCGTGGGTCGTTCGAACTAAGTTTTGGTCATGATCTTATGATTGATGGGTCTAGCTTAACGCCTAAGTAAATATGGATGTCGCACGAGTCGTGGGTCCATATTGAAAGATAGGTGATGCAAAAACAATTACTAAGAGTTCTAAAGGTGTTAGAATTGGTAAGTTGTACCTACCTAGGGTTGTTACTTAGAATGTCCGCGAGTCGTGGGTTCGAGGTAAAATGCCTAGGATCTTAGTACCCATTGGGAAACGTGTTCCTCTTAGATCTTTGAGAATTATAGATCTTTGAAAAACAGTGGGAGCTACATTAGATTAAAGACCTTATCTTTTGTATATCGTTATAATTCAGCATGCTCACTAGTTCTCTGTTTTACCATTTAGGTCGTAGATTCTGTGATTCTCTACGTGTTTTGAAATGGCAACCAAAAACCCTCTTGTATCGATCCTCGAGTCAAACAAGTTGACTGGTCCCAACTATTTTGATTGGCTGAGGAATCTAAAAATCATTTTAGATTCTGAGAAGAGAACTTATGTTCTCTTCGAAGGGGAGCCTAGTCCCGAAGGGGAGGCTCCCACTCGGGCCGAGCGGGACGCGATTCAGATGTGGAAGGATGATAATCTCCAAGCCCGTTGCCTTATGTTGGCTAACATGTCTTCGGACTTGCAAAGGCAACATGAGGCCATGGAATTCGCTTGGGAGATTTACGACCACTTAGAGCAACTTTACCGCCCTCATGAACGTGTTACAAGGTATAACACTTCAAAGGAATTTTTCCACTTGAGAATGAGGGAAGGTTCAAGTGTCCATGAATATGGACTCAAGTTTCTTGCCCTTACTGAGAAACTTGCCTCCATGGACATGCCACTGAAAGATGAGCTTTCAGTGGATTTGTTGCTAGCTTCGCTCCCACCATCATTCAACCCATTTGTCCTTAACTTCAACATGAATCATGCTGGTGCTACTGTAGCTGAGCTGATTAGTCAGCTTGTGACTGCTGAAAGCACGATCAAGAAGGACAATAAGGTTTTGATGTTGAATGCTCCATCTTCCTCTTCTGGGCCTTCTAAAGGTAAGGGCAAGAAAGCCCAAAAGAAGAAGAAGAAACCCCTTAGGCCCACTGGTGGCATTTCGAAGGGGAAGGCCCAAAAGAAGAAGCGTGATCAGAAAGAGGATGTTTGCTTCCATTGTGGCAAAGCGGGAAATTGGAGGAGAAACTGGCCAAAGTACAAGGCTACTCTAAAGAAAGGAATCTTTCTCGTTGAAGTAAATCTTTCTATTAATTCTAGTTCTTGGGTACTTGATACCGGTTGTGGAACTCATATCTGTAATGATGTACAGATGCTAAGTGAAGTCCAACAACTCAAAGAAGGAGAACGTGTCTTGAAGATCGACGATGGCTCAAATGTTGAAGCTCGAGCTTTAGGCACAATTAGATTAGATTTAGGTAGTTTTGAGTTAGTATTAAATAAAGTCCTTTATGTACCGAGCATTATTCGTAATATAATTTCTGTTCCAATTTTAGATTGTGAAGGTTATGAAACTTATATTAAGAATGGTAAATACTTTATCAAACGGAACAACTCTTCCGTTCACATCGGTACTCTAAGTAATGGACTTTACCTAACTCAAAATATCAATATTATGAATATACAACGAGAAACGAAGTGTAAGAGAGATGACAAAGTTTCAGCTCCCTTATGGCATGCTAGATTAGGACACATTTCCAAGAACAGAATTAGCAAGATAAACACTTTAGGATCATTCTCTGAAAATGATCTTAAGGAGTTGACTTCTTGCGAATCCTGTCTCAAAGGAAAAATGTCCAAAGTCCCTTTTAAAGGAACTGTGGAACGTGCCACTAAGGTTTTGGATTTGATCCATACTGATGTTTGTGGACCGCTTAGTGTAAGCACTAGAAACAATCATCAGTATTTCATAACCTTTACTGATGATTTTAGTCGGTATGGTTATGTATACTTAATGAAGTTTAAATCTGAAGCTTTTGAGAAATTCTTAGAATTTCAAAAGGAGTTTGAGAACCAAACTGGTCACAAGATCAAAGCACTTCGATCTGATCGAGGAGGCGAGTATCTTAGTGAAGAATTCCTTAATCATCTCAAAGATAATGGGATTATCTCTCAGTGACTCCTCCGGGAACTCCTCAGCTTAATGGAGTTTCTGAGAGAAGGAATCGAACCTTACTTGATATGGTTCGTTCAATGATGAGTTTCACTGACTTACCACCTTCTTTCTGGGGTTATGCCCTAGAAAGTGCAGCAAAGATTCTGAATCTAGTTCTCTCTAAGTCAGTCCCTAAAACGCCCTATGAAATGTGGCATGGTAAAATCCCTAGTTATTCTTACTTGAGAATTTGGGGTTGTCCTGCTTACGTGAAGAGGACAGTGGGAGATAAGTTAGAATCTCGTTCTAACTTATGCTACTTTGTAGGTTATCCTAAGGAATCCATAGGATATTACTTCTATGATCAATCTGAGCAAAAGGTGTTTGTTTACAGAAATGCCACTTTTCTTGAGGAACCGTTCCTTAAAGAAAAGAAAGGCAAGATCATAGAATTATAAGAAGTACAAAGTGATCCCACACCACCCACTGAAGAAACGTCCCCTACTGATCAACCACAACCAATCACGAATTTTGATACATATGAAAATCCTTCTCTAAGGCGTTCTGAACGCACTCCTAGACATCCGGAGAGATGGTATGGATTCTTCCATGAAATCTCTCAAAAGGATAATGATCCTTTAACACATGAGGAGGCACTTTCAGATTCTGACTCTGAACAGTGGATAGAAGCTATGAAATCCGAATTGGACTCCATGAACTCCAACCAAGTTTGGACCTTGGTAGATTTGCCTGATGGGGTCAAACCCATAGGTTGCAAATGTATCTTTAAGAGAAAGCTTGGAGTTGATGGAAGCATTGCAGCCTACAAAGCAAGACTGGTTCCAAAAGGATTCACTCAAAGACCCGGCGAGGACTTTGATGAAACTTTTTCGCCAGTTGCAATGCAAAAGTCTATTCGGATCATGCTTGCCATTGCTGCATATTATGACTATGAGATATGGCAAATGGATGTGAAAACTGCCTTTCTCAATGGTGACATTGACAAAGACATTTATATGGAGCAACCCATAGGTTTCACATTCAGTGGGAGTGAGCAAAAGGTTTGCAAACTCCAAAGATCAATCTATGGATTGAAACAGGCTTCTAGGAATTGGAACATTCGATTTGATGAATCAGTCAAAGCGTTTGGCTTCATTCAAATTTCGAATGAGTCTTGTGTGTATAGAAAGGAATTGGAGACCTCACTGCAATTCTTAGTACTTTATGTTGATGACATCCTTCTTATTGGGAATTCGAAGGATGACATGAAAGTAACTAAGTTATGGTTATCGAACCAATTCGAGATGAAAGATCTTGGTGATGCGTCCTATATCCTTGGAATTAAAATCTATAGAGATAGATCTAGAAGGTTAATAGGACTATCACAATCGATGTACATTGACAAAGTATTGAAGAGATTCAATATGGAGTCAGCAAAGGTTAAGAACCTTCCTATGAGTGTAGGAACATGTCTTTCAAAGAAGATGTGTCCTAAGACTAACCTTGAGAAGGAAAGAATGACTCATACACCTTATGCATCAGCAATAGGTAGCATAATGTATGCAATGTTATGTACTCGACCGGATGTGGCTTATGCACTTAGTGTAACAAGTCGTTTCCAATCTGACCCTGGAGATGGTCACTGGGCTGCCGTGAAGAATATTCTTAAGTACTTGAAAAGTACTAAAGATTTATTCTTAGTTTACGGAGGTCAGAAAGATCTTACTGTCGAAGGATACTGCGATGCAAGCTTTGCATCTGACTCAGATGATTTTAAGTCAATGTCAGGATACATTTTCTGCCTAAACGGCGGAGCAGTGAGTTGGAAGAGTTCCAAGCAAACTACCACTGCAGATTCGACCACTGAGACCGAATACTTAGCTGCAAATGATGCAGCTAAGGAAGGTGTTTGGATTAGAAACTTCATTCAAGAGTTGAATGTTGTTCCTAGCATGAAATACCCCATTACTGTGTTTTGTGACAACACTGGGGCGGTTGCTCAAGCAAGAGAACCAAGATCTCGCCAACGGACCAAGCACATTATGAGGAAGTATCACCTAATCCGTGATATTATCAAAAGAGGAGATGTGCAAATTGAGAGGGTCACATCAGCAGAGAACGTGGCAGATCCACTTACTAAACCCCTTAGTCGAGAAGCTTTCCAAGGTCATCTTCAGAAGATGGGACTTAGAGTAGCTTTAGAATGGCTTTGACGGGCAAGTGGGAGATTGTTAGGAATAGTGCCCTAGAAAGCCGATTGTATATCTGCTTTGTGCTTTTCCTTATTGTAATCACAGACAATCTTTGAATGAAATAACGAATTGAGGCAACACTTCTTTATATGCTCTTGTTTGGTATGCGTTTACTTTAGCTGTGCATGTATGAGAACTCCCCTAATCCTGATGACTTTAGGACTCTAGCATTTAGGTGAAATGGTTTATGAAACGAGCCCTATATCACATAAGTCATGATTAGTAAAATACTCCAAGCCGATGAGTCCTACAGACAGTGGGAGTGTCAACCTGACTCCTCTAAGGCTTGCTTGTGGGATCACGCCCTTAAGAAGGACCACCTTGTTTCATGGAGGTGCAAAGTGTATAGTTGATACATGCGTGATACATGAGGGTGCTTACTTTAATAAGTAAGTTGACTGAGGTGCCCCGTGTGAGAACATTCCTAAATGGGAAATGAAGTTTCTATTTCAGGAAATAGAAACTTCCAGATTAGGAAATATCTCACGAGTCATTGATGTGATTAATTGATCCTTAGACTTGAGGTTCCTTGTCACTTTATGAGTTAACTCTGTAGTCTTAGGTATAAGCTTTAAAGGGTGTCGCCTTAGACAACTGATTCAAGGCTTATGCTGGGGCTGCACAAGTGATTCATGAAAGTGAATGAGAATCACGAAAGGACCTACACTTGCATTTGCAAGGTGATCTCTTATTGTGTAAGTCATTCATATGCCATATGGAGTCCTTGGCCAAGGCAGTAGATCAAGACATCAAGAAAAGGGTTTCTTGGATTGAGATTAAATGGATATGAAATGCACTTAGCTTTAAGACCGGATTATTAGGGTTCTGATTATTCCCTTGCCCTAGATCTTGGTTGAGAGATAGTAAGTGGGAGGATTGTATCTCACATGAATCAATGACTTAAAGGTTCTGTCGAATCCGAACATTCCAATTCAGCTAGGGGTTAAACACCTGTTGCTAGACTATGGTCGTTTAATATGTGGACTGATTAATTAATTAGTGAATTAATTAATTAGGGCCACTGCTAATTGAATTGAGAACCTAGAGGGTCACACACAACAACTTGGTTACATGAGTTGAGGCTTAAAAATGATTAAACGAGTTAATCGGGCCTAGAGGGTTCCACACGTGTGGGTCACGTGAGTGACACGTGTCCTTGTGACACGTGTCCCACACGTGTGAATATATATATATATTGTATATATATATTAAATAATTAAATGTGTTAATTATTTAATAGACTTTGGTTTAATTTGGAATTAAAAAGAAAGTCTTATTTTGGAGAAAATAATCTAGTTAATTAATTATGAATTAATTAATTAGATAAAAAATAAGTTATTTATTTTAAATAAATAAAGTATAAAATTATCCAAAATTAGTTTGGATATTTTTAGCTCTCTTGAAAGTTGATTTGAATTATAATTCAAAGTCAAAGTCAAAATTACTTGATGATCAAGTAATAGGAGAGAGAGAGACCAAAATCCTAGCCCATTAAGGACTAGGAATTTCGGCACTCCCCCTCTTATAAATAGGGGAGCTCGAGCTCCTCTAGGAGCGAATTGGCTGGCAATTCTTTTGGTTCATGTGTTGAACACCATCCTTTCTCCAAGATAAACGAAACCCTAGGTTAAGCCTAAACACTAACTAGAGAACTAGCATCCTTACTAGTTAGATTGTGATCAAGTTGGTGGACTATCTCTAGAGAGCTTCAAGTTAGAAGTTTGAAGATTCGAGCTTTGCCAAAGAGAGGGGATCAAGCCGCGAGAAGAGCGTTCTTGGGTGGCTTGAAACGCTTCAAGAAAGAATAAAAGAAAAGTAAGTTTTCGATCTTTACGAATTTGGTTACACGATTGCGAGTTCAAGGTCCTTTTGTTGGGAATTTTTTTTTAAATTCCGCTGCTTTCTGATTCGTGTTTTCCAACAATAACTTGAGCTCGAGGATTTGAATTCGAATTCTGATTTTGCCATTAGATTCATTTCAAAGATTTGAATCCAACGGAACTAGCCTCGCCTTTTTCTGAAGTCGTTTGAACCCTCCTTGCTTTAAAATCCGATCCAATTAGAGCGAATACTTTCGAACCGACCCATTTCTTGGACCCAACCCGTTTCCCTCCCCATTGTGAAATGTTGCAGCCACGGTAAAGGAGGGAGAAGGAAGAAACCCAAGCCATGGCCATTTTCATCCTTAACTGCTCAAATTCTTCATCATCCTTCCCTTCTCCGACGATTCGAGGTAAAATTCTCACGCCTCTCGTCATGAGTTTTCTTCTCATACCAACATTTTGTTTTTTAATCCATGATTTGGTTGCTCATGAAGAAGATGATGAATAGTGCTTTTATGTGAAAAATTGCAAGAATGGCATGATACTTGAATCATTTGTTCCCATTGTGACATATATGATTGTTAACATGTATATTGATGCATTTATAATGTTATTTTCCTTGATTGTTAGGATATTCAAGAAACCCATTATATGAGCTTGAATGTGCATTAATGGAGACATGTTTAATCCTTTATTTTTTGCCCAAATTATGTGCCTAAGTGTTTAAGCATGCTTTAGAGGTTCCAATTCATGAATTAGACTTGAGTTTTATTGGTTGTTGCTTGCATTATGTTGCCTTGCTCTGCTTTGCCTTTCGTTCAGCCATGCAAATGGCTGGATTTGGAGCTTCTTTGCTGCCTTGAGTCACCCCTGTGGCTGGTTTTTTTACCTTGGAGGGGTTCATCCCCGTGACTGGGTTGGGGCTGAACTCCTGGACTCAGTCACCCCCATGACTGAGGATGCACTGGAAAATGGACATGATCGTTACTCATTCAAATGATCTCGTATTGAGCTGAAATTTTAACACAATCAACCTCTTTAAGTATAAAACACTCTCCTTTTTATGGCTTGTCAATATCTTTTTTGGTTTGTGAGTTATAACCATTCTAAAATTGTGTCGCCACTTCATTGATATCCTGCTTTCATTCGAATTCAAACCTACACCATTTTCGGACTATTTTGAATCACAATTTGAGTCATGCGCTTTTGGAAAGACCTGTATGTCTAGTTTATTTTCCAACAAACAAAACTCAATTTGAATTTTGGAAACTCAAGATATGCCCCTTTTTTTTACAGCTTGTGCAATTTGGAAAACTTTCAGCTTTAGCCCCATCTCACTCAGAACCCCATTCTCGTGTTTTTATTCCGCTTTACTTGTACCTTTCTACCCCCGAACTTGTTGATAAGTTGTTATATCATGCTTTAGTGTCTGTATTTGATCTTTTATGCAACTTAAGTGGCTTGAGTTATGTGAATTTCGTACACGAATCACATGTGCACCTTGTTATATGTTTAGATGTTGTGCTAGGCATTGATTGTGCACATGAACGTCTTCTTAACATATTATATGCTTATAAATTGATATGTTATGATATGTGATGTCTTTTATTTTTATAAAATAGGTTGTATGGACGTGATTGCATCTCTTGCATACATAAGCATTCGTCGTGCGTCTATATAGTTCATTCTTGAACCTAAGCCTTTCGTTGTGTTTAGTTTGTATAGGGCACCCGGGGTGGTGACCTACTACTCGTGAAGGTTTTGGGATGGACCAATCGTCTTGTTTACGGCTTCGTCGGTGTAAGGTGAGTTTAGGATTATAGTTATTGACCCGAACTTATATGCTCGGTTTTTAATGCATGCGATTTATTAAGCCTTAAGTATATGTAGATACGTGCAAAATATGTATTTTATGACTTAGCCTTACGCCTTAAAGTATCATACGCTATGTACAGACCTATGTATGCTCGTTTTTGGTTTGTTGAACTTTGGCAATGTTAAGTTATGCTCCAAACCGTGTGCCTCTTCCGAGCCATGCACCTTGTTGGAGGGAAAATCCATGAAGTGACACGGGGAGGTAAGTAGATTGTTATGCAGTTCACGTTTGCTTTCATTCTCGCAGCTCATATACCAGGTTGAGGATCCATATCAATATAAATTCTAAGTGGTTGCTCGAAGCCCGCTCAAGCACACAACAGTCGGATTATCGACTCGATCAAATACAAAAATCACATTTTTTTTTATAGAAAATTTGCACAATCCGAGCATATAATACGATTGCCCGTTATAAGGTTTCTTGTACAAAATTTGAAAACATAAAATTTTATATAACACGGGGTTCTTTACGCGAATTTCAAATAAAACAAGGGATTTTGATGGATATACCTCTATAATATAATATCTATCTCTTGATTGTCAATACATTAACGTGTAACATAAAGTACCACAAATTTTTAATTTTTATTATTTTATAGATTTTATTCTGCGTATTCCTACTGAAAGAATTTAATATTGTCCGGGAAATAAATTTATCTATAAAATACCTTGTGCCGAATTTCAACAAATTTTACATACAAATAATGGACTAATGGTTATGAAAGAGGTAATAGGAGTCGATCCAAATGGATAAAGGGTTTTTTTTTCCAAGATAAGGACCGGGTTTGAATCCTTTAGGTACTTAGGAGTGTGTTTAAGGGGAAAAAAAGTAATGGTTATCAAAGTAAATGCCAAGTATACTAGATAAATCCTTATATTCTCGAACTATTTATGCACTACCAGGAATTGATCTAAGGGAACTAAGTTATAATATTGTGGCACCAATGTTTACATGCTTGTATCTTTCCATGGGGTGGGGATAATGTTTATGCGTTACGTGGGAGCTTCTAAGTTGCCCACAAACTGCTCGACGAAATTTCTCAAAGAGTTGCTTGGAGAAGGCTGGATTTTAGGTACACACATTGTTCGCCTTTTGCTTTGTATGCACCGTTTTTCATGTATAGAGTGATGATACAGCAATCTGTTGGATAAACAATTACATTAGTTGAACTGTGTTGAGCTTGATCAGAACTAATTCTTCTATAGAGGGTCTGGTTTTTACAGCTGAAAGCCTGAAATTAAAGGTGTCTTGAAGCTCTTGATGATATATTGAAAACCTTACAGATTGACATACAACTTATAGTGCGGCAGAACTTACATATTAAAGAATTGAAATACATATACGCAAGAACGAAGTACCGTATCTTCTTATTTTCTGTCGTGTGTAATAAACATTCTGAAAAACATTTACTTGGTGAATTTGACATCAGGGTTTCTTATAGGTTTGAGCCACATATCAGCCATTATGCGTGACGAGATGCTCCAAAGAAGATCCGGTCCCTTAGAGCCAACACGTCTTCCCTTCTTTGCTCCCTTCACGATCCCACATGCCATCAGCCATTGCAATGCTGTGAGTCTCTGTCTCTCAGCATCCCACACATGCTTGTTTCCCGAACTAAACACTTTCACCCCTCCAACTTGCATGCTTGCCACTTTATATCTCCTCTCCTCATTATAAGCTGATTTCTGCTTCACAGAAGTTGCATGAATTAATGCTATCACAGGACTCCCCACTGCCTCATACTGCCTAACTGGATCCCTTAACTGGACCACAACAGAAATGGTCACATCATCCTCTTTTACCCAATCCTCAACTAGAGAAGCAGAAGCCAATAAGTGATTGTATACTTTCCCATTAGCTGCAGTTATTTTTGCATCGAGTGGGGAAACGTCGAACGGAGCCTCTTCTTCAGACATATCTGCTTGAATCTTGAGAGCTTCCATTGCCATACTCTCAATCTTCTGCATTGAGAAAGGTACGATCTCGTCGATCATCAATGGCTCTTCACTCACATTCCATATCCCGGTTGAGACCCTGTCCTTTCTGCCACTGTTCATTGCAATAACCATTGACTTGACAGCCGTCACTGTGCGGGCAGCGCTCGAGGTGGCGACTTCTTTGTTCCTTCCCTGTATTATAGCCGAAGCCATGCCTTCAAAAGCTATCTGCTCTGCTGTTTTTCCATGCAGATCATCCATAGGCATTAAGGAAAATATCTCCGAGGTTAGCTCTCCAACACCCATGGCTGCCATTTTCTGGAAAAGCTCGAAACCAGTCTTTTTTGATTGAAGTACCATTGGCTTTGACATCTGCATGGCCAGTTTTGGTGTGTCTTTGCGTGCTACCACAATATCCAAAGGATTCATTGCTGCTAAATAACCCCCATTTCTGGTTTGGACAACACAACCCAATCCCTTCCCCAGGTCAGGTAAATAAACTTCGGTTTCTGTCTCGTCCATATTTTCGTTGCTGTCATTAAGATGACGGATATCATCATCATTGCCATTGCTAAAGAGTAGGTTTTCGCCTTCTGCATCCTCAAGCATTTGGAGAAATTCTCTTGTTACTTTATCTTCATCAGCATCTAATATCTGTGATGATGTTTCTTCATCTGCTTTGATTTCTTTCTCCTCCCCCATCATAGATTCTAGAGCTTTTATCTGCTGAGCTATCGAATCAAGCTCAGTCATTCTTGTCACGTGGGCTTGATCCTGAACAACAACTTCCTTGACAACTTCACTCGTCTCTGAATTTGAAATTTCTTCCTCTTGTTGTTGTTCTTCCTTATCTTGGATCTCGATTCCTTTGTCCTCAACTTCAAAGTCGAGTTCATTATCATCTATCTTCGTCTCTGGTTCCTCAGACTTCTTCGACGGAGGTGGCTCGTCAAGATTAAGCTCATCAATCCTTTGAATATCCGACGGCCCTCCTTTCTCCAATGGAGTCCATGCTTCTCTGCTCGATATTTTCGGGCTAGGAACACTAAACGACGTTTTTGACTGCTTTCTTGCAACAGAAGGTGAATTTCTTGCTTTTCCCGTTTTATCCTGACTGTATATTCCGGCGCCCCCATCTTTCTCCATAATCTGAAACCCAAGCTTCAAAACAAGCTCACCTCCCTTAGCTTTCCCCAAAAGATCATAACTCACATCCCATTGTCTAACTCTAGTACCTTCCAAATTCTTTTCAATCGATTCCTGAATCAAACCACTTAAATCCACACCCGGTTTCCCAAAATCCAGCTCCTCAGCATCAACAGCAAGGACATATATTAAAAACGGGCGTGGCTCCAGTTTCATCTTGTTCGTCCCACTTGCAGGAGTGTAATAAACATGACACCTTATGAAGAGTGTCTCTTCAAAATCAGCACCTCCATCCGAAACCCTGGAAGGCATCGTCTGGACGGTGCCATCTTTGTTCTCTTTCTTCCTAACACAAACAGATAAACGGAGCCCGTTCATGGAAGCAGGAAGACCCTGAACTGCAACAACTTCAACAGAGAACAAGCAGCTCAGCTTCGGCATGCCTATGTGTGTTAGTGCACGAATTGGCTTCCAACTCCAAATCCCTTTTTTTTCTGTTACCTGCTCGTCTACAAACTTGTTCTTGCTCTCTTTAGGTCTTTGGCCCCCTCTCTGTTCGGTTTCTTCTGCTTCAAGCTTCGATTTGGAGCGCCACGGCGATAAGGACAAGCGCCTTGTTCTCGGTTTCGGGTTGAGGGCAATGCCATCTTTTTCATTGTCTCCGCCTGAGATTGGAGGGATTGCACTTCGTGGGAGGGCAAGAGAGGCGGTTCTCCGTGTCGTCGTTGCTGTAGTGTGGGTTTGGAACAGTGTCTGACTGAGTTCCTCGAGTTCTTGCAATATTTGGGTGTTGGAGTTTTTTTTGCCTGTGTAATCTAATGCCATGTTTCAGGATTGCAAAACTTGAGGTTTGAAAAAATTCTGTTCTTCCTAAATATTTTGCAGGTTAGGGAAGGGAATATGATTATGGAAGAGTAAGGCCTTCTTTAAGGTCAGAAAGATGTGCAAATGAAGGTGAAACATTCTGAACCATGAATTCTGTTTCTGGCTTACATGTTAAGGATAAGGCAAATCTCTCTCCTCTCTCTCTCTCTCTCTCTCTCTGTGAAAGAGACAGGATAAGAGAATGGGAGGTGGATACATAGTAGCAGAATTTTTGCTGGAATTGTTGTTGACTCTTGCTAATATTTTGCATGGCTGCATTCTACCAACCTTTTGGCCTAAAGATTTAAGAGAAGTGATCATTAATTAGGTGTTGGCTACTAAAGCAGAGTAGTTAGTTTACCAAAGGAGGAAAACTGGAAAGGGGAAACAAAGCAGAGAAACAGTTAATTTGTGTCATTTTTTCTGCTTAATTTGTGAATGGTATTTGTTTTTCTTTCTCCAATAATTGTTTGTGCATATTTTGTCAATAAGTGGGAATATATATGTATATATACAGACAGGGTTTGAATTTCTCAATAAATGTTGTCAATTTTCTTGTGCCCATCAAGGATATGGTACCAAACTTACCAGTCCCACTCTTCATTCTTTACTGCAATTTTCTGTTATTTGAAAAATGCCTTATTGCATTGAAGTTTAAAAGGTTTTCTG
Source organism: Lantana camara (assembly GCA_037501455.1). Taxonomy (NCBI): domain Eukaryota; kingdom Viridiplantae; phylum Streptophyta; class Magnoliopsida; order Lamiales; family Verbenaceae; genus Lantana; species Lantana camara. The sequence goes on along the minus strand of CM074859.1, from coordinate 93,398,773 downwards.
ATTTTTTTTCCCCTCTAACGAGATGTGTTTGTATCGAATCAAATTAATTATAATGATAAATGTATAATGTTTGTTAGTTAATTAATCGTTATTTTGGACTTTTTTACTAATTACACAATTAGTGTAAAATATTCTTTTCCTTATTATATTAAGTTGAACGAACCAGATTTTGATTTGAATTTGTTGAAATCACGATTCTCATACTTGGAAAACGTATTCACTGATGGATTGAGTTTATATTCTTGATCACCTAGCAAAATAATTGTAATTAGGTTTTTATGAATAATGATGAGGCTAAAAAGATTACATAATTCTCATCGTCTATGTAAAAGAATACATTATAAATAAAATTACAAGATATGGATCAGACTTATGTATAAGTGGTGTAATTCTCTGATTTGATCGCTCAAAATTTAGGCATATACAATTATCGTAAAATTTATGCATACAGCATATACAATTGTGATAGTAGATATTAATGGGAGCTATATGCACCAAACTGACTTATATTATAGAAAATTTTGTATTGTTTAAATTTTGTACGGAAAACCTTATGTTGGGCAGTTGCATTGTAACACCCCGATTTTTCATTTGTACAAATATGCCATATGTGTTTATAAATTGTGCAATTAAATTATTTAATTATGTGATTAATTATTTATGAGTGTTTTAAATATTAAATTTTAATATAAATTGTTATTATTTTATTTTATAATTTTATTTCGTTAATTAATTTATGGGGGAGTTATTAAACAGGACCAATAATGGTCAAAAGTTATCCTAAACACCCTAGTTTGAAAAATCTATGTTTGAGGTCAACAATACACAATATATTTTTCCTAAACCCCCTAATCACCTAAAAAGGCTGGGTTGCCCTTACGTTTTTCCTAGCGCCAGTCCAAATTTGCTTCCTCCAAACCTCTGCTTTACTAAGTCTCACCAGCCCCCATCAGAGTCTTCTTTTGCAAGCTTGCTTTGCGTGATTGGTGCCGTAATTTTCATCTGGCGACGGAGACCAGGATAGTAAAACATATCAAGGAAGTGTATGAGACCTTTTGCCGTTCTAGATTTGAATCTTTGATGTTGTATTCTTTCCTGTTCTATTTGCATTTCATTTCCATTTTGGTTTATATTTGCAATGTTTAGCTGGAAATGGTATTGATGCCAACTAACGCTTCAATGATTGTTAATGGGCAGATTATCTTGTTAAGATGTTTAATTCGACATCGTCGGTGCAGAATGAGTCGAGGCTGTTCTGTTATTGTGGTGTCCCAGCCTGTGTTTTCACTTCTAAGACTTCCAGAAATCCTTATCGGAGGTTTGCTAAATGTTACAAGGGAACTTGTCGCTTGTGGGTGTGGATCGATCCAGAACCCACCCCTGAAATGAGAGCACTTTTTGCCAGCTACGACAAGAAGATCGTTGTCCGGGATGCTGAAATCAGACTTCTGAAGTTGAAGTTAAAATTTATGGCAGCTCTTCTTCTTGTCTCATGGATAGCCTTCCTAGTACGATCATTTATTTGATTATGGGTGATTCTTCATTTTTGGTAGTATGGTCACCCTCGGTTGTAATCCTACATTTAAACAAGCATGTAAATATTTTGCAGTGTATATTCGGTTGTTTATTTTCTGCTTTGGCGAATGGGGAGAACCTGTGGTCGTCGAATTAAAAGATGAAAACTCGTAATTAAAAGTTGGGTTTGTCGAGTTAGGCTATGAAAAAGTTTTAATTAAAAGCTGGGTTTGTAGAGTTAGGCCATGAATATTCGGAATTAAAATCTGGGTTTGTCTAGTTAGGCTATGAGAATCGTAATTAAAAGGTGAATTTGTAGAGATCGGTGAGATCTAAAAAATGGGAAAAAAATGGGGATTTGATGATCGACCATTACAGAAAATGGGGAAAAAATGGGGAGCATCTTTGCACAGATCGGTGAGATCTAAATCGTTCATAGATGATCGACCATTACAGATCTGTAGAAGTGGGGATTTGATGCCTGGCAGCCCACTGTCACCTTTAAAAGCAGTAAGTTCACCCCCTTATTGGTTTAGCTGTCACCGATTGTGTATAGATGCTCCCATGTTTATTTTCTTACCCATTTGAATTTGTTGCAGATGGAAAAAAGGGAGCATCTATACACAGATCTGTGAGAGCTAAACAAATACATAGATGATTTAGCATAAGAGATCTGAAGAAGTGGGGAGTTGGTGTTGAATATAAAGGAGACCATCTGTAATCACATCGCCTTAGGTAATGGGGGAATTAAATGCCGGGAGTTGGAGAGTCCCGCCTTGGAATACTAAAAGCAGGGTTAAAAATGCATAATTGAAGTCATGGTTTGTCCAGAGAAACTGTAATAATGCGTAATTGGATGGGGACTTTGTCCAGTGAAACTGGAATAATGCGTAATTAGATGTTGGACTTAGTCAAGTGAAACAGTAATAATGCGTAATTAGATGGGTGAAGTGTCAAGTGAAACTGTAATAATGCGTAATTGGATGGGGACTTTGTCGAGTGAAACTGGAATAATGCGTAATTGGATAGGGACTTTGTCAAGTGAAACGGTAATAATGCGTAATTGGATGGGGACTTTGTCGAGTGAAACTGGAATAATGCGTAATTGGATGGGGACTTTGTCCAGTGAAACTGGAATAATGCGTAATTGGATGGGGACTTTGTCCAGTGAAACTGGAATAATGTGTAATTGGATGTTGGACTTGTCAAGTGAAACTGTAATAATGCGTAATTGGATGGGTGAAGTGTCAAGTGAAACTGAAATAATGCGTAATTGGATGTTGGACTTGTCAAGTGAAACTGTAATAATGCGTAATTGGATGGGGACTTTGTCCAGTGAAACTGGAATAATGCGTAATTGGATGGGGACTTTGTCGAGTGAAACTGGAATAATGCGTAATTGGATAGGGACTTTGTAACACCCCGGAGCGAAGGGCGCCACATCCCCCGCACCATAACCCAACACGTGAAGCGAAATGGGAACTCCGTCCACGTATCAAGCCACGGGGAACGGGTGACAAACAAAAATCCAACCTAAGCTAGGCGGTCTAGACCCTACTCAGAGCGCGCAAAACAAAATCGCGGAAGCCAATAAATAAAAACTTATAGCATGCAAGCACAAATCATATCGTGTTCTCCACATAATACTCATACAACCGTAGATACAAAACAATTATACAAAACTGAATCCCAGGACAGAACTAAGTAGCCAAATTAATACATATTTCAAAACTAACAAATTGCGTAAAATAAACGAAGTACAATGCATGAGACTCAAGCTCTCCCAAAACCAAGACTCAAAGACAACCGCCTAGCTTCAACTCCCACAAAACGAGTACCTGCAACCTCAAATCAAAGGGGGAAAAAGATAGAAATAACGAGGGTCAGTCCTAGAGACTGGTGAGGGGGCTAACACACGCACCCATACATATACGTAATAACAAAGCATAAACAAAGCTGAAAGGATTCAAGAACCGGGTGTGGTTTTTTGCAATCTAAGACATTTTCCACGTGATACCATATATAAGGAAAGGAGTTTAAGGCCAAGAGCCCAAAATTATCCAACTTTTACAATTTAAAAGCCACTCCCGTTTCATAACCATACACTAAATTATAAACTTACCAACTCGGAGAGTTCACGCTTATCACACACACTTGCTCCAAGCATAAACAGAAACAAAACTCATAAACAATCCCACCACCACACCATTGGGGGAGAGAGGTGCCCCTCTCAACCCTCCACAGAACGAAACTTGTGAACCGGAGGATCTCGCCCGGTTCCTTCGACGGCCAACCTTAAAGTGCTTCGTCGGCATAGGAGAACTAAGTCTCCCGTAAATGGAGTCGTGTTGATGAGAGAGCCCGACGACCCCATGGCCGACCCGAGATCATATACCACTTCTCCGGGGCCCACACACATATCAAAACCAATAGAAAATCGGAGACTTGCTTGAATCCGATACAAACGAAACAAAGCTTAAACTTATCACACTTACCAGACGAAACTTATACTCACACACCCTCTTATCAAAGCTTATCAAAACAAACGAAAATAGAGCTTATATACTTATAAAAGTGTTTTCACAGCCTCTTGACAAACGGGACAAAACCCACAAAATACATATCAAAACACATATCTATATATATATACATATATGTATCGCATGCGGGTTCGAAATACAAATAGGGTTTTAGGTCATCATAACTAAAAGGAAAGAAAACCTCACCTGGACGACCAATCCGAACAAAACGGATCAAAAGGAGTCAAACGAACCACTTCCTCACATCGGAACGAACCTAAGAGCAAAGCAAAGAGCAAGAGGCAACTTAGACTCAAAATGAACCATATTGACGCTCGGCAAATGCATATGAATGCGAGTGATGCTTATGAAGCTTAACAAATTGACCAATAGTGCATACGAGTTCATATTAATGCATAAGTTTCATAAATCATATCAAACGGATTCACAGATTTCATATAACGATCATACCGTACTATACAACATGTTATCAAAGCATTCATAACATAGAAGGAGCAAAGGATGATCATGCAAGGCATATAAACGAGGCATGAAGTCATAAGTACACGTTACAGGAGCATATCGCACATATGCAGTCATAATTCAAAAACGAGCAAACCAATGAAGCCATAGATTCATATTACACAAGTTAACACATAATACATTAAACTAATAATGCATATAGGGCACAAACGGGACAAGAAAAAGCAACGAAAAGTAAGGGAACGGAAAAGAGTTACACTTAAAAATCAAACCGAGGGGAATGACACGCCCATGTCATCCCAGAAGCCTAAACTGAGACACCCCCGTGTCTCAGTACAGGAGGGAAACAAAGTTACAAAAGGAGGGGGGGTGACACGCCCGTGTCACTCCAGAAGAACAAACCGAGACACGGGGGTGTCTCGGTACAGAGGCAAAAAGGGACGAAAAGAGCTGACAGCTGCGGTTAAAAAGAGGAAAAACAAAGAGCAACTCAAGGGCTGAAAGAGAGGGAACTACTCAAGCATTCTAACACATAAAACAAGCATCAAATACACACCAAAGAATCACACAAAGAGATTCAAGAATGCATCCAAAAAGGTTCATCAAACAAGCAATGCAATTAGAACCAAAATAGAGAAATCAATACATTCATGCCATGATTACCAACTTAGGGGCTGAGTTAGGAGTTAAAAGCTTGGGAACTAAATGTTAACATGCTAAGATAATCAAATACTCCATGTATATGCAAATTGACACGAATTGGAGCACATTAGAACCACCAAGTAATCACAAAATGCAACAGCAGCAGTTCGGTTCGTGCATAGCATACAAACAGGCCTTATGCTTCGATTAAGGAGTTGAAAATGGATCTAAAAGCTTGAAAGAGCAAGGTTAACATGTAAAGCAATTAGTACACAACATCTCCATGCAAATTCACACGAATTGGAAGTTATTAACTCAAACAATAAAGCACAAATTCACACAGCAGTTCATACCGGGAGAGCAGATTATAATTTCAGTTTTCATGCCCAAAAGCTCAAAGTTTCAATCAAGTTATCAAAGAGAAAACAACCCTAACACATCTAACATGAAGTATAAATCAAGAATGGAAGCAAAGAAGTTCATATAATCATCAAGGGAGCATCAAATCAGCCACAAATTCAAGCTAAGGCAAGGAAGCAACAAATGACCTCTAACCCTAACTATTCATGCAAGCCTTCAAACCCTTATTAAATCTGAATTAAATCATGGATTTCATGGATCAAATGAAGTATATAAGAGAGGAGAATACATAAATATACTTACCTTTAAGAGTTCATGGAGTATGGAAGAGATTGGCTCCAAAAATCACAAGGTCTTGAAGAGGGCTTTCTTCTTCTCCTCTTCTCTTCTCTCTCGATCTGTTGCAGCACAAAAGAGGGGGATTTGGCTCAGTTTTCAGCTGATAAGGGAGAGGGAGAGACTTAACTCAAGTCAAGATATCAAAGTTTAGGCTTAGGTTGAGTTAGATTGGCCCCACAAGTACATGACTAGTCAAAGAAGGTGGCTTATGCACAAGCTGTTCGTTCCGGTCGAAAAACGAGGGTCCAAATGGGCTTAGAAAAATACCAAATCAGGTTCCTTGGCTTCATCTCTTCGTTACGAGTCCAACGCATCTTCCGGAATTCAAACCCGAATTCCCTAACTTAAGTTATGGCCTCCGGAACACGAGGCGCGCTAAAACTAGTTAGGCCCTCATGTCCCTCGTCAAATACTTAAGGTTTAAAACCTCGACAAAAGAACACGAAAAGTTAAAACGAGCATGCAAACACATTCATAACTCACATATATCACGCATACCAAAATTTCACAGAAAACAGAATTGAATTCCGGCACATAACGAGCAAATTACGAGCATACGAAACTTAAACGTTTAAAATCAAAGTTCAAGAATATAAACAATTAATTTCATATAAATTCAAATAATCATATAAGCATTAAAATAACACTCAAATACGTAATTAAACAATTTAAAGCACATATACCCTCTCGTTAAGGCGTACCTGGAAATCCGTACGATCGGGATGTTACAGACTTTGTCAAGTGAAACGGTAATAATGCGTAATTGGATGGGGACTTTATCCACTGAACTGGAATAATGCGTAATTAGATGGGGACTTTGTCGAGTGAAACTGGAATAATGCGTAATTGGATGGGGACTTTGTCCAGTGAAACTGGAATAATGCGTAATTGGATGTTGGACTTGTCAAGTGAAAGTGGAATAATGCGTAACTGGATGTTGGACTTGTCAAGTGAAACTGTAATAATGCGTAATTAGATGGGGACTTTGTCCAGTGAAACTGGAATAATGCGTAATTGGATGGGGAATTTGTCCAGTGAAACGGTAATAATGCGTAATTAGATGGGTGAAGTGTCAAGTGAAACTGTAATAATGCGTAATTGGATGGGGACTTTGTCGAGTGAAACTGGAATAATGCGTAATTGGATAGGGACTTTGTCAAGTGAAACGGTAATAATGCGTAATTGGATGGGGACTTTATCCAGTGAACTGGAATAATGCGTAATTGGATGGGGACTTTGTCGAGTGAAACTGGAATAATGCGTAATTGGATGGGGACTTTGTCCAGTGAAACTGGAATAATGTGTAATTGGATGTTGGACTTGTCAAGTGAAACTGTAATAATGCGTAATTGGATGGGTGAAGTGTCAAGTGAAACTGGAATAATGCGTAATTGGATGTTGGACTTGTCAAGTGAAACTGTAATAATGCGTAATTGGATGGGGACATTGTCGAGTGAAACTGGAATAATGCGTAATTGGATAGGGACTTTGTCAAGTGAAACGGTAATAATGCGTAATTGGATTGGACTTTATCCAGTGAACTGGAATAATGCGTAATTGGATGGGGAATTTGTCCAGTGAAACGGTAATAATGCGTAATTAGATGGGTGAAGTGTCAAGTGAAACTGTAATAATGCGTAATTGGATGGGGACTTTGTCGAGTGAAAGTGGAATAATGCATAATTGGATAGGGACTTTGTCAAGTGAAACGGTAATAATGCGTAATTGGATGGGGACTTTATCCAGTGAACTGGAATAATGCGTAATTGGATGGGGACTTTGTCGAGTGAAACTGGAATAATGCGTAATTGGATGGGGACTTTGTCCAGTGAAACTGGAATAATGTGTAATTGGATGGGTGAAGTGTCAAGTGAAACTGGAATAATGCGTAATTGGATGTTGGACTTGTCAAGTGAAACTGTAATAATGCGTAATTGGATGGCGACTTTGTCAAGTGAAACTGGAATAATGCGTAATTCGATGGGGACTTTGTCGAGTGAAACTGGAATAATGCGTAATTGGATAGGGACTTTGTCAAGTGAAACGGTAATAATGCGTAATTGGATTGGACTTTATCCAGTGAACTGGAATAATGCGTAATTGGATGGGGACTTTGTCGAGTGAAACTGGAATAATGCGTAATTGGATGGGGACTTTGTCCAATTAAAAAGATTGTGTTTAAAACATTGCAATATTTACAAGATTGATTGAATGATGATCACATCATTACAACAATACAGTTATGAACAAGATTGTGATTAAAACATTGCAACATTTACAAGATTGATTGAATGATGATCACATCATTACAACAATACAGTTATGAACAAGATTGTGGTTAAAACATTGCAACATTAACAAGATTGATTGAATAATGATCACATCATTACAACAATACAGTTATGAACAAGATTGTGATTAAAACATTGCAACATTTACAAGATTGATTGAATGATGATCATATCATTACAACAATACAGTTATGAACAAGATTGTGGTTAAAACATTGCAACATTAACAAGATTGATTCCAGTTTCACTTGACAAAGTCCCCATCCAATTACGCGTTATTACCGTTTCACTTGACAAAGTCCCCATCCAATTACGCATTATTACCGTTTCACTTGACAAAGTCCCCATCCAATTACGCATTTTTAATGTTTAACTGGACACACCCAACTTTCAATTACGCAATTTTTACCTTTTACTTGACAAACCCAACTTTTACTTGCCAAATTACAAAGAAACTTTATACATACAAAATTATAAAAAAAAAAATTGTATTTCTTTCATACAAGCTGTTGAAGACCAAATTTTAGAAGCAAGTGAGCGATGTGAACACGTGATGGTGCTGGAAATCAGGTTTCCAAAAATGCAACAACACTTTAGTATTTGTATATGAATGGAAAGACCATCACAGGCGTGAGGGCCTCAGGATCTGGGTTTCCTCTTAAGCGTGGGTTCTTCCAGCTAGGATAACACCAAGAATGCAAGCTATAAGGGTAATGTTACTGTGGTGAATGAGAAGCTTGAGAAGATCCGTGGAAAATGCCCAGAACAATGTGTGCAATTTGTATGCGGATGATGACTTGGGGGAGAATGCATGGGCTCTCCCCTATTTATATGTTAGGGATGGGGGTAAATGGGTAAATTGACCATGTGGTCCCAAACCTGTGTTGCCCTAACACGTGGCATCCTTTGAGGGGGTGAGAAGGACATTTCTGAAAAGGAGACGGCGTGTCAGGTGCATGGTGCGCAGTACCTTTGTGTCAGAGGTTGTTGACGAGGGCCGCATGAGTGGAGGGTCCTGGATCCGTCTTATGAGGGCCCAGGTCCACCACGGTGGTGGGGGTGACCCGCGAGCGATTAGTGACGCTCGAAGAGTGCACGGATGGGTTCCTCACGGTTTATGAGTTTTGAGCGCGAAAACCCAAGCGACAGGAATATGGCCCTCGTGTGGAGGATTCCTTGAGAAAGGTAACCCCGAGGGACGATACGGGAGGGCCGGGCCTGCCCGTTCGTCCTTACCGTTTAACTGGTTGTCCGAGGCTCAAGGGCCCCTATTAGTTGGCAAGTGAGTGGGCTGGATTGGCCCGCGAGCCCATCAATGCGAGCGTATAGTCTTCAAACTAATCGATGACGACACGTGGACGGCTCTGATGCAAGCGCGTTTCTGAGCCTCATCATTTTGCCCCCCAAATTCTGTAGTATCGCTCGAGCGTACTGTAGAATTTAAAAAGAATGGAGCTTTGAATTTTTTAATATTCGAGGGTCAAGCCCATTGCTGAAGAAGTGACTGCTTGCCTTCTGTAACGGACACAGTCTGACACAACATTAATTGAAGTCATGTCCGCATTTAATGCTGAGTGGGAACGTGGGCGCGTGCACTCCGGGAGACGTGAGGCGGTTATCAAAAGTGGGGGGATTTCCTAGGCGGGAAATGATTGCCATTTGAAATCCCAAACCCTAATCAGTGTAAGTCATCCCCTATAAATAGGGATTCACAGCACTCTAGGATCTCTTTCACGCAATTCGTCTTCTCCAAGCATACACGCAGCAAGAAATCCCTACGACTCTTAGTGATTCCGGCGAGTCTCCGTTCTTCAAACTTTTAGGTAAAATTCCCTAACATTGTTCTTATCCTCTTCGTGCTAACACTAGGTTTAGGTTAAGTGAGTGAAAACCTTGAGTGAAGAACCAGTTCCTGCCATTGAACTTGTTTCAGAAATTTCTTTCCCTCCTTGAGTTCTCTGCTAGGAATCCCATCTTCAAAAGTCGAAAAGCGAACATGGCCGGAAACCCAGCTGACGATTACGTAAGGGAGATTGAGGAGATGTCCGTGGGGAGCTCTTCCCCTCACGACGATGTCCCTACAGCGGTTCCCCTGGCTAGGGCGTCCCCAGGTGAGGGGGTTCCCATGGCGATTCCGGTGGCTCGGGCTCCAGCAGATGCTGGGGAAGAAGAGGTGGACGTTGCCATTCAAGGGATGAACAAGCGTGCCCCTGGAGGGGTGAATGACCTCTTTGAGGAGATGCACAACGTGATGGAGATGCAAAGACAGGGGGAGAGGGTATTCCCAGTGTTGAATAGCGCCGTGCGACCCCAAGATCACAGGATCACGGTGGCCGTGACGGCTCCTGAGGGCGAAGCGGGGCCATCCGGGCGCCCATTTGAGGCTGAACCTTCCAGAGGCGTCAGAGGAGAGGAAGGGAGCCTGCCACTCGAGTGAGGCAGGATAACCGTCATCAGACTGACAGATCTCCAGACGAGATTGCGAGTATTCTGACGCTCGACGATTTGGAGGAGTTGAGGGAGAAAGCTTATTGGGATGAGGCGGTATTCCCCATGCGACTTCCTGAGGAGGGGGAGAGGGCCAACCGACCGCCACCTGGGATGATGACGGTTTACTGGGACGCGGTTCTGGCCGGGGGCTTGCGATTTCCCATCCCGCCCGTTACCGTCAACATCTATCAGCACTTGAGGCTTTGTCCTTCACAAATTCTGCCGAACGGCATAGCCCTGATCAACACTTTCGTGATCATGATGGTTGCTTTAGGCCGCGAACCCTCAATCGCCAACTTTGATAGCTTGATACAGGTGGCCCGTTCAACACGCTCGTCCCCCACGGACGGATTCTACTATGCCCAGGCCAAATCTGGTTTTAAGATGATAGATTCTCCATCCACCTCCTACGGCGAGCATTGGAAGGAGAAGTACTTTTTCGTGGGGGCTCCAGGGGGGATTTTTAGGGTTTTCCGTGAATGGTTGGTACATGGCGAAGGTCCTTTGATTAGGGAAAGGGTGAGGAATAAAGCCTTTGAGGATTGGGCACAGGGGTTGGCCTTCGAGATGAGAAGTGAGAAGAAGTGGATTAAGGCGGAGACTTTGATGAAGAACGAGGGAATTTTGTTTCGTTATGGACTATCTTGCCCCCCAGCCATGATACTTCACCCTCCAGCTGACATCATGGCCCTCGACGGTTAGATTCTAGGAATAGAATAGCCTCCTAACTTGGTGTAATTGCTGTATATTTTTTTCGTCCGTGACCCTGGCAACCGACTTCTGATGCTCGGTTCTCTTTTATTTGCAGGTGTCCAAATATTATCACGAGGCATGAATGCTGAGGCTCTTTCCCGCATGTTGGGTGCTCCGGGAGTTGGTGCTAATCCTCAGCAGCAAAATCAAGAACGACCCCCAAATGCTCCGAGGGGCAGAGGAATTCGACGCAGGCCAGGGCGAGGCGATGGAGGCAGGGGTGCCGAAAACGAGGCTCCAGCCGTTGGTCCCGTCGAGGACGTCACCCTAGATGACGCTCGGGAGGTTACCCCGACTCCTGCTGCTCCCGAGGGGCCTATAGCACTCAGCTCCAGCACTTTCCACAATCGATCCGGGGAGTTAGTCCGCATTTAAGAAGGGATTAGGGCCGAGCGCCAAGGAAAAAGGAAGAGAATGCCGGACTCGATCCCAATCTCCGGTAAAGGGAAGGAGGTGGTTGTAGGCCACCGGGGCGAGGGTAGCGATACATCCTCCTCTGAGGATGAGGACTTCTAGAAGATTGGCTGTCGCGGGGACACTCGGTACAAGTGCCAAAGGAAGGACGGTCCCGTCCTGCTGAAAAAGAGCGCCTTTTCTGTCAACATGGTCTCCGACATCGTCGGAAAGCTCCAGTTCTCCGCTGACCACGACAAACTGAACGAGCATGATGCCGCTCGGGTCGCGGATGACGCATGCCACGCCCTCCTGACGGTTAGGCCTCGATTCCCTCAGTAAGATTCCCCTTCTTTTCTTTTTATTCTGATGGTGTTTTTCGCTTATGGCTTTCTAGGAAGTAATCCCGAGGCTCAAGAATCTGCAAGGGCGAGCGCAAGCCTACTCCGAGCATAAGGCCAAGTACAAGAAGTTGCTGCGCACCTCGGACCCGGGCCAATTGCAGGAGGATTACAACAATGCCAGCGCTCAACTGAATTCCGCCAACCTTGAGAACGTTCGGCTAAAGGAAAATATGAAGAAATCCGATGACGCTTTTCTGGTCCTTAATGAGCGTCACAGGAAATTGAAGGACGAGCGAGACCAGCTGAGGGTGCAAAATGGGGAGCTGGGCGAGCAGCTGGCGGAGAGCACTCGCCAAAACGAGGAAGCTAACAAGGCCCTTGCTGACTTGCAGGGCAAAGTACAGGGCTTGGAGGCGAGGGTATCCTGGGAGGCAGTGAAGAAGTTCTTGCGCTCCAAAGCTTTCGTGTTCGCAGCCAACATCCACTGCTTTGACAATGCTCGGCGTTTCTTTCACAAAGCCATCGGGCAAATGGTGAAACTTGGTTTGGCTCCTGAAAGCGCTCGAACGGACGTGCGCCTGCGTATGGACTTGGACGAAAACTGTGAGCCTACGGTCCAAGACGAGGATCCTTCCGAGAGCTTGGCGGAACCAGAATACCAGGAGTTGGTGGAAACACTCCAGCGGGAGTTCATAGCCGCCCATACTGCAGGTCCCGAGCCTAACCAGATAGAAAATGAAGGCACCTTCATGGACACCGTGGATGTCGAGGAACCTGGTGAGGCCCAAACTTCTGACGCCAACGTGCTGGCCCCAGTTCCTCTTGCAACTGCCCCTCCGGAGCCCAACTCTCAAACCCAGTGAAGGTCCATTGGATGCTGATCCCTCTCCTTGTTGGTTCAACTTACTTGTCACATTATGAACAATTTATGTCTGTAATCAATCTTCAAACTATTTCCTTGGATGTTTTGGACTTCTCTATGCTCCTTTTCCTCATCTATTATAACTCTTCTGTTTCTTGTTGGGATGTTTGAATGCTTTATCCTTTATTTTCGAATGATGAATGATGTTATTTCATTGCGCTCGCTGCTTTTATATCGGCATATTTTGTTTGAGCGTTCGCGATGGGCGTGTGTATGCACGAGGGCGTTATCTTTGAGGGTGCCCTGGAGTTTATCACAATACGCCTTCAGTTTAAAGTTTGGCAGCGTCTGGCAATTTGAGGGGTGTAGATACGGGCGCGAGGGTGTTTTATGCGTATTCCCTGGCCGTATTCGCAATGAGGCTCGAATTTGAACTTAGGAAACCTCTGGTGATTTGCCTAAGTATTGGCCCAACGATGTGCACCCTTATCTCAAACGCTTCATTAGATTGTATATACTTTAGAGATCAGCAACAGGACCTGCTAAGTAGGATATTAAAGCGAGCATAACCGTGGGGTTAGCGTTATTTCGAGAAACACATGAAGGGATTGAGTTAAAATCCATTATTTTATGAGTGTGCTTTTACTCAACAAGTTGAGGGTCATTGGGGTTCTTGCGAGCACGAGCTGGAGTGGCGAGCACTCAGCTGGCGTTCATTGCGCTCCCCGTTGTTCGACACACTCATTTTTAGGACTTTATACACTTACAAATCGTTCAAACTGTTCCGGGGGGATGGTTATCAACACCTGGACAGTGTAGCTTTGAAACGATTGATGTATCGCGTAGGCCATTCGACGTGGAGGATGCTCGACACGGAGTAGGCCTCCCGTCGCTCGAATCATTAGATCAAATAAGAAAGCAAGCAAATAATAAAAACAAAGAATTAAATACTTACTGTTACATAGATGCATTTTTGGAAATGATTACAACACGCTTTCCGTCAAAGGAAAGCACTCCATGCCGCAGACGGGCCATTACAAAGAAACTGAAGTCTACACGTAGAACCTTCTAAGGTTACATGCATTCCATGGCCTAGGGAGCCGCTCGCCTTGCAAAGTTTCCAATAGGTAGGTATTGTTTGCTCGTACCTGGATGACTTTGAAGGGGCCTTCCCAATTGGGGTCCAACTTACCCACATGTTTGGAGACTTCAACTTTTTTGAGGACCAAGTCCCCCAGCTGGAAAGTCCTTTCTTTAACACGTTTGTTGTATTGGCGAGCAACGGTTGCTTTGTATTTGTGAATACGCGCCCAAGCAGCATTCCTCTTCTCATCCAGCAAATCTAACTCGAGCGCCCGATTGGCCTCGTTGGCGGCAGGCTCGAAATAGGCAACGCGTGCGGATTCTTGGTCAATTTCCGCAGGTATCATGGCCTCGGAGCCATAAACAAGGGAGTAAGGGGTTTCTCCTGTTGCCGCTCGTGGGGTAGTACGGTATGCCCACAGGGCTCCTTGGAGTTCTTCTGCCCATTCTCCTTTCTTACTTTCGAGCATCGTCTTTAGATGCTGGAGTATGGTTCGATTGGTCACCTCCGCCTGACCGTTGGCTTGAGGGTGGCCTACGGAGGTGAATCGTTGTTCAATCCCTAGCTCATAGCACCAATCGTGCGTGTCGGCAGCGATGAACTGGGAGCCTTTGTCTGAGATAAACACCCTCGGGATACCATACCTACAGATGATGTTTTTCCAGATGAAATCTCTCACAACCTTGAATGTTATCTTGGCGACCGCTTCGGCTTCCGCCCATTTAGTGAAGTAATCCACAGCGAGTATTACGAATTTCTTTTGTCCGACCTCCATTGGGAGGGGTCCCATAATATCGATGCCCCACTGATCAAAAGGCCATGAAACATCGATGGGAATCATTTGAGCCGCTGGCAACTGGGGGGTGTTAGAGTGAAACTGGCACTTAGGGCATTTCTTGGAGTGGCTAATGGCATCTTGTAGCACCGAGGGCCAGTAAAACCCACTCCTTAAGAATTTCTTTGCCAAGATCCGACCGCCCGAGTGGTTCCCGCAACTTCCATTGTGCACGTGTTCTAGAACTTCCTTGGCCTGCGAGGGTCTCAAGCATCTCAACGGTGGGCCTTGGAAGGATCGCTTGAATAGTCGACCCTCGTCATCCAATGAGAAGCGAGGGGCTTTACTTCTGACTTTCCGAGCCTCAACTTTGTCGCTTGGGCTGGTTCCATCTTGGAGAAATCTGATGATCTCATCGAGCCAACAAGGTTCGGAAGGATCAATCATATGCACCTGCTTCAAAGGTTCCCCTCTATTTATCAACGGTTCCTCTGTCCTAAGAAATGTAATAGCACGCTCGCTAAAACCATCCAGGACGGATGCGAACTTTGACAGAGCGTCGGCTCGTTCGTTTTCTGCCCTCGGGATTTGCAAAAGGTGGAATTCCCTGAACTTAGCTATCACCTCCTTAGCGCTCGCCAGATACTGCACCATGGTGGCTTCTCGAGCCTCATAAGAACCATCAATCTGACTCGCGATCAACTGCGAATCAACATATGCAGTGACCCGAGTGGCGCTATTTTGGAGTGCAATCCTGAGCCCCTGGATGAGGGCCTCATACTCAGCTTCGTTGTTGGTGACTTGGAACGCCAACTTGATCGCATAGTCGACTTCAGCTCCGAGAGGGTCTCTGAGGGTCACCCCGGCTCCCCCCTCCCCTTGTGAGGTCGAGGAGCCATCTGTGTGCAACAGCCATAAACCATCCTCTGTTGAGGGCACGATATCTAAGTTGAAACGTTCCACCAATAGGTCAGCCACGGCCTGAGCCTGTATCGCCGTGCGGGCCTCAAAAGCGATGTCGAACTGACTAAGTTCAATTGACCATTTAATTAGTCTCCCTGAGACGTCCGGCTTTGCAAGCACTTGTCTGAGGGGCTGATCTGTAAGAACCGTGATGGAATGCGCTTGAAAATAGGGTCTTAGCCTCCAAGAGGCATTTACGAGCGCAAATGCAAACTTTTCTATCTCCATGTATCTTTTCTCCGCTCCTTGTAGAGTCTTGCTCAAATAATACACCGGCATATGCTTACGCTCGCGAATGGCCACCAGGACAGCGCTCGTAGCCTCCAAGGAAACTGACAGATAGACAAACAAAGTCTCCCCCGGGTTAGGTTTGGTCAACAAAGGCGCGCTCGAAAGATACCGCTTCATGTCCTGCAGAGCCTTTTCGCAGTCCTCGTCCCAGGTAAAGTTGCGAGCGTTACGCAGAATTTTAAAGAAGGGTGGGTTCCTATCCGCTGAGCGAGAGATGAACCTATTCAATGAAATGATCTTACCCACAAGCACCTGGACCTCTCTCAGATTGCGAGGGGAGGGTATGTCCAGGATTGCTTGAATCTTCTCCGGGTTTGCCTCTATGCCCCGTTGGCTGACCATATACCCCAAAAATTTGCCACCTCGTACGCCAAATGTACATTTGGAAGGGTTCAGTTTCATACCATAACGCCGCAGGATATTGAACGCTCGTTTGAGGTCTCCCAGATGAGAATGCTGGCGTTGGCTTTTGACGATCATGTCATCCACATATACTTCCGTGGACTTTCCGATCTCACACTCGAACATTCTGTTGACGAGGCGTTGATATGTCGCTCCTGCATTTTTTAGCCCAAAGGGCATGACCTTGAAGCAATAGACACCCATATGGACTACGAACGCAGTTTTGGGACGATCCTCAAGAGCCATAAATATCTGATAATATCCTTGGAAAGCATCCATCATGCTCATAAGTTCACATCCGGCGGTCGAATCTACCAACTGATCGATTCTAGGCAGAGGGTACGGATCTTTGGGACATGCCTTGTTGAGGTTCGTGAAGTCGTTACACATACACCACTTGTGGGCGCTCTTCGGAACGAGCACCACATTGCAAAGCCATTCAGGATATAGAATTTCTTCTATGTACTGAGTGTCAAGCAGTTTATTGACTTCTTCTTCTATGACCTGCTTTCGGAATCCATGGACATCTCTCTTTTTCTGCTTTATAGGTTTGAAGGCTGGATCCCCGTTCAGCCGGTGGACAATTACGCTCGGATCTATGCCGGTGAGGTCGGAAGCCTTCCAAGCAAAGACATCAATATTTTCTTGCAAGAATTCGATCATCATAATCTGAGAGGGACCATCGAGGCTGGAACCTATTTGCGTGGTCTTATCTGGATTCCCTGGCTCCAATTCGATGGTCAGGAAGCCCTCCGTGGGTTCCACTCGCACTTCAGGCCTCGGCTGCTCGAGCGCCCGTTTCTTACCTGTGACTTTTTCACTGGTATCTCCCGAGGGTATATGACCCTCGTCCTCCGAGGAAGAAGCCCCAACCTCTCCGAGGGGCAAGTTCCCAGCATCTCCGGGTCTGTCCGTGGCCTTCTTTTTATTCTTCTTTTTATAGAGCTTGGCCCTCTTGCGCTCGGGGCCATCTTCATCTAGTTTGGGGAAGTCAACTGATTTTTTGGTAGAGCCAGCCTGGATAGGTTGTTTGGGCTTGTGGATTCGAAGGGAGAGTATGTAGCATTCCCATGCTTCCTTAACATTGCACAGTACCTCTCCCGTACCTTCGGGGGTGGGAAACTTGACTTTCTGATGATAGGTGGATATGATTGCTTTGAAGTCAACGAGGGCTGGGCGCCCAATGATGATGTTGTAAGGTAGGTCCACTTCGACCACCATGTAGAGAACATTTAAAGTTTTTCGCTGTGGGGCGCGACCAAAGGAGGTGGCCAAGTGAATTTGTCCGCGAGGGACGATCTCGAAACCCCCAAAGTCGACGAGGGCTGTTCTGAGGGGTTCGAGCGGGATGTTTGTGATGTTCATTTTCTGGAACGTGGAGTAAGGCAAAACATTTACGGAGCTTCCACTATCAATCAAGACCCTCTTTACAACATGATTGTGAACGTCTAAGCTAACCACCATGGGGCAGTCAGAGGTTTCACCGACCCCATGGGGTGTTACAATGTGCTCCAAGTCTTTCTCTGTAAAACCTACGCTCTCATCCTTCTCCGAGCGTGATAACTTATCAATAGAGAGCACTGGGCGGGGCTGAGAAGATCTTTGATCATAACTCCGAATGTAGCGGCGTCGGGAAGCGTTAGAGTCACCCCCCGAGGGCCCGCCAGCAATCATGTGAATAACCGCGAAGGGCTGGTTTTCCACGTCCGAGGCTTTCCCTTTTCCACGGTCACTGGGCTCGGTGTAACGGTGATGGGGGCTCCGAGAGCACGAATGGCTTCTCCCTCCTACGTGCGCTCGCTCCGCGCAGTGTTCGTCGTACCTCTCCAACACCTTCACGAATTCCTTGAGGTGCCCCCCAGCAATCAGCCTCTGAATCTCCCTTTCGAGTTGATGACATTCACTGGTGTCATGCCCTTTCTGCTTGTGGAAAGCACAATACTTCCCCGAGCGCTTCTGAGTCTCCGTCTCTCTCAATTTTGGCGGCCTCTTGAACAACTTCTTATCCGCCATGGCATATACTTCGGCTATAGGGCGGTTGAGTGGGATGCGCTCGAACTTTCGAGGAGGAGAGGCGTTCCTCCGAGCCAGAAGGGGGCTTCGACGACGGCCCCTGGTTGAATCTCCTCTGTCCTCGGGGGCTTTGTTGGGGCGAGGGACATTCGCCATTTTCTGATCCCTCGCGAGATACATATCTTCGAGGGTAAAAAACGAGTCCGCTATGTCCCTTATCTCCATCAATGAGCGGGGCTTTTTCTTGGCCACTTCTTCTACAAATTCCTTGCTGACATAATGCTTCATGTTAATGGCTCCAAAGAGAACGTGCCTCAAGAAATCCATCGAGGGCTTTTCCACAAGCAGGATTTCTTTGTTGAACCTTCCCATGAATGACCGGAGGGTCTCGTTCGGCCCCTGGACCAGGCTGTAGAGAGCCGTCGCAGCGGGGGCTGGAGCCTTCAAGGAGTTGAAGTGACTGATGAAAGCGTCAGTCAGGTCATGGTATCCTCGGATTGAGCGCGGAGGAAGCTTTTTGTACCAATCTTGGGCTATTCCCACGAGGGAAGTTACAAACACCTTGGCCCAATAGTTGAGGGGATGATCATATAGATGCATCAAGTGCACGAAGTGATCCAGATGCTCGGCTGGATCTGTGGTTCTATCATACCTGGCGACGGACGTGGGGATTTTGCCTTTTCCCGCACGAGTCATTAACACCTCCTCGATGAGGGGAGAATCGCCCATCGCGATCCGGTAATCCCTGTCCTCCGGGTCTTCTGGGCTGGCTTCCCTTCGTCGGCGAGAGATGGGACTACGTGGTCTGCGAGCGTCTCTGGCCCTGGACCTCTCGTCCCCATCACGGGAGACGTGAGACCGTGCTCGAGAGAGCTGCTCCACCACGTTCTGGAGCCCCCTAATCTGGTCCTGCACTGCTGCAAGCTGAGGGTCACCGACATTTCTGCGGTTTGCCCTTTCTGTGGCCCTCGACTGGACCTCGTCATTGTCTCCGGCCCCCTCATTTCGAGGAGCCCTTTCATCTCTTATCGGTGGCGGATCTTGCTGGACCCTCGGCGGGGCCTCATTCTCTTGGTTTGGTGGTGGGGGAGGTTGCTGGGCCCTCAGCGCATTTTGGGCCATCGTCAGGGGGTGCGCGGGGAGTCCTCCCAGAGGTGGGGCCATCCGAGCGCCAGCGTGCGATGGGAAATATGCTGCAATGAAATGCTCCCAAGCATTCTGGACCGCCTGGCCCTCACACTGCGCATACAACGCCTGAAGTTGCTGGGTGGTGATTTGGGGCATCTCCACTCCTTGTATCTCTCTCGGTAATGACAGGGGGAGATTTAGAGTCCCCACTTGATACGGTTGGATCATTGGCATCATCCCGGGCATCATTCCGGGTTGTACAAAAGGGTATCCCGGTGGAGGCATGGCCATGGGATACATACCTGAATAAGGGTAGGAAGCGTTGGCGGTGTGAGTTGTAGGTGGAACAACGGAACTGGGCCCTCCCGTAGCGTTTCCTCCCAGAGGGAGAGCTGGAGCAGCCGTGTCGGGATTCTCGCTTCCATTTCTTGCAGGTGGTGGATTCACGCCCCCAGCGGGAACATTGCTCTCCGCGTTCGCTTCATTGACTGGAGGGGGAGTGTTTTTGTTTCCCACAGCTCCAGACCGGGTTGCAGTAACCATTTTCAGAGTTTAAAAGGTGTTATATCTCAACTAGCTTTCAGAGGAAGAATCAGGTAGTGGTGGTGATGGATTTCCCACAGACGGCGCAAAAAATGATGGTGCTGGAAATCAGGTTTCCAAAAATGCAACAACACTTTAGTATTTGTATATGAATGGAAAGACCATCACAGGCGTGAGGGCCTCAGGATCTGGGTTTCCTCTTAAGCGTGGGTTCTTCCATCTAGGATAACACCAAGAATGCAAGCTATAAGGGTAATGTTACTGTGGTGAATGAGAAGCTTGAGAAGATCCGTGGAAAATACCCAGAACAATATGTGCAATTTGTATGCGGATGATGACTTGGGGGAGAATGCATGGGCTCTCCCCTATTTATATGTTAGGGATGGGGGTAAATGGGTAAATTGACCATGTGGTCCCAAACCTGTGTTGCCCTAACACGTGGCATCCTTTGAGGGGGTGAGAAGGACATTTCTGAAAAGGAGACGGCGTGTCAGGTGCATGGTGCGCAGTACCTTTGTGTCAGAGGTTGTTGACGAGGGTCGCATGAGTGGAGGGTCCTGGATCCGTCTTATGAGGGCCCAGGTCCACCACGGCGGTGGGGGTGACCCGCGAGCGATTAGTGACGCTCGAAGAGTGCACGGATGGGTTCCTCACGGTTTATGAGTTTTGAGCGCGAAAACCCGAGCGACAGGAATATGGCCCTCGTGTGGAGGATTCCTTGAGAAAGGTACGGGAGGGCCGGGCCTGCCCGTTCGTCCTTGCCGTTTAACTGGTTGTCCGAGGCTCAAGGGCCCCTATTAGTTGGCAAGTGAGTGGGTTGGATTGGCCCGCGAGCCCATCAATGCGAGCGTATAGTCTTCAAACTAATTGATGACGACACGTGGATGGCTCTGATGCAAGCGCGTTTCTGAGCCTCATCAACACGGTAATCAGCAATGGGGACCTCTTTTGCAAACTGGTTGTACTCCGCGGTGTCCTTTGCAAGCGACTCCACGAAGAGGCAAATAAACACCCCACAGTCCAAGCTTCCTGGTGCTTGAGTACGGCTGCATGTGGCTTCTGGGTGCCTTTCAGATGCAGCAACTGTGGCCATGCCCTTGTATTCCCAGTATGCTTTCATGAAACAACCACATACCTTCTCCGCGTGGCGTGTTCTAGGCGAGCTCATGGAGTTGTACGCCAAGAACTTATTCTCCACTGTGTTGTACACTACCAAATGCCAATGATTGGTAGTGTTCAATGGGAATATAACGTACCGGCATTGGTCAAGGACACTGCTGTTGAGCCCTTCTAGCTGCAGCACCGCATACTTCATCAATTTGGGCTCTTCAAGAAATTTACCCATCTTTTTCGCTGAGAGATAGTGGGTTTTCGTGTATCCCTTAACCAAATCTATTATATGTTGTGTGAGAAATGAAGAAACGCAATAGATTTTGTGGGAATGTACTCACTATCTATCAGTATATGAAAATAGGCCTCGAAAACCCTTTGATTCATTGACTGACCCCATATCAGTCTCAGAATATCACTCACCAACACCCGCGTTTCATCGCCACACACATATACCACCTTATCACTGGGAATAAAATAAAAGACAATTACACATTGATACAGATTTGATTTTGAAATTACTAATTACGCATAAAAAACAACTTACTTGAACGTGCTAGCGTAGTCATCAATGATCCCATCGATCACCTCAAGGGCTTCATCGTTCAAAGATGCACGCCGTTCAATCCTTTCTACCTACAAAGGACTTCAAATCATCAGCAACAGAATAAACTGGGGCATCAACATCATCATCATCAGCCTCCTCAACAACATAAACTGCTTCATTAGGGAACTCAGCGGCACCTCGCTCAACCTCATCAGCAGCAGCCCCCTCAACTTCATCCTCAGATTTCCCCCATTGACTCTTCAAATCACACATGACATCAGAAACAATAATGGCTACAGAATCACGCCTCGCAAGCTCCTGCACATCTTCAACCTTCTCCCCTACATCATTCTCATCCTCTACAACATTCTCCTCACCCTCATCTTGCTCCTCAGTTTCATCCTTCCCCTCAGCAACATCCCCTTCAACCCCTTGTACAACAGAGTTCTCAGCAGCTGCCTTTCTTCTTTTGTTAGACTTTGAACGCTTATTAGATTTTTTCCTCTTACCGTCTTTCTTCTCCTCGTCCACGTCATCATCATCATCAACCTCATTTTGAAAGGCAGACTCTGGTAGATCCTCTACACAATCAAGCAACTTAAGCTCCTTTTTATTAGCAGGTTTAATTTGATATAGCTGCAAGCAAATGATTAAATTGTATAAAATAAGCGTATAGCCCATCATAATTTATGTATACATAACGTTTTTAATCATAATGTTTACTTACGTCGGAGAAGGTCAGCTTGCTAAAACGCTTTTCAATTTTCTTCTTTTGTGCAGGCAAATTACTCTTCCCCCACTTCAAAAACCGTGGGAAGGCCTGCACCAACACGGCATGCCCACAGGAGGGAAAATGCTCAATGAACCAAGCCTAGATTTAAAACAGACTAGGGAGATCAAAAAGACAAACCCAACCGCGTAGATATAAAAACCAAGATAACAATATATATATTCTTACCATCAACCCCATGGTACAACCGTCAAGAAACTGTTTGGAATCAACTTTGAACTTCTCAATTGACAAAACCAAAAAATTATAAACAGCAGCACCCCAAGCGAATCGGTCGATATACGTTAAGTCATCTACATAGCATATCAGACCAATTGGCAGCTTAAGGCTGCTGCGTGGAAAAAGCAATGTAGAAAAAACAAACAATATGAACATTCTTGCAAAATCATCAACGTCTTCGGCATCACTCCTACGAGCCAAGCCCTGTAACCTGGTCAATATGTTAGCACGTGTCACCCTACCGTTTTTGTTGTCAAAATACAGTTGCCGGAATCGTGATTTCACTCTAACATAAGGATCAACAGGGTTACCCTCACATTGTAGCCCCAAGACAATTGAGAGCTCTGTGTCAGTAAAGGGTACACTGACTTGTCCAAAGTTGAATGTCCGTAGATCCACGTTATAATGTTCCAGCAGTGCCCCAACGCGTTTGTTTGTACCTTGAACTCCATGCATTTGAAGGAATGACCCAAAAGGAGTCGCCAATATCCTCTGCCTTTGGGCATCAGTTAGCACACCAATTTCGACCATTTTTTCAGTAAAATATGTTGGCGAGCAACGGTATTGTATTTCGTCGCCACGTAGTTTTACTGCTGGACCTATTTGAGATTTGCTTCAATCTAGCCATCGGAACTAATTGAGAACGAAAAATGCCCAATTAATTGCAACCCCTAAACGCGGAATTGGAATCCCTAAATGCCGAATTAATACCCTCAGATCCAGAATTAAAAACTTAAATTGCAGTATCAGGGTTGTTACAATTACCGGATGTGGGGGCGGAAGTATGGACGCCGGAGTGCTCGTCTGCGGCGGCGGATATCGGGTTCTCAAAGATGAAGCTTCGGGTTTCACTGGCATTCAAGGAGGGCAAAACGGCCTTTTCATATGTTTTGGGGGGTTTACAAAAAATATGTTGTGTATTGGGGATGTAAAATTGGTTATTTTCAAACTGGGGTGTTTGGGATAAGTCATTACCCTTATCAGGGATGAAACATTAATTATCCGTTAATTTATTTAATTAATAATTAAGAGTTAATGTTAATTAATTATGTCTTTAATTATAGTAATTAATTTTATCATTTAAATCGTTGACTTTTATTTAATTTAAAATAGAATTTAATTTTAAATGTAAAGTTTGCGCATGAGTGTTTTAAACGCGCTTCGTTCTTATATGATGGGATATCGAAAATTCATGAAAATTTAGTATGTCGTAGATTTATGTGTTATGAACATGTTTATATGCTCATTTTATGTTTTCGATCTCGTTTGACGTGGTAACGAATTTATTTTGAATTGTGGAACCAAATCGGGGGCTAACGGCCAATTAGCGCACCCTTGGTTCTGTATGTGATATCTTGAGCTCCGGAACTCGGATTCGAGTTCCGTCAACTTCGCTGAACTCGTATCGAAGATTTGGGTTTAATGAAATTAGCCTCATATTTTTCTAAGCTCATTTGGACTTCCGAAATTTAACCGAAACTTATGACGTCCGCCTAAATGACCACCTACCATCATTTTAACCATAACTTGAACCATGGTTAACCAAATGGAGTGAAACCTAGACCCACACTCCACTAACTCAATCTATTATCATTCCATACCCCTCCATTTCGTTCCATACACAAAAGAGAGGAGGGAGATCAGATTTTAGGAGCAGTAGACCCCATTCCCGTCACCTGGAACCCTTGTGAGATTTTGAGCTCCAATCTCCATTTTCTTCCATCATCTTCAAGGGGTAAGAATATATTTGATATCTACATGCTTATATGATTATTTTCATCCAATAAAATCTTATTTTAAGCCATGTTTGTTATGGAATTGCCTTATGACATGAATAGTAAGGGTTTATGTCTTTTATATGAATCTTTCATGTTCCCTTGGGATTTCCTAGAGTTTAAGGCATGAAATTGGATCTTATGAACTTCATTTAATGTTATATGAGCTTATCTTGCTTGATAGTTGAGAATTGATGAGATTCCATTAATGAATTTTATATGAAATGTCTTATTTTTCCTTCTTTTTTTCGGCTGCTACTGCTGCGTGTTGTGTGACTGCTTTGAAGCTTGTATTGCTGAGCATTGTTGCCTCTTATTACCTTATTTTGGTGGCTTGATTGTTGGAGGTAAGCTTGTTCTTGTCTTTGCCCTGTCCCTGCGCTAAACTGCTGCTCCAGCTGCTCTGTTCTGCAACAGCACTCTCCCCGGGCGGGGAGAGTTTGTACTGGATTGTCCCCAAGCGGGGACACCCTATGCAGAAGTTTCTACAATCACCTTCCCCGGCCGGGGAAGGTTACGTGAAAATTTCTCCCGGGCGGGGAGTGTCCCGCTCCGTTGTTGATTCCTTCTTTCCCTTTTTGCTGCTGCTTCTTTTCTTCAATTCCTGCTGCTTCCTTTCTCGTTCTGCTATTGCATCTGCTGTGATGTTGCTGCTGCGTGATGTTGTGCTGTTGTATGTTGTCTGTGTGTGTGTGTTGTTTGTGATCTGTGTATGCATTCATGAGTGTGTGTGTAGATATATGAATATATCATCTCTGTGTGTGTGTATATATATATATTGTTGCTGCTTCTTTCTTTCATGCTGTAACAATTAGAATGTGTAGATATATATATAGTTTACATATATATTCAATATATAGGTAAAGCATGCAGGGGGTGTTTGTGTAATTATGGGTGAAGCATGCAGGGGGTGTTTGTGTAAATATATATATGCATGCATGCAAGGTATGTGGACGTGACTATATGTATATATAGATATATAAGTATGTTTGTGTAATAAATTATGCATGCATGTATTTAAAGTGATAGGTTAATATTTGCATGCATGTGCATGCGTACGTAAATATATATATTTATATATAATATATATATTTTATATATTAAGTAATTTATTTGAATTTTAGAATTTAATTGTTATCTATTTCGCGTATTTAATTACCGATCATGACTTGAACATTTTTATTTGCCTATTTTCTAATTGTAAACGTGAAATAGTACGTGTTATAATCATTATATGAAATTCTTGGGTTCATTTGATATAAAATGTGAAGATATGAATTTGAAATGAATTGGTGAGACTAAAATAATAATATTATTTCCTTGAAATGTGACCTTTTAATTATGGAATTTTATGTTATGACTTATGGACTTAATTTATAGAATTGATTGTTATCTATTTTGTGTTTTACATATTTAAATGGTTTGAATGCCTTTATTTTGTTTAATTTATAATTGAAAACTTGATATATTTGAGTTTTAATTGTTATATGAAATTCATAACTTGAATTGCTATGAATTATGAAACGTTTGAATATGAAACCTTCATGTATGGAACATGTTGAGTGAAATACTTGGTAGTTTGGCTTCTTAACATGATTTATACCTCGTATGCATCTCATATCACGTGCATGACATGTCGTGCGTCGTATATGGTTCATATGGAGTCTTGAGTCTCACGTACACACTATGTTGTCCTTTGTACAGTTTATCTCCAGGGTGGAGAAAGCTTGATCAACTAGGCACTCTGTAACTCGTATCCTTGTATCGCCATGTTCTAGGTGAGGGTGTTTTTGTTTTAGCTATGTAACAAACCCTACAACCCTTATGTGAAAAGCTTTGGCCAAAACCTTATGAATATATATATGATATTTTCAAAGTAGAGTCCTCGAGTAATTTATGATCGAGTAAATCCTTTTCTAATGAATTATGAAATATGTTATGTTTCTTATGAAATATGATACGTTCTTATGAATCAAATGTTTTGGCGAGAATATGATTATGAATGCACGGGCCCAGGGACTTAGTGCAAGTGGCTATCCGGGGAGGCAAGGGCCGACGGAGATCCCTTGTACTAGTCCCACCACATTTATGGTGATACCGGCCCTCGTTAGGAGGTTTAGCGGAGAATGGGAGCTGAGTGCCCTTGGGGGATTCATGTACCCCCATTGGCCTATGTATGGACCGGTGGTCGGGTCTTGCTAACCCGTCCACCACCCGGAGGAAGAAGGTTGGAACTTATTTTATGATTATGATTATGTTATGATTGATATGCACAGTGCGGGAAGGCCGGGACACGGATTGCCCAAACGACTATGTCTTCTGATATGATATATGATCTGTGTGTATTATGATATATTACATGATCACCTATTTAATGTATTAATGATATTCGTCGTACACCGTCGGAGTTTGGTTGGAGATAATGCACGCTCACTCGCCGAGCCTTTATATTTATGTATGAATTATGAACTTAATTAATTTAATATGATCAGTCGTAAAGTCCGAATATTGCTTAGTTATTCTCTTGCCCTTTTGGGAACTAATTTTAAATAAAACCTTGCTCGGGGTTTATGACTTGCATGTGCATGTTTTTATATATACGTATATCGCTCCTACTCACTCAGTCTTCTAGAGACTGACCCTCTCCCTCCCCAACCTTTTAGTGCGCAGGTTTGCCTTGGGAGTTTCGAGCTAGGCGGAGTTGTGTTGAGTCTTGAGTCGGTCAAGTTAAGTTATGAGAGTCTCTGCACTCTCATATGTATTTAAATTGTGTATGATTCGACTCTGTAAGATTATGAATTTGAATCTTTATGTATTTGTTATTGAATTGCCTTGCCAGGCTTTGTTATGAATTAAAAGAGGTCTGAGGAGCCAAGTCTGCTAGTGGTTCGTGTGTTTAATTTCTGCAGGCCTGTGGCCAATGCATGTGTTTGGATTTTAGTTTTACGATGCATTATGTTTTGTCGATTGGTTACATTTGCAGGGTCTAAGTTCCGCCTAGCTTAGGAGAGTTGTTTTGTTTGTCTCCCGTTCGCTATGGTCTGATACGGGTGCGGACTGCCCATTTGGTTACTCGTGTTGAGCCATAGTGCGGGGGATGTGGTGCCTCACGGGCGGGGTGCTATATGCATTATATGTTCGGGTTGTGCGAATTTTTTTTAGAAAAATATTATTTTTTGTATTTATATGCATGGTCTCCTAATTTCTATAATTTCAAATTTTAGTATATTCGATCAATGAATCATATTTAATTAAAAAAACTTATTATCCAAAATAAATAGATCGAATATAAAATCACTAAATCCGATTCTTTAATAATCCAAATCCGAATTTTTATTATATTTATTAAATTGATTATTATATAAGTAAACATCCTAACGTTAAACATTAAAATTAAAATTTCAACATATATATCATGATATTTAATAAGACATTTTTCAATATTTTCTAAACAAAATATGGTCATGTTTTCTGAACATTAATTACCATATTTTTCAAAAATAAATAAATAAAAATAGCAATAATTCATTAATAATATTTTTTAAATAAATATTAGATATTTATAGTATTTTCTCATATTTATTATTTTAAAAAATAATAATAAATTTAAGACTAAACATGTCGGATCCTATACTATTATCATATTCGGATCCGAGCCATTAATAATAATAATAATTATTATAATAAATACTATATTATTAAGCGCGAGAGGCAAAGGTGATCTCTTGGTGTCCTCTTTTTCTTTTTTTCTATTTATTTATTTTTTATTCTGTCAGTTTTCGTCTCTTACGATTTTCTTCTCTTTTATTTTTTTTATCTCTCTTCTTTTCTATTTATTTGTTTTTATGTGTTTTCTTCTCTTACATTTTTTTATCTTATCTTTTCTTTTCTCTCACCTTATTTCAATTTTTTTTTCTTTTGTATTTTTTTAAAGATAGTGTTGTTTGATATTTTATGTTTTTATGTTATTTTTATATTAGTTCAATAATTATATTAAAAATACTGATAAAATATATATTAATATAAAAATTAATTTAAATATATTTTAAACAAAAGAATTTTATAATTTGCACACGCAACGAGTGTGCCAAAATTACTAGTTATAATAAATAACAACATATGGATTTTCTTCTGACCCGACCCATTATTACTTATTAATTTAATTCCATAGTGATGAATCTGAATATAGGATTCGAATTTTTCAGATTCGATCCGAATCCGAACCGTTGACAATATACAGTAGCCCAGACTAATACGAATTACAAAAGCCCATTAATATTGGGCCATACCCGGTTCCGGATCTTCTCAGCTCAATCCTATATTCCTATTGAAATCAAACTCGCAGCATCACTACGATTCACGAGCAATCAATCGAAGCAGAAGACTCAGAAAATTCTCTATAATTTTTCCATAGAAGCTGAAAGATTTGAGCAATGGTGCTGGGCGTGTTGAAAGGCGAGCCGCTGGTGACGAAGCTGGCGGCGGTGGCGAAGTTCGCCGTTCTTCCGGGAGCCATGCTCGCCGCGCTTGTCTACTCGCCACCGGATTACGTTCTGCCGAAGAAGGAAGCTGAGTCAGGATCCTCGACTTCTTCCAATTAGAGACGGGAAAAGGTGGGTTTATTTGTTAATCTTATCGGTGATGTTTCGTGTTTTCCCGTCATTGATTTTGGGTTAGGGTTTTGCTTTTTGTTGATTGCATTGTGATTTGACTCTCTGCCTTGTCTTTGTTTTCGTGGTTTGTGGTGGATCCAGTGTGGGTTTTTAGTTTAATTGTGTATTTCCTTTAATGCCTTGAATTGAAGATGAGTTAAAGGTGGGAGATGCCTATTTATGGATTGGAGTTTATGAGTACGGAATGGGAATCCTTGACTCCATGTTAGAGAATTAAATTTATTGCAGTAATTGGACCTATAATGCAATTTGCAAAATTTGTGTTAATCATGTTAGAACGGTTGATGCATTCCAAACTAAGAAATATGTGTTTTGATTCTTTGAATTCATCCGTTCTGTTTGGAAAAACTTAACTGAATTAACTGAAAAGGTCTAGGGACATGGATAGGAGAGGATAATGATATTGGAAAGATGATAAACTTATGCATCTGATTAGAGTTTATGACACTGGAAATGGGAATCCTCAATTTCATGGAATTAGGTGTACTGTATGTTTGTTTGGAGAGGTTAATCTCAATGATATCAAAACAGGACCTGACATTGAAAGGGTGACCTTACTGATTTTGATGGGTTCGACCATCGTCTCAATCGGTATGATGTCATATGACGTAAACATATATATTTAATATGTTATTTCTTTAAAAAGTAATGTACAAAAACTAATCCTATTTAATTTATTAGAATAACAGAATCTATCGATGTCCAATTCGTTTTGCTGCACTGTTTGGTCTATATATTTTTTATCTTCTGAATCTGATAAACTATTCCAATCAAAGTAGAAAAAGAGTGATATTGGGATCCAACAGAGAGAAAAATGGAAAGGAAGGAGATTAGGATTAGAGACTGGTGGTTCACCGGCCAAACCAATTTGGTTTTAACCGGTTTTTGCCATTTTTTACTGGTTCTGTCTCTGCAATCTGTTGACCGGTTTTTGGGGTCATTCTGAACCAGGTCTTTTGTCACAGGTTTTTAAAACAATGTTTAATCTTGTAGAAAGTTAGATGGATTGTTGAATTTTGAATCATAAATGCTACTTGCATAATTTGTGCTAATGATGTTATGGAAATGGTTTACTGCAGTTGAAATTATTTAGACAAATTCACAAAACCTGTAGTTTGAGATCAGACATCCTATACGGAAAAATTAACTGAACTATGCTAGGAATATGAAGAGGGGAGGAGAAGGCGTAGGAAATATGATTACATAAGTTCCGTTGGATAATAAACAAATCCAAATAATGGATTATTGTCCTTTTGGTGCGCACTACTTGGTATTTCCCCTTTGGATTTTAGTAACTTGGTCTTTTGAATTACTTTTCTACTCTGATTTCTTGAATTGTTGCTTCCCTTTTGTCTATTTTGGAACCAGGTAACATCTGGTTATCTTGCTTGGAGTATTATTCCATCTTTTTTGATGTTTAAAGTATTGTTCGATGAAACCCTCACGTTGAAGGAACTATGTTGCTAAGTTTTAGTTGACATGCTACTCATCTAAGTTTTGGGAATGAACGGGTTTAGGAGTAGTGTTTTTAATGAAGATTAGAAATTGACACATGCGAGTTAAAACTGACTTCCAATGTTTTTCTTGTTGCAGCTGGTTTTGGATGGTTGAAGATGTGTCGTCTCTGTTGGAGTAGTGATAGGATGAATACGTTGGTGTGTAATAAATAGCTTTAAACATCGAGGAGTCGTTCAAGTCCCAGAAAGAAACTGTGTTTCTTCATTTCCATAGCTGTGTTTGACGATAATTGATTGATATGCATGATTTTCCTGGTGTTTTCACACCTTGCCCCCTGTTTTTCTTTCATTTGATCGCCTGTTAAATATAAAATATTGCCTTATTAGATTCAGAATCTTTATAATGATAATTGAAGGGGGCCATCATGTGGTTTGTGTTAGCTAGAGTTGGGAGGGACATTAGGTTTGCTTGCTTGAAGTTATTGGACAATAATCGTGTTCACGTTCAGTAGTCTTGCGCATTAAGGGTGAATAAGAGTGTGTGTGCATTTTATTTATTTAACCAGTTTTGGTTATTAATGATAATGTGAAATCCTTGGTAAAATATGAAATAAAATGAACTGCATATACCAATTAGCAAAACCTAGATGGACGACCATCATTGGGAGCATTATCTTGGAATGTAGAGCCTTGTTGGGGCTCTCGTGGGGGAGCAAATCCTCACACATTTGAGAAATGGTAACGCTTGGCGTAGGCGCCCTCGCCCATAGGGGCCATGAGGTGTCGGGGATGGTTATTTTCAACACGCTGAATGAGAGTTTAGAACTCATTTTAGAGGAGGATTTTCGTACTATTTGAGAGTTGCTAGTGGTAATATTTTGAAAAAGAAAAAACGAAATAGCAACCCTGGAAATGTGTTTGCTAGGCTTAAATTGAGCCTGTACCATCTTACACACCAAGGCAGTTCGCGTATATATTTGTATTTATGTATCATAGGCATATCATATTCATTCGTTTGTTACCTTTCAAAGACTTCATATATATATATATATATGTCTGTATAATGAGAACTTGAGATAAGTTTGTACAACTCGAAATTAATGTCCACATAAAAATTGTTTATAGAATAGAGGAAGGATGTAAGTCCAGCATTTTATTATTTGACAGTAACTGGACATTTAATAATTGAAAATATCAGAAAATGAGAATGTACGGTGGAATGGAGGCCCATCATTTTTTGGTAGAATGTAGTCATAAATTTGTACAGCAACCAACTTTTGTCTCTACATATATAAATATTAATTTATAATCCACAAATACAAATATATACGCGAACACGATATAATATGGATACGACAATATTATTTTTTTTTTAAATTTTTTTTTATGTGAGAAATATCGGAAACCACGTTCACATGAGAATCTAACACGACAAAATGATTTCTACACATTAATTAAGATATGCCGTAGGATTTTCAATAATGCACATATATCTCTATTATATATTTATGTATATGCATGCAGCTATGGCTATCTATGATGCACGGACACGGACACGGCGACACGGACACGACACGACACGGATACGGCGACACGGATTTTTTCTTGAATTTCCCACGTAAGGAGTGTCGGACACGGTGTCGGACACGAGTGTCCGACACGACACGACATGACACAACACGGCAAAATGATATTTTTAGAAGTGTCCGTGCATCATAGATGGCTATATATGATACAAGTATAGGCATTCAGAAGGCACAGGCACAGTTAATCTTGTCCGTACGCAACTGAACACAAACTCAAATCCCTTCTAAAAGAGGATAAACAAATTAAAACATCAACCCTCATATATATATATATATATATATCACATCACCTGCAATAATATCTCTTCTTACGGCTCAATTTAAAGATTTTGTTTATGTAGCAGCAGTAGTTGTTGTGATTTTTAGTATATAATATGTATACATTTCATTACGTTGAAATCCATTGCCAAGCATTTCATATGTCTAGCTAAGTTTTGTTGATCAATTTTAGTACTACATTTGATATACAAAATCATTTTTTTCTGGATTACATCACTTAATATCTTAATACCATTCGCACATTATTTAACGCTATTCACAAGTGTTTTTCTCAATTTTTAATCTCATCCTTAGAGTGAGGTTATGTCTTATACCATGCTGAATAAGTTATTTTTCATATGAAAATGATATATAATTTAGTCACAATATTTAATTTCAAATTAAATTTACAAAATGGCATCTCATATATGTCAAACATTTTTTTATTGGAAAAATTACAAAATTTGGTATACCAACTTAACTAATTCAGCGTTTTTGGTATATTTCATTTTGCAACGACAAAATAGATCCATATCTTAAAAATCATGCAATTTAATGTACTTTTTGATCGGAACTCGGCTTTGTCCGACGGAAATCCTACTCAATTTTACACATGACGAAGATCTAGTTCGTCATGTGTAAATTCCAACAGACAAAACCGATTTCCGATAAAAAATACGTATTGAATTGCATGATTTTAAAAATACGTACCATCCTATTTTATTGTGTGAAATGAAATTTACAAAAAATATTAAAGTAGTTGAGTTGATATACTAATTTCCAATTTCCCTTTTCCTTACCACATTGTGTAATTATGGGTATCCCTTTACAATATGAGACCACCTTCCAAAATTTGAAAATTGCCAAAAACCCTATTTCGGTGGGACTCTGACCAATGTCTGCATTATTTTTCTTTAAGCAAAGGTTGAGGAAAATTTTAGGGTTTACAAAATGTAAATTTGAACTCTTTGAATTTGTTTTTTCTATTCCATTGGGTAAAAGAGTCTGTTCACACGTACATCAACATGAACCCTACCGCTTGTGTTGTGTACTTTGATTTAAGGGGGTGTAGATGTAATTAACAAACATACATGAGTAACCATAGTTGCTGCCGTTAGTCTCGATCAATAGCATTAGTCCATGGCCAAGTTCATCAAAAGTTCTACCACTTACTTATAATTTCAGAATCTCTTGATTCTGTACATATACATAGACTCGACAGATAACAACATTTCTAATATTCTATTATGAAAAGTAAACTAACTAATTCGAAAATATCCAATTAGGGCCAAGAACTAATCTTGATATCTACCACCATCTGAAAGCTGGCTCAGTCGACATGACATGATCAATAGCTGCAGCATCCATGGCATGAATGTTATGATCAACTCCAGCTACTGTTGCTGACGGAATTCCCATTTCACCAACATTACCACCACTTAACCCCAAGAGATCAAACGGGTTCAGATATTTCCCATTTTCTTGAATGTTACCATTTCCAAACCCGTGATCAGATAGGAAAGGGAAATGGGTTTCGAAGTTGGCCTCTTTCTTGCAGTACTGTTTGGCGATGGCATTGCTGAGCTCCTTAAAGGTGAAGTCTTGATGCGAGAGGAAGTTATTCGGCTTGTTTGTTGTCGAGGATGAGGTGGGGAGGAGGTCATCATAGTTGCCGAAGTTGAACGTTTGGTCATTTTGGGAGATGAGCAGTGGGTTGATTAGGGTTTTGAGGTCGGATTGATCTGGGGTTGAGTGGTTCATCAGGAAAGGGTTTTGAAGATCTTGGTTTAGGGTTTGTATTAGAGGCAGGTTTCCTTGGTGGTGGTGGGATTCGAGAGCTGGTGGCGGCGGTGGCGGTTCGAGCAGCGGAGGCAAGGAGTTAGAGCTGGTGGCGGTGGTGGTGGGAAATGGGGTAGGTTTGATTAGGTAGTTTTGGCCTTGAAGAATTGATGGGATTTTCTTGTCCATGATCTTGTGGAAAATTCTGCAAATCACCCATTCATCCTGACATAGAGAAGACATAATTAATGTTAATGCAGTACTAACAACTTATATTTATAATGTTTAAGCATTTGGAAAAGACAAAATTTGTATTTCTTTGCAGGCAAATTATTGATAATTAGTATCTGCATGGTCTCAATAATGTTGCAATATCCCAAACCTGCATGCCTGATAATTGACATTAATGCTCAACACACATATATATGCTTACAAATTGGATTAAAAGAGTGTCTAAATGATTATAGTTAGAAAACTCAACTATATTATAGTAACCATAATCATCTCCTCCACATTCTTTCAGTCACATACTCACATTTTTGTCTTATTTCTTGCAAGAAAACTTATATGGTTATATCAATTAAGTCAAGTGATGGAAATTGTCAAATCTGCAGATCCAGGACAAACAGTTCCCAATACAATTCCATCAATATCATGAAAATTACACATAACCCCAAGTCAACCCCATACTAATGACAATACACACACACACACACACACACAAAGGAGTGTGCATGTGTGTGTATATGTGTATGGTTGTGTACCTTAGCAGTGTGGCGGCAAGAAAAGTCTCCATCAAGGCGGTATTCATGCATGACCCACTTGGTTTTCTCCCCTCTGGGAGCTCTGCCTTTGTAGAAAACAAGGGTTTTCTTCATCCCAACAAGGCTTGTGCTGCTGTAAACTTCTCTATCTTTACCTGTTGCTTTCCAGTAACCAGCTCCTGTTGCTCGGTTCGTTCTAAGCCCTGTTGGGTACTTTCTGTCTCGTAGGCTGAAGAAATACCACTCCCTTTCTCCCATCTTAGCCACATCTGTAGTTAATTATGGAGAATTAATGAGCACAGATTCTTGTGTGTGTGTGTGTGTGTTGTGAAGATCCTTGCCTAGAGGGCATTAATTAATCAGCTCCAGACAATATTAAAGAATCAAGAATTTATGAACTGGATCTACATGATGATACAGATGGGATCTTGTGAGTCAGAGATGATTCCTCATTATCATATGATATTAATTATGCAGAAACCAGAAGAACAAAAATTTAAAAAGAAAAAAACCCATTTCATATCATGCAAATAAATTAACCAGAAAGACCTATGTAAAAACTTATCCAAGAAAAATATTACCCTCTCCTCAAAGTAGCAAGAGATAAATGTTTATGTATATAAATTTGTTCTCAGATATTAATCTTTTTTACCCTTAGTTCCTCCAAACTAAATTCTTGAATCTGTCACACACACATGAAATTAAATTATATACATTCATATAAGTGCGTGTTACCTGGAAGTTCCCAAGGTTCACATCTGTTGAGATCAACCTCAGCAATCTGCACGCCACAAAAAGAGCCACTAAAGACTTTGGAAGCCAAATAAAAAGTTATAAGCTCCTCATCAGTGGGGTGAAACCTAAAGCCAGGAGGCAACCCTTGTTCATTAATCTCCTCTCTTTCCACTTCACACAGAATTTCCTCAATTCCCAGCATCATCTTCTTAATTAACTATATTTGTATGATGAGAGAGAAACTCCTCTAAATATTTGTTGCTTGGTTTTGTATTGCCTTTGGCGAGGGAGGGATATACAGTTATATATAAAATAGTGGGGAAATTGAAGGAGATAAAGATTGAAGCTGTAAGCACTGAATCCGAAGGAAAATGGAATAGATTTAGGGGTTGTCAAATGTCATAATAGCTAAAGAAAATGTGCAGAGTAGGGAGGGGGACCTGTAAAAGCCACCTGAGAAGGGTTCCAAAAGAGGCAAAATAATATTCAAGAAGAGAGAGAGAGAGAGAGAGAGTGAGAAAGCAGTAAATGCAGTATCGGAGGAGTTAGGTTTGCGCAGATTAATTTATGCGTGCATTTCTCACCATCTTTAGATATAGCTCATCACTCTGCCACCCCTCTCAGATGGGCATACTGTGCAACTTAAGGTCGTGACAAACTTAGTATCTAGCTGCCTAATTGTATGAGGTACAAGATTTGTTAATTCACATCCTAATTAATGAGTTAATTGCAGTGCTAGAGTTTGTTGTTTCTTTCAAATGTTTGAATTAGCTTCTAAAGTTCGAGAAAATTAATATTAATTGTTAAATAATGGTTTTTCTCTTTTTGTAATTTATTTTCAATTTTGTCCATCTTTTTGTAATTTTATGGAAGTATCACACAAGTAGATTAATTTAAGGTGAAGTACAAAAAAAGGTCTTTTTTCTTTGACAATGGAGTCATAAAAAATCACGAACTCTTGCACTACGAATCGGAGAAAAATTGCCAACCCTAGTTCAGGCCATGAGCGGCATGACCTTGCCGTTGCTGCATGTGTCCGCTTGCCCATCCCTTCCGGTCTCGATGGTCGTTGATCAATCGCGGTTGGCTTTCTTCCTACAACAACCGTCAGTCGTTGTCCCTTCTATTCCCCAAGCTATTGCTGCCGATGTTGGGTTGCACCCTTCTTATGCAGCAGCGCTTCACGCGCCGCCTATTACTGCAAGTCCCACCGCTCCTCAATCCCTTACAGAGATATCCGCAATGCTGGGATGGGTTTTCCATTTTCTGTGTGTTAGCTCGAGCAAATCCTATGGTGTTGCATCTATACGAAACGAGATGACTAATATTAATTTTTCGGATGAAGAAATTGCTAAGCTATCCATGTCTTTCAAGTTTAAACTCGTCAGGAAGTGTTCGCATTGATATCCGACGATGAAGAGGTTGCATGAGTTGCATCTAGATTTTGATTTTAAGGCTGAGTACAAAATAGGATTGACAAATATCAAGCATGTTTTAATCCGATTGACTTGTATTGAGGATTTTATGAAATTATGGATGTAAAAGATTATTTTGTTGGATGGTTTTCCAATGACAATATTTAAATGGACGCCTACCTTCAATGCGCCCGTCGAATCCTTATTTGTGCCACTTTGGATTAAAATGCCTGGAGTTCTGTCTCAATTATTTAAACCAGAATCGTTGCGTAATATTGTTAAATATGATGGCGACCCATTATGCTTTGATGAGGGAACAAAAGGCCTTTTGTGGTTCGCGCATTCATCAAAGTTAATCTCTTAAAGTCGTTGAAGGATCATATTAGTTTGACTTTTCATGGTGCTACTTGGATTCAACAAATAGTCTACGAATGTGTGCCTCATTATTAACAGAAATGCCTGCATATAGGGCACCATGAAAAGAATTGTAATGTTTCTCTTGAGGAGCAGCCGACAGTGGAAGATAAGCAGGCTCCCCAAGCAGATCTACGGGAAAGAATTGAAGAAAAAAGTGCAGGAGTTTGCATCATCAGAGAAAGAGTCTCTAGCGATGGTGTCGTCGGCCAAGGCAACATTGATGTGCGCGACGGTGAAAGAAACGCAATGACTAGGGTTGCAACAGAAAGTTCTAGCCATGCAGACAAGGACTCTTCGTGGCCTTCGCTTGGGAAAGAGGTGGGTCTTTCCTATACTTGGGTTGTAAAAAATCCTAAGCCAACTTCACATAAAGCCAAAAATTTGAATAAGAGCCTAGAAGAACCGAGCAAGGAAGATTTCTTGAAAATGGACTTGCTGCAATTGTTCAACACCAAAAAATCAAAATTAAATGCAGTTGTGGCTCCTTTTTTGGGGCAATACAACTACTGATAGCCAGCAAGCCACCGACAGTAGCTTCTACTGTTGAATGGGAGTCTGCCTTATCTTGAGACTTGTGTAAGCTTCGGAAGATGGAGAAGCAGGAGGAATTGGAAATTGAGGCGCGAAATTTAGAAAATCAACGACTTAAGCTGAGCTTTTAAGCCAAGGGTTCGGGAATAAAACAACTGAAGATGAGTTGCTGGTTGAGATAGAAATAAACAGAAATTGGGTTGCTGGCCTCGATGCTATGGTGGACGACATTGTTGATCGAGCTTTCTTGGTAAATCATAAAAAGAAAAAGAAAACGAACCGGTCAAACTTTGCAAAGAAAATACGTACTCCAAAATATCTTCAAATTCTTCCAGAGTTAACTCTCGAAAGGCCTCCGCCAAAAATTAAGTATGTTACTGGTGTTGTTTTTGGTGATGAGAGTTGGTTTATCGATAAAATTGTGCTATTAATCAGTCCTAGGAAATCATGGAAGATGATCTCAAACAGATGACTTCTTTTTAGATGCTCAAATTCGGTTGTCAAAAATATGAGAAAGAATTTTTTTTACAAGACATCAGTGAAAGACCTAGAGTTTTAAAGAGATCTCTATCCGGAGGAGCATGCCTCAATAGACCATTAACTTATATGGATAGAGATATTGAGGATCTTGATTAAAAAATAATAGAGATATAGAGGACTTTGATCAGGATGATGAAGATATTTTTTATCAAGGTGCTTTATTGTACGAGAAGTAGAACTTCCTTTCCTTGTTTTTCTGCCTTTGGTTGTGATTATTATTTTGGATGCTTTTTTCGGTTGAGGTGGATACTCTATAAATCCCCTTTTTAAAAAAAAAAGTTTTTCTTTGAGAATTATCTTGCACTTGTAAAGTGAAATTGTGGGAACCATTAGATTTTATTATTTTATAAAAGTATTATTATTTTTAATAAATTAATATTTATTAATTTGAGAAGGTTTTAGCACTGAAGAAGCAGACATCCTTAGGAGAACGTCAAAAAAGGTTAAACCAACCAGACTAAGATTACAAAAGGCATGGAAGAAAATGGTATACTGAATACCCCCTGGAAAGGAAGATGCCCGGTTCACTGCTTGGGACAGTCGGGACACAGGCAAAATCTTTGTTCTTGCTCCTGATAAGGAACATCCCTATCCTAGGATCATGTTGGAAGAAGAATACGTTGAGGAGATTCAAGAACCTTGGACAGATTGCTTGATATTGAAAATGTTGGGTAACTCCATCAGCTACAATATTCTGTTGGCTCAAATAAACTCCATGTGCAAGCTACAAGGGGATTATGAACTTATAGACCTGAGATTTAGTTGTTATATGTTATGGTTGACGAACCTAAAGAAGGATGAAAACATCTTAACCGAAGACCCGTGGGTCATAAATAATCATTATCTTGTGGGGCAAAAATCGAGGCCAAATTTTCATGCGGAGAAGGATAAGGTCACAACAACCATTACATGGGTGAGGATTGGAGGACTTCCTCTCGAGTTATTCAAGTCTAATATTTTGTGTAAGGTTACAGAGGCCATTGGAGCTCCAGTGAATGATGATGGGCGGAAGCATACAAGAACTGGAGGTAGGTTTGCTAGGGTAAGTGTTCAAGTGGACCTTGAGCAACCCCTAACTAGTGTTATGGAAGTTAAAAGGACGGTCTAATCCTCGCTTAAGTTAAGAACTTATTTCATGTGCCGTTCGCATAACGATAAATTTCTTAACAGCCTCATAAATTAGACTTAAAAACATGCATAAACAGTCAGACCCAAACAAGACTTAAAAATAGCACATAAAGAAGCGTTGGCTATGATTAAAATCATTTTATTTATTACTCAAAGATTGCTTGTGATTTTACAAGGAAATAGTAAAGCAAAATCTCTGCTTTAAGGGCACTATTCCTAACACTTTAAGTCTAAAAGAAATAGAAAATAAGAAGAAAAAGAGAGTAGAGTTATGAACAACGTACCTAAGGGTCTCGACTCTCGACAATGTAGGCAGCGACGAGACGGTGCAGGTGGTAGCAAGACGACGCTGGTGTGGTGGGCACTGTGGAAGAAATTTGGTATGTCGCTGAGAACTAAGAAAAAGATTGAAGAATTATAACATTAGAGTAGGGTTTTCTTTATATGTGATATCCATATTAGCCGGTCGGTTGGGTGTAATGTGGCCCAAGGAGGATGAGGTCGCTCAATAAAGAAGGAGGGACGATGCAGGGGCGCTTCACATTGCAAGGACCGCCAGTGAGTTTCGAGGCGTGTCCCCGGGAGACGGAAAAGGCAAAGAACCCAAGAACCTTACTATGTTCGATCAACTGGGGCTAGGGTCAATCCTAAAGCCCCCAGGAGGGTTAATTAAAGGTTCAAAATCGAAAATGATGATTTGAGAAATAAGCTCTCACTGAGGGAGAGACTGGCTCCACCGCGAGACCTTGCGCCCCTCGAGCGACCACCACCTCGAGCACCCCCCGTATACGACATCCAGGATAATGAGAAAGAATCCTATTATGAGCCTCCTCGAGGAAGGCAAGACCGAGAACAGTGGCAAAGGCATAGGCGCGGAGTCGCCCGTCACCCTGTCCAAGTGCCCGCTTGAAAATATGGGAGTGCCTGAATGTCCCCCCTTTATTGAGGATATCATTAATGCAATAGCTGAGGATAAGATACCCACTAACCTCCCAAGCTACAGAGGAATGACCGATCCGGAGAGGCATGTCGATCGATTCGAGGTCGAGATCAGCATGTTCGGGATCTTCGCCACGACGCTGGTTGGGGTAGCCCAGGACTGGTTCTCAATGTTGGCCCCTCGATGTATCAGGTCGTACGATGATCTGGTTGACCGTTTTGTGGCCTACTTTTCATCTGTGAAGGGCAATAAGTTACCCTCGACCTATCTCTACAATATAGTCCAGAGGGAAGATGAAACCCTGAGGGATTTCTTTACCCAATTCTCCGAGGCAGCAGTCCAAATCCAAGCCCGAGCATGGACATGCTAATTCCTACCCTCCACATAGCCCTGCGCAATAAGGTTTGTGATAGGTACATTGTTCGCGAAAATCTAGATTAAATAGCTAACATACTTGAGATTGCTGGTGATTGGATGAGGGTCGAGGAAGTCAAGATGGTCCAGAAGGTTGGTCCCGCAAAGAAAGTGGAGACCTTCGGGCCCCAAATGAATGAGGCTAAGCGAGATATTAAGACACAGGAAGAAGGGGTCCGAAAGCGGATCGAAGAAACACTACACCCCCCTCAACAGGCCCAACGAGAAAATCTACAATGTCTCCAATAAGAAGTTGATCAAGAACCCCAAGTCGATCAAGGAAATGCAGAAGACGAGGGATTCTAGGAAGTACTGCCATCCATCGACAAACCAATCATAACACCTCCGATGCTTTGCCCTAACTCGATGAACTCACTCTCCAAGATGAGGATCGAATTGATATGATTGTTGGGGGGCTCTTTGGGGGTCACACGAAGACCGCCCACAAGCGTACTCAAAGAAAGTGCAGAGGAATTATTTCGGATCGAGAGAGATGATGCAGATCGAGCAGAAGGAGAAAAAGATAATTGGGTTGAGGAAGAGGTTACCTTTAGTGATACGGATTAGATGAACCACCATGGGAACGGGGATACGCCTAGTTGTCAGATGGTGGTCACGTTGGATGTAGCCAATTATGCTGTATCAAAAACCCTTATCGATAATGGAAGCTCGACCAATATTATCCTTTACTTGACTTTTGTTAAGATGAATTTAGATAAAAAGCGAAGGTTAGAAATGATAAAAACTCCTTTAATAGGTTTCGGGGGTGCAGAGGTATACCCCAAGGGTCGGGTCTACCTAATCACCACTATGGGTACTCTCCCTAAGAGGACGACCTTGGAGATCGAGTAGTTGTTGTGGATAAGCCATCATCCTTCAATGTCATCTTTGGCCGACCTAGATTAATTGACTTCCGAGCTATCATTTCGACCTATCATCAGATGGTCAAGCTATCCACCCCCCAAGGTACAGGAGAGCTTCGATATGGTATACCAACTGCCTGGTCCTGTTATTCAATCTCTATAGAGAAAGTAAAGCTACCTAACAAGAAGGTAATCCCAGTTTTGTAGATCCTAAACTTTGATGAGAAGGACCTGGTCGAGAGAGACATTCAAGATCTCGAAAGGTCCCATAAGATTACCTCAAAACTAGCAGCAAAGAGAAGAAAGCTGGCCGATGGGCAAGTCGAGGCCTCGAGTCAAACAAAGGAGATCGAGCTTGTCCCGGGACAGGTAGAGAAGATAACCCATGTGGGAATCGCTCAGCTAGGCAAGGAGGTAGAGCATGCATGCTGATCCCATTCCTACAAGAAAATGTAGACATCTTTGCCTGAAGGGCCACTGATCTAGTGGGGGTCAACCCGAGTGTCATCATGCATCATCTCAACGTCAGCTTTTAAGTCGGTCAAACAGAAACTCGGGAATCAAAGTGTTAAGAGGAATGAGATCATCGAGGAGGAAATTAACAAGCTACTCGATGCAGGTTACATCTCTCCGGCCAAGTACGTAGACTGGCTGTGCACGTGGTCCTGATGGCCAGAATAGGGGAAAAGTGGAGGATGTGCAATGATTTTACTAACCTGAACAAGGCCTGCCCAAAGGACCAGTATCCACTACCTTGAATCGACCGGCTAGTCTACTCGACAGCTGGTTGTGATCTCATGAGTATAATGGATGCATTCCAAAGGTATTATCAAATCTTTATGAACTGGAGGATGAAAAGAAGACTGTCTTCATAATTGTCAAAGGCATTTACTGCTTTAAAGTGATGCCCTTTGGGCTTAAAAATTGAGGGCCACATACCAGAGGTTGGTGAATTGGGTCTTCGAGAGTGAGATCGAAAAAATAATGAAAGTCTATGTCGACGACATGATCGTCAAAAGGACAAAATCGTGTGATCACCTCAAAGACCTAGGTCGAGCTTTTGACCTACTGAGATGTCATAACCTGAAACTCAGCCCGAATAAGTGTACTTTTAGAGTAGAGGGAGGCAAGTTTCTAGGGTATATGGTAAGCCGTCGGGGTATTAAAGCAGATCCCGAGAAGATTAAGACCATCCAATATACCTCCAGACTAAAAACAAGACGAAAATTCTAGTGCCTGATGGGTCGAATCATATCTCTAAATAGGTCCATCTCCAGGTCTGCCGAGAAAAGCCTCCCCTTCTTCAAAATTTTGAGGAATATCAAAGAGTTCAACTGGATGGAGGAGTGCAACCCGGCATTCGAGGAACTGAAGAAGTATCTCAAGTCACCTCCTTTGTTGGCAAAACCCGAGCCAAACAAGAGGCTGTATATCTACTTAGCTATCTCAAATGAAGCCATCAATTCGGTCCTGGTCGCTATTCGAGAAAGAAAGCACATGCCCATTTATTACATGAGCAAGATCTTGAACGGGGCAGAAATGTGATACCTCAAAATCAAGAAGTTCGCATTGACATTGGTGCACACTGCTCGGAAATTAAAGCCATACTTCCAAGCTTACTCAATCACAATTCTTACCGATCAACCACTTAGACAGGTGCTTGAAAAACCAGATGTATCAGGAAGGTTGATCAAGTGGGCAGTCGAGTTAGGGCAGTTCGACCTTTCCTATCAACCCCGACTGGCCTATCAAGCACAGGTGTTGGCCGACTTCTTGATCGAGAAGGAGGCTCATCCCACAGAAAAGGAGTCAAGTCATTGGATACTTTCAGTCGACGCTTATCAACCACATCTAGGGGGCATGTGCAGGTGTATCCCTAAGAAATGTGAAGGAGATGAGCTCGATTTCGCCATCTGCCTTGGATTCCCTGTAACTAATAATGAGTCTGAGTACGAGGCCATTATAGCCGGATTGAAGATCGCTAAAGAGCAAGGGATTGAAAATTTGATGGCCTTCGCTGACTCACAGCTCGTAGCCAGCCAGGTTGAGGGTACTTATGAAGCAAGGGAAGATTCAACGATGAAGTACTTGGCGAAGGTAAAATCGCTAGCTGAAGGGTTCAAGAGCTTTAAACTCGAATAGGTCCCTCGAGAATAGAACGAAAGGGCTGATGTGTTATCTAAGGTAGCTAACGGAATGAGAGCAAGGCATAGGTTGATAACATTCCTGACAAACTCATCCCGTGCAATTGATGTGAAGTCGGAAGTAGTCCTAAGCATTAACCTAGTTGAGTCATGCTGGCTCGATGAGTTAGTACTATACTTACAGGATAGGGTCATTTCTAAGAACAAGGCTGAAAGATGTCGACTTATGGCTTGATCTGCGAGTTATGTGCTCGACCCAGACGGAGAGCTTTTTCAGAAGGTCGTATCGAGAGGCGATCAAGAGGTGTCTTTGACCCTCCTAAGCCAAGGAGGTTCTCGAGGAAGTACATGGAGGGTCTTACAGAAATCATGCAGGAGGGAAGTCTCTGGATAAAAAGACTGCTCGAAGCGGATATTATTGG
The DNA here is from genome assembly GCA_037501455.1 of Lantana camara. Taxonomy (NCBI): domain Eukaryota; kingdom Viridiplantae; phylum Streptophyta; class Magnoliopsida; order Lamiales; family Verbenaceae; genus Lantana; species Lantana camara. The sequence continues at coordinate 93,354,076 of CM074859.1, read as the reverse complement.
CCGACCATGATAAGAGACTCGGTGAATTCTGTCAAGAAATGCCCAAACTGTCAGAGGCATGCCAACATCACCTATTAACATCCAAGGGAGATAACCCCGATCGACATAGCTTGGCCTTTCGACCAATGGGGAATCAATATATTGGGGCCCTTCCCACTTGCACCGAGATAGCACCAGTTCGCCATTTTGTATGTCAAGTACTTTTCAAAATGGGTCGATGCGGTGTCAGTTCCCAAAACCAGTTGGTTCCTATGGAAAAACATCATATGCAGATTTGGAGTCCCAAGGGTCCTGATTTGTGATAATAGACCTCAATTCAGAAGCGAACACTTCAATAAATATTCCCTGGATATAGGAATCAGCTTGAGATTCACTTTGGTCAGCTATCCCCAGGCGAATGATCAGACAGAGGTCACAAATCGAATAATTGTGCAGAATTTGAAGACCAAGCTAGATGCTAAAAAGGGAGCCTGAGTGGAAGAGCTCGATGGAGTACTTTGAGCCTATCGAGTGTCTCATTACCAGTTATTACTAAATCAAGAGAATCGACAGTTCGAGCTGGATACCATTGAAGAAAAAAGAGAGCAAGGATTCTATCGGATGCAGCAGTATCGATCATTTGTCGCTCGGAGTTACAACAAGAAGGTCCTAGCTCGGCAGTTTAAAGTCGGAGATTTGGTCTTGAAACCGATCGATATCACTAAGCACGTGAGGAAACTTGACCCCAACTAGGATGGTCGGGATCAAATTGTAAAGATCGGAAAGAATCAAGCTTACCAACTCGAGGAGATGAATGGCAAACCTGTGCCTCGATCATGGAACGCTCATAATTTACGAAGGTTTTTTGTGTAACTTTGTAAAGTTCCTAGTCGATTTCTGATTATTCAATAAAAGTCATCTTATTACTCATCTATCATATCCTCGATGGGTTAAATAGGTCGAACTAGATGCGATTTGAATCTTATGTTTATACTTATTTTATTTTCTTGAGTTGTTTGAAGACACCTGGTGCTCTCGACTTAAAAGTTATTATTTGAACATACATAATTTAAAGTATGCTAATTTGAATCGAACTTTGGAAATAAAGCATTCATTAATTAAACGAATTTACTTGAAAGTCGATTGATTACAAAAGATGGGCCCTCGCCCTTTGGATTTTTCATATGGGAGCACTCCTCGACCACCCTGGGCCGAGTTGGTACTTGTTACAACTAAGAAATAAAAACAAGAAAAATGAAACTAATAACTATGACCCTTATTGGGTCGGTAGATCACTCGGTAGAGACATCCTCGGGGGCTCCGTCCAAGAAGTTGGGGTTAGGATCGGCCAAAGGCTCTTTAGATACTTTGTCCCCAAACAACTTTGGATAAATTTCGGTGGGGACAAGAGAGCATTCTGGGTCGACTCCCAGGGGTATCTTTCTCAAGTCTTCCTGCCTTTGGAAATACATAGACTTGGCTAAGCTGACTGCAAAGCCAAACATTTCTGTTTCCCAGTCGATGGGAGGAGTTGGAGCTGAAGTAGTGGAGACCGGCGGTCTAGGATCGGGGCAGTGGATACCAATTTTCTTTTGATCATAGTCGACTGGAATGTATCCAACAGACCTACACTGCGCCAGGCATAGCTCAAAGCCCTCTTTCATATCATCGATGCCAAAAGTAGTCGAGGCCCTTTGGGACATCGGGGACTTCATGAATCGATAAGCCCCATCTTTCACTGACCTACTCCTCTTGCTTGTGAATGTTGTTAGGAATAGTGCCCTGAAAGCCGATATAATAGTCTGCTTTAGTACTTTCGTTTTGTAAATCACAGACAATCTTTGAATAATACGAATTGAGGCAACACTTCTTTATATGCTCTTGCTTGATTGTGTGTTTACTTTTGACTGGGCATGTATAAGAACTCCCCTAATCAATATGACTTTTAGGACTCAACCATTTAGGTGAAATGGTTCATGAAACGAGCCCTATATCACATAAGTCATGAATAGAAATCACTCCAAGCCAATGAGTCCAAAAGACAGTGGGAGTGTCAACCTGACTCGTTCGAGGCTTGCTCGTGTGATCGCGCCCTTAAGAAGGACCACCTTGTTTCATGGGGTGCAAAGTGTATAGTTGATACGTGCGTGATACATGGGGGGTGCTTACTTATTCTAAGTAAGTACACTGAGGTGTCCCGTGTAAGAAAATTCCTAAATGGGAAAGGAAGTTTCTATATCTGGAAATAGAAACTTCCAGATTAGGAAATATCTCACGAGTCATTGATGTGACTAAGTGATCCTTAGACTTGAGGTTCCATTGATACTTTATGAGCTAACTCTGTAGTCTTAGGTGTAAGCTTTAAAGGGTGTCGCCTTAGACAACTGATTCAAGGCTTATGCTGGGGCTGCACAAGCGGCACATGAAAGTATATGAGAATCAATAAAGGACCTACACTTACATGAGCAAGATGATCTCTTATTGTGTAAGTCATTCATATGCTATCTAGGAGTCTTTGGCCAAGGCAGTGGATCAAGACATCAAGAAAAGAGTTTCTTAGATTGAGATCAAATGGATATGAAATGCACTTAATATTAAGATCGAGATTATTAGGGTTCTAATTATTCCCTAGCCTTAGATCTTGATTGAGAGATGGGACGTAGGAGGATTGTATCTCACATATGTCAATGACTTAAAGGTTCTGTCGAATTGAGACATTCTTATTCAACAAGGGGTAAAACACCTGTTGCTAGACTATGGTCGTTTGATCTGTGGACTGATTAATTAATTAGGGTCACTGCTAATTGAATTAAGAACCTGGAGGGTCACACACAACAACCCGGTCACGTGGGTTAAGGCTTGAATCGATTAAACGAGTTAATCGAACCATTAATGGAATGGTGGGGCCCACACGTGTGGAACATATGGATGACACGTGTCCTTATGGATACGTGTAGTCACGTGTGTTTATGTGTATATATTAAATAATTAATGTGTCAATTATTTGATGGACTTTAATTTAATTTTGAATTAATATTAAAGTTCTAATTTGGAGAAATAAAGTCTAATAAATGATTAATTATGAATTAATGAATTATTAGTCTTCAAGTTATTTATTATTTAATAAATAAAGTAAAATAAAATATCTAAAAGAGTTAGATACTATTCTTGCTTTCCAAGTTGATCAAAAGGAGACTTTTGGTCAAAGTAAGAGACTTGGTCTCCAAGGAAGATATCGCTTTCCAAAAGGAGTTTGGAATCCTTGTCAAATAGGGATAAGGGGTTCGAACCCTAGCCTTATAAATAGAGGGGTTCGAACCCCATGGAAAAAGATGATAACAAAAATTTCTCCTTCTTTAAAATTATACACTAAACCCTAGAGCCTAAGCACCGAATATAGAACTAGCATCCTCCCTATTCTGATCGTAGTCGCGGTTGGTGGACTATTTTTCTAGAGGGATGCTATCGTGGAGTCTTGAAAGATTCGAAGGAGCTTTTGGGGATCAAGCCGCGTGAAGAGCGTTCTTGGGCGGCTAGAATGTGTCAAGAAAGCTACTAACTAAGTGAGTTTCTTGATCTTTACGAATTTGGGAATAGCAATTGCAAGATTCGATCCTTGCTTAGTTGGGAAAATTTTAAATTTCCGTTGCGTTTCTATTCATTTTTCCCAACAAGTGGTATCAGAGCCACCTTGCAATGCCTATTTCTGATTCGTCTCAATTATTCTGAATTTGGTAGAAATTCTTAGGCTTAGATGCGAATTGAGTATTCTTGAGTTCTTTTAGAAAGCCTGAAATACGAAACTGTATTTTTCCTAAAGTTTCTAAGAAAAATGTTTTCGAAAATTTGATTGAAATTATTTTGGATCAAATATATTTAAAACGTGTTTTTAATTTATGGATTGTTGTTGGTTTTTTGAACTAAAATACGAAACACAAAATGGCATTACGAAAACGTGAGCCTAGACGTGCTAAGTCGTAGCACGCCTAGGCCCGCACGCCCATCCGCCCAGCAGTCCTGTAACCGCGCGGGACTGCCTCGCCCGGGATGCCTGCCCACGCCCGCCTGCTGTTGCGCGCGATGCACACAGGGCTAGCGCCTGGAGCCTGCGAGCTGGCAGCTTTTGCTACCGACTGCGGGCGTTGCGGGCGCGCGCGCGTCGCGCGGCGTGCGGGCGATCAGTCCGGGCATTCCGGGTCGTTCGTGTTTAGTCCAATCCAATCCCGATTTAATATGAAGATTGAGCCTTATTACTTTATGTCTTTTTCTTTTTATTGTAATTTAGGAGTAGAGATAGGTGGTGAGCTCATTTTCTTTCATTTTGGAGACAATACATCTATGGAGTAAGATGGATCCACACAACAAGTAACAAGATAGAGGCCATAAGTGAAGACCTCTTGAAATGTTAGAGAAGATTTCTATTATTGTAATAGATAGGGCATCGTTTTATTTCCAATTCCCTTATGTGATTTAAACTGTTTTATGTGGCATGTATGTTAGAACTTGTAATTGTGGAGTAGCTCCCACATATCACGCATAAGATAGGTAGAACCCATGATCATCACATGTTAGTATCATGCTAGGACATGTTATCTGCTAAGTGCTTGTGTGAAATGCATTTAAGTTGTACTTGCATTAATCAAGACTAATTAAATTGGATAACATATATGTTGGTGAGGTCGAACCGGACAACTCTCTGGTTAAATTGAAAATTCCCATTAAATATTAAGCTAATTTTCGAAAATAGGTGTTTAATTTGAAGTGCAAACTTTGAATTGAATTCCTACCATTCCATCAATAGGATTTAAGTTTAATAGGGAAAGCTAGGTGCTGGCCACGAGTCGTGGGGTGTCTATGTGAAACCTATTAGTTCTTAGTTTCCTAATTGATCTTAAATGATCAATATTTCGTGATCAATTTTAGCAAGGGCGATGGCCGCGAGTCGTGGGTCGCTCGAACTAAGTTTTTGTCATGATCTTATGATTGATGGGTCTAGCTTAACACCTAAGTAAATATGGATATCGCACGAGTCGTGGGTCCATGTTGAAAGATAGGTGATGCAAAAAAACATTACTAAGAATTCCACAGTGTTGGAATTGGTAAGTTGTACCTACCTTAGGCTTAATTGAGAATGGCCACGAGTCGTGGGTTCAAGGTTAAGTGCTTAGAATCTTAGTACCCATTGGGATAACAAGTATCCTCTAAGATCTTTGGGAATTATAGATCTTTGAAAAACAGTGGGAGCTACATAGATTAAAGACCTAATCTCATGTATATTGTAATTATTCAGCATGCTCACTAGTTCTCTATTTTTCCATTTAGGTCGTAGATTCTGTGATTCTCTACGTGTTTTGAAATGACAACAAATAAGCCTCTAGCATCGATCCTCGAGTCAAATAAGTTGACTGGTCCCAACTATTCTGATTGGCTTCGGAATCTAAAAATTGTTCTAGATTCCGAGAAGAGAATTTATGTTCTCTACAAGCGGAGCCCGTTCCCGAAGGGGACGCTCCGACCCGGACTGAGCGGGATGCGATCCAGAAGTGGAAGGATGATAATCTCCAAGCCGTTGTCTCATGCTTGCTAACATGTCTTTGGACATGCAAAGACAGCATGAGTCCATGGAATTCACTTCGGAGATTTACAACCACTTAGAGCAAGTTTACCGCCCTCATGAGCGTGTTACAAGGTATAACATCTCAAAGGAATTGTTCCATTTGAGAATGAAGGAAGGTACAAGTGTCCATGAATATGGACTCAAGTTTCTTGCTCTCACTAAGAAACTTGACTCCATGGACATGCCATTGAGAGATGAGCTTTCAGTGGATTTGTTGCTAGCCTCGTTCCCACCATCATTCAACCCTTTTGTCCTTAACTTCAACATGAATCATGCAAATGCTAGTGTAGCTGAACTGATTAGTCAGCTTGTGACTGCTGAAAGTACGATAAAGAAGGACAATAAGGTTATGATGGTCACTGCTCTATCTTCTTCTAAGCCTTCTAAAGGCAAGGGCAAGAAAGCCCAAAAGAAGAAGAAGTCCCTTAGACCCAATGGAGGCATCACGAAGGGAAAAGTCCAAAAGAAGAAATGTGATCAAAGGGAGGACGTTTGCTTCCATTGTGGCAAATCGGGGCATTAGAGGAAAAACTGCCAAAAGTATAAGGTTACTCTAAAGAAAGGTATGTTTCTCGTTGAAGTAAATCTTTCTATTAATTCTAACTCTTGGGTACTTGATACTAGTTGTGGATCTCATATCTGTAATGATGTACAGATGTTAAGTTAGGTCCGACAGCTTAAAGGAGGAGAATGTGTCTTGAAGATTGGGGATGGCTCAACGGTCGAAGCTCAAGCTTTAGGCACAATTAGATAGATTTAGGTCATTCTATTCTAGTTTTAAATAAAGTCCTTTATGTACCAGACATTATTCGTAATATTATTTCAGTTCCAATACTTGATTGCGAAGGTTATGAAATTAATATTAAGAATGGTAACTTTTTCCTTAAAAAGAACAAATTTTCAATACATCTTGGTACATTAAGCAATGGACTTTATCTAACCCAAAACAGTAATATTTTGAATATACAACGGGAAACAAAAACGTGAGAGAGATGACGAAGTCTCAGCTTCTTTGTGGTACGCTAGATTAAGACACGTTTCTAAGAATAGAATTAGCAAGTTAACTACCTTAGGGACATTATCGGAAAATGGCCTTAAACAGTTAACTTCCTGTGAATCATGTCTCAAAGGAAAGATGTCCAAAACTCCTTTCAAAGGAAGTGTGGAACGAGCCACAGAGACTTTGGATTTGATCCATTCTGATGTTTGTGGACCGCTTAGTGTAAGCACTCGAAACAATCATCAATACTTCATAACCTTTACTGACGACTTTAGTCGTTATGGTTATGTGTACTTAATGAAGCACAAATCTGAGGCTTTTGAGAAATTCTTAGAATTTCAAAAGGAGGTTGAGAACCAAACTGGTCACAAGATCAAGTCACTTCGATCTGATCGAGGTGGCGAGTATCTTAGTGAAGAGTTCCTTAGTTATCTCAGAGATAATGGTATTATCTCTCAGTGGACTCCTCCGGGAACTCCTCAGCTTAATGGAGTTTCTGTTGGAAAACAGGAATCAGAAAGCAGCGAAAATTTAAAATTTTCCAACAAACAGGATCAAAACTCGTAATCGTGAATCCGAATTCGTAGAGATTAGAAACTTACTTTTCAATAATCTTTCTTGAAGCGTTTCAAGCCACCCAAGAACGCTCTTCTCGCAACTTGATCCCCTCTCCTTGGTAAAGCTCGAATCTTTAAAAACTTCTAACTTGAAGCTCTCTAGAGATAGTCCACCAACTTGACTACAATCTAACTAGTAAGGATGCTAGTTGTCTAGTTAGTGTTTAGGCTTAACCTAGGGTTTATTTGATCATGGAGAAAGGATGGTGTTCAACACATGAACCAAAAAAATTATCAATTACCCTCAAAGGGGAGCTCGAGCCCTCCTATATATAGGAAGGAGAGGGGCGGCCGAACCTAGTCCTATTAGACTAAGGATATCCCTCTCTCTTATTACTTGATCATCAAGTAATTCCAAACTTTGACTTTTGAATTCTAATTCAAATCAACTTTTAAGAGAGCAAAAATATCCAAACCCCTTTTGGATAATTTTATACTTTATTTATTAATAAATAAATAACTTATTTTATCTAATTAATTAATTCGTAATTAATTAAATAAATTTGATGAGGCCTAAAAACTCTCTCGAATCAGAGCCGTCCACGTGTCAGCATGTCGCAGACTAAGTCTCAGACGCTCGCCTTAAAGGGCTCGTGGGCCTTTCCAGCCCACTCGTTGGTAAGCAAGGATGGACCGTCAAGCAGCGAATGACCACTACGGTAAAAGTCCAGATCCGACAAGTCTGACGCTCGCATCCGGGTCCTCAGGGTTACCCACCACAGGGAAGCACCCACCTGAGGGTCCCATGATTGACGTTCGGGATCTTGCCGCTCGAAGGCCATATACCGTGAGGAGCCCATCTGTGGACTTCCCGAGCGTCATCAACGCTCGTAAACGTGTCTGTCCCTCATGCGATGGATTCTCACCTTCAGAAGGAGATATTATTCCCTCATCCCACACGACCCTCGTCAACAACCTCTGACACAAAGGTACAGGGCACAGTGCACCTGACACGCCGTCTCCTTTTCGGGAATGTCATTCTCATTCCCTCAAAGGCTGACGCGTGTTAGGGCAACACAGGTTGGGGACCACATGGTCATTTTACTCATTTACCCCTGTCCCTAACATATAAATAAGAGAGAACACATGCAATATCTCCCAAGTCATCTTCCTCACTGAAACTACCACGTATTGAACTGGGCACCATTTTTTTTCCTCTGCAACTTCTTCAAAAGCTTCCTGAATCTCAACCATCTCTGCATTCTCACTGCACGATTTCTTGGTGTTACCCTAGCTGGAAGAACCCACGCTCATTGGAAACCCAGTTCCTGAGGCTCAAGTGCCTGTGATGGTCTTCCTTCCTATCAACAAATTCTAGAGTGTTTGGTGTTCAAATCCTTCATAAATTTCCGCACCATCATTTTTTGGCGCCGTCTGTGGGAAACCATCACCACCATCTTTAGTATTGCCAGTTCCTTCCTCTGAAAGCTAGTTGAAAAGTAACACCCAAGTCTTGAATCATGGTTACTGCCACAAGATCTGGAACTCTAGGGAACAGGGGAGGTCTTCCTCCCACCAATGGAGAAAACCCTGAGAGCCCTGTTCTCGCCGGAGGGGCACCGCCCCTTGCGGCCGGAAACGTTGGTGCCACTGTACCCCTCCCAACTGGAAATGAAGCGGGAGGATCAGGTTCCAATCCTCCCCCCCCAACTTTCGCCCCAAGTGTCCCTGCCTCCCATCTTGGCGTAAATCCCATGGCCATGCCGCCGCCAGGATACGCGCTCACGCAGCCCGGAGTAATGCCTGGAACAACGCCGGGGATGATACCTTTGGTCCCTCCATATCAAGTGGGGACACTGAACCTCCCTCTAGCAGTGCCAAGGGAAATACAGGGGGTGGAGATGCCCCAGCTCACTACGCAACAACTTCAGGCGTTGTACGCGCAGTGCGAAAGCCAAGCTGTACAGAATGCCTGGGAACACTTCACTATGGCTTATTTCCCTTCATACGCTGGCGCTCGGATAGCCCCACCCTTGGGCGGGCTCCCTGCACATCCTTTGACAATGGCCCAAAATGCTCTACGGGCACAGCAACCTCCCCCATCCGCTCCAAATCAAGAAAATGAAGCCCCACCGAGGGTCCAGCAAGAACGACCCATTGAAGGAGATGACAGGGCTCCTCGAAATGAGGCGGCCGAAAATGATGAAGAGGTCCAGTCAAGGACCACAAGGAGGGCAAACCGCAGAAATGTCGGTGACCCTCAGCTAGCAGCTGTGCAAGACCAAATTCGAGGGCTCCAAAACGTGGTAGAGCAGCTCTCTCGAGCACGGTCTCACGCCCCCCGTGAGGGGGACGAGAGGTCCAAGGCCAGAGACGCTCGGCGACCACGCAGCCCCATTTCCCACCGAAGGAGAGAGGCTAGCTATGAAGATCCCGACGAGCGAGATTACAGGATCATGGCGGGCGATTCCCCCCTCGTCGAGGAAGTTCTGATGACCCGTGCAGGGAAGGGTAAAATTCCCTCGTCAATCAACAGGTATGATGGAACTACGGATCCAGCCGAGCATCTGGACCATTTCGTGCACCTAATGCACCTCTATGACCATCCGGACAACTACTGGGCCAAGGTGTTTGTCACTTCCCTCACTGGAATGGCCCAAGAGTGGTACAAAAAGCTCCCCCCGCGCTCAATCCGAGGGTATTATGACTTGACGGATGCTTTTGTCAGCCACTTCAATTCGCTGAAAGCACCGGCCCCGGCCGCGACCGCTCTTTATAGCCTGGTCCAAGGGCCGAACGAGACTCTCCGATCCTTCATGGGGAGGTTCAATAAGGAAATTTTGTTGGTAGAGAAGCCCTCGATGGACTTTTTGAGGCATGTTCTGTTCGGGGCCATCAACATGAAGCATTATGTCAGCAAGGAGTTTGTGGAGGAAGTGGCCAAGAAGAAACCGCGCTCGTTGATGGAAATTCGGGAGATTGCAGACTCCTTCTTCACCCTCGAAGATATGTACATAGCGAGGGAACAGAAGATGGCAAATGCCCCTCGACCCAACAGAACCCACGAAGACAGAGGAGAGCCCAATCGGAGTCACCACCGCAGCCCAGTACCCGCTCGCCGTCGTTCCTCCCCCCAGCGGAGACTCGAGCGTATACCCCTCAACCGCCCAATTGCCGAGGTGTATGCTATGGCGGACAAAAAGCTGTTCAAAAGGCCGTCGAAGCTGAGAGAAACCGAGGCCCAGAAGCGCTCGGGAAAGTATTGCGCTTTTCACAAGCAGAAAGGGCACGATACCAATGAGTGCCGGCAGCTTGAGAGTGAAATCCAGAGGCTGATCGCAGGTGGGCATCTTAAAGAGTTCGTTAAGGTGTTGGAACGTTACGATGAGCATTGTGCGGAGCGAGCGCGCGCCAGAGGGAGAAGTCGTTCACGCTCGCGAAGTCCCCGACACTATCACACCGAACCCAGTGACCGTGGGAAAGGAAAGTCATCTGACCTGGAGAACCAGCCTTTCGCGGTTATTAACATGATCGCTGGCGGACCCTCGGGGGGTGATTCTAACGCCTCCCGGCGCCGCTACATCCGAAGTTATGACCAGAAGTCTTCTCGGTCCAAGCCTGTACTCTCTGTTGATAAATCATTACGCTCGGGTGGGGATGAAAGCGTAGGTTTCACAGAAAAGGACTTAGAACACATTGTAACGCCCCATGGGGTCGGTGAAACCTCTGACTGCCCCATGGTGGTTAGCTTAGATGTTCACAACCATATTGTAAAGAGGGTCCTAATTGATAGTGGAAGCTCCGTGAATGTTTTGCCTTACTCCACGTTTCAAAAAATGAACATAACAAACATCCCCCTCGAACCTCTCAGAACTGCCCTCGTAGGGTTTGGAGGTTCCGAGATCGTCCCTCGCGGACAGATTCGCTTGGCCACCTCCTTCGGTCGCGCCCCACAGCGAAAGACTTTGAATGTTCTTTACGTGGTGGTCGAAGTGGATCTACCATACAACATCATCATTGGGCGACCAGCCCTCGTCGACTTCAAAGCGATAATTTCCACCTATCATCAAAAGGTCAAATTTCCCACTCCCGAGGGAACCGGTGAGGTACTGTGCAATGTAAAAGAAGCTTGGGAATGTTATGTACTTTCCCTTCGAAACCACAAGCCAAAACAACCCACCCAGGCGGGCTCCACCAAAAAGTCTGTTGACTTCCCCAAGCTGAATGAAGATGGCCCCGAGCGCAAGAGGGCCAAACTCTATAAGAAGAAGAATAAGAAGAAATCCACGGATAAAACCGAGGGTGTTGGCAACCCACCCCCCGGCGAGGTGGGGGAGTCTTCCGAAGAATGCGAGGGTCAGCCGTCCTCGGGGGATACTGACGAAAGGATCACAGGAAAGAAAAGGACGCTCGAATTACCGAGGCCTGAAATAAGAGTGGAACCCACCGAAAACTTCTTGACCATCGAATTGGAACCTGGGAATCCCGACAAGATCACGCAGATAGGTTCCAGTCTCGACGGCCCTTCCCAGATTATGATGATTGATTTCTTGCGAGACAATATTGATGTCTTTGCCTGGAAGGCTTCCGACCTCACTGGTATTGATCCGAGTGTCATTGTCCACAGACTGAACGTGGATCCAACCTTCAAACCCATCAAGCAGAAGAAGAGGGACGTTCACGGCTTTAGGAAACGGGTTATCGAAGAAGAGGTTGGCAAGTTGCTAGATGCTCAGTACATAGAAGAAATCCAATATCCCGAGTGGCTCTGTAATGTGGTGCTTGTTCCGAAAAGCGCCAATAAGTGGCGTATGTGCAACGACTTTACGGACCTCAACAAAGCGTGCCCCAAAGACCATTATCCGCTTCCGAGGATTGATCAGTTGGTAGATTCCACAGCTGGGTGCGAACTCATGAGTATGATGGACGCCTTTCAAGGATATTATCAAATCTTTATGGCGCCCGAGGATCGCCCCAAAACTTCGTTTATTGTGCATTTGGGTGTTTATTGTTTCAAAGTCATGCCATTTGGGCTCAAAAATGCGGGAGCAACCTATCAACGCCTTGTCAATAGAATGTTCGAGCACGAAATTGGAAAATCTATGGAGGTTTACGTAGATGATATGATAGTCAAAAGTGAGCGCCAACACTCCCATCTGGAGGATCTCAAGCAGACTTTCGATATTCTTCGTCGCTACGGAATGAAGTTGAACCCTTCAAAATGCACTTTTGGCGTTCGAGGTGGTAAGTTTCTGGGATACATGGTAAGTCAACGAGGCATAGAGGCGAACCCCGAGAAGATCAAAGCAATCTTGGATATACCCTCCCCTCGCAATCTGAGAGAGGTCCAGGTACTCGTGGGTAAGATCATTTCGTTAAACAGGTTTATTTCCCGCTCAGCAGACCGGAATTTACCCTTCTTTAAGATTTTGCGCAACGCTAGTAACTTTACCTGGAACGAGGATTGCGAAAAGGCCCTGCAGAGCATGAAACAGTACCTGACGAGCACGCCTTTGCTAACCAAACCAGTCCCGGGGGAAAACCTGTTTATCTATCTATCAGTTTCTTTAGAAGCCACGAGCGCTGTCCTCGTAGCAATCCGCGAGCGTAAGCATATGCCGGTGTATTACCTGAGCAAGACTCTACAGGGAGCCGAGAAAAGATACATGGAAATTGAGAAATTTACCTTTGCGCTCGTTAACGCATCTCGAAGGCTGAGACCATACTTTCAGGCTCACTCCATCACAGTGCTCACAGATCAACCACTCAAACAAGTGTTATCTAAGCCGGATGTTTCGGGAAGATTAATTAAATGGGTGATTGAGCTTAGTCAGTTTGATATCTCCTTCGAGCCCCGTACAGCCATACAGGCTCAGGCAGTAGCCGATTTGTTGGTCGAACGTTTCAATTTGGAAACTGAGCCGCAAGCGGACGATGGTTTATGGCTTTTACACACGGATAGCTCCTCGACCTCACAAGGGGGCGGTGCCGGGGTGACCCTTAGGGATCCCCTAGGAGCAGAAGTTGACTACGCAATCAAGCTGGCGTTTCCAATTACCAACAACGAGGCTGAATATGAGGCCCTCATCCAAGGGCTCAGAATTGCGCTCCAAAATGGGGCCGCTCGTGTCACAGCATACGTTGATTCGCAGTTGATCGCGAGTCAAATTGATGGTAGTTATGAGGCTCGAGAAGCCACCATGGCACGGTATCTATCGAGCGCCAAGGAGGAGATAGTCAAGTTCAAGGAATTCCATCTTTTGCAAGTTCCGAGGGCAGAAAACGAACGCGCTGACGCTCTTTCGAAGTTTGCGTCCGCTCTGGACGGCCATAGTGAACGCATAGTTACATTTTTGAGAACGGAGGAACCAGTGATAAGTAAAGGCGAACCCTCGAAAGGAGTACACATGATTGACCCCTCCGAGCCTTGCTGGCTTGATGAGATTGTCAGATTCCTCCGGGATGGAACATGCCCGAGCAACAAAGTTGAGGCTCGAAAGATCAAAAGCAAAGCCCCTCGTTTCTCGTTGGATACCGAGGGTAGATTATTCAAGCGATCCTTCCAGGGCCCACCGATGAGATGTTTGAGACCCTCGCAGGCTAGAGAAGTTTTAGAGCATGTACACGACGGAAGTTGTGGGAACCACTCAGGCGGACGAATCTTGGCAAAGAAAATCTTAAGGAGTGGGTTCTATTGGCCCTCGATATTGCAAGATGCTATTCAATATTCCAAGAAGTGTCCTAAGTGTCAGTTCCACTCCAACACTCCCCAGTTGCCGGCAGCTCAAATGATTCCTATTGATGTTTCCTGGCCTTTTGATCAATGGGGCATTGATATCGTGGGACCTCTCCCAATGGCGGTCGGGCAAAAGAAGTTCGTAATACTTGCTGTGGATTATTTCACCAAGTGGGCTGAGGCAGAAGCGGTCGCTAAGATAACGTTCAAAGTTGTGAGGGATTTCATTTGGAAAAACATCATCTGCAGATATGGCATCCCGAGGGTTCTCATCTCGGATAACGGTTCCCAGTTTATCGCTGCTGACACACGAGATTGGTGCTATGAACTAGGGATCGAGCAGCGATTCACTTCCGTGGGTCACCCTCAAGCTAACGGTCAAGCCGAAGTGACCAACCGGACCATACTCCAGCATCTGAAAACGATGCTCGAGAGTAAAAAAGGAGAATGGGCTGAAGAGCTTCAGGGAGCTCTGTGGGCTTACCGTACCACTCCGCGAGCGGCAACAGGGGAAACCCCTTATTCCCTCGTGTACGGCTCCGAGGCCATGATACCTGCGGAAATTGCTCAAGAATCCGCACGCGTAGCCTATTTCGAGCCTGCAGCCAACGAGGCCAATCGGGCGCTCGAGTTAGATTTGCTGGATGAGAAGAGGAATGGAGCCTGGGCACGTATTCACAAATACAAAGCAACCGTCGCTCGCCAGTACAATAAACGTGTTAGAGAAAGGACTTTCCAGCTAGGGGACTTGGTCCTCAAAAAAGTTGAAGTGTCCAAACACGTAGGTAAGTTGGACCCTAATTGGGAAGGCCCCTTCAAAGTCATTCAAGTACGAGCGAATAACACCTACTTGCTAGAAACTTTGCAAGGCGAGCGTCTCCCTAGGCCATGGAATGCATGTAACCTTCGAAGGTTCTACGTGTAAGCTTCAACCTCTTTGTAATGGCCCGTCCGCGGCATGAAATGTTTTTTTTTTTCTTTGATGAAAAGCGCGTTGTAATAATTCCCAAGAATGCATTTATATAACAGTAAGTGTTTAATTCTTTGTTTTTATTATCCACTTGTTTTCTTATTTGATCTAATGATTCGAGCGACGAAAGGCCAACTCCGTGTTGAGCATCCTCCACGTCGACCGGTCTACGCGATACGTCAATCGTTTCAAAACTACACTGTCCAGGTGTTGATATTCATCCACCTATAACAGTTTGAGCTATTTGTAAAGGCAAATCCTAAGAATGAGCGCGTCGGACAATGGGGAACGCAACGCTCAACTACGCCAGCTGAATGCTTACCATTCCAGCTCGTGCCCGTAAGAACCCCCTCTGACCCTCATCCAATTGAGAATACAGCCAGGGGATATTCATAAGGATCACCCTCGCGCCTGTATTTCCTCAAAGGTTTTCTAGGTCCAAATACACAGTTCATTTCTACTGTGGCCAGGGAACCCTCCTAAGGGTCACCCTCGCGCCCTTACTTGTGATAAGCCAACCGCTTGACGTCGCGAGCATCTGAGCTTAATATGCGTGATTATGAGTGTCAGAGGACCGTCGAAAAAGACGCCCTGGCCTACTTACACGTTAATCGCAAACGCTCAAACAACAGACATCAATATGAAAGCGGTAAGCGCAATGGAATAACATCATTCATTATTTAAAAGCAAATAAGACAACATCCAGACATTCAGACATTCAGATATTTAAAAACAAAAAGAAGTCCAAGTATATTAGAAAGTGACAAAGAGGATCCAAAATACTCAGGAAACAAAGGCAGAGTTAAATACAAGAATAAAATTGTTCATAAAGGGAAAGAGGCATTCGAACGAACAAGAGCAAGAAAATGGTAGCCATGGAAGCTTCATTGGGCCGGAGCGTCAGGCTCGGGAGGGGCGGTTGAAAGAGGAACTGGGGCCAACACGTTAGCATCAGAAGTTTGGGCCTCGCCGGGTTCCTCCGCATCCGCCACGTCCATAAGGGTGCCCTCATCTTCTATCAGGAGAGGCTCGGGATTTACCCTGTTAGCAGCTATGAACTCCCTTTGAAGTGTTTCCACCAACTCCTGATATTCAGGCTCCGCCAGATTGTCCGTGGGATCCTCCTCCTGGACCATCGGCTCGCAATTCTCATCAAGGTCCATGCGCAGGCGAGCGTCTGATCGAGCGCTTTCTGGGGCCAGTCCCAATCTCACCATTTGCCCAATCGCCTTATAGAAGAAGCGTCGGGCGTTGTCAAAGCACTGAATGTTGGCCGCGAACACAAATGCCTTGGAGCGCACGAACTTCTTCACCGCCTCCCAGGAAACCCTCGCCTCCAAGCCTTGTACTTTGCTTTGCAAATCAGCAAAGGCTTTGTTGGCTGTCTCATTCAGGCGAGCGCTCTCCGCCAGTTGCTCTCCCAACTGCACATTTTGTGCCCTCAACTGATCCCGCTCATCCTTCAGTTTCTTATGACGCTCGGTTAAGGCCAGTACGGCGTCATCAGATTTCTTCAGATTTTCATTCAGCTTAGCGTTTTCGAGGTTGGCGGAATTCAGCTGAGCGCTGATATTATTGTAGTCTTCCTGCAGTTGGACAGGGTCTGAGAGGCGCAGCAACTTTTTGTACTTAGCTTTGTGCTCAGAATATGCTTGCGCTCGCGCTTGCAAGTTTTTCAGCCTCGGGATTACCTCCTGGAAGCAGTAAACGAGGGTCATAATCCGAGCGTTAAAAAAAAAAAAAAAATGTTGGTAAAAGGGAGTATAAATTTACCGTCAGGAGGACATGGCAAGCATCGTCAGCAACCCGAGCGGCGTCGTGCTCGTTCAGCTTGTCATGGTCGCCGGAAAACTGGAGTTTCCCGACGACGTCGGAGACGAGGTTGACCGAGTAAGCGCTCTTCTTCAGGAGCACAGGGCCTTCTGTCCGCTGCCGTTTATAACGAGAGTCACCCTTGCAGCCTATCTTCCAGAATTCTTCATCCTCGGAAGATGAAGTGTCGCTGCCCTTGCCGCGGTGGCCCACGACCACCTCCTTTCCCTTACCTGAAATGGGGAGAGAGTCCGGCATCCTCTTTCTCTTCCCTTGACGATCGGCACGGAGGATCTCATGAATACGGACGGGCTCGCCCGAGCGGTTCCGTGATCCGCTTGAACTCAGAGAGATTGGGCCCACGGGGGCCGCCGGCGGAGGAGTGGCCTCGTGGGCACCCTCCAATGTTAGATCCTCAATGGGGCCCATGGGAGGAGCCACATTCCCCACGCCCCCTCGAGCGTTTCCTTGTCCGCGGCCCGATCCTCGGCGGCTAACCCTACCCCTCGGAGCATTGGGAGGGCGGTTCTGCTGCTGTTGCTGCTGTGGAGGATCGACCGCTGGCCCTTGGGCACCCAACATACGTGAAAGGGCTTCAGCGTTCATACCTCGAGAGAGGATTTGGATGCCTGCAAGTGAAGGGAAGCGAGCGTCAGATGATTGATGATTTGAATCGAATAAACAAGAAAATATTGATAACCGTAAGTCAGAAAGCTATTCTAAAGGTTAGAGGTGTTAGTTCCTAGAATCTGACCGTCGAGGGCCATGATGTCAGTTGGGGGATTGAGTATCATATCAGGGGGGCAAGATAATCCATAGCGGAACAATATCTTTTCGTTTTTCATCAGTGTATCCGTCTTGATCCACTTCTTTTCAGCCCTCATCTCGAAGGCTAACCCCATCGCCCACTCCTCAAAATCCTTGTTCCTTCTCCTTTCCCTAATCAAAGGGCCCTCGCCGTGAATCATCCATAGCCGATGAACTTTGAAAATCCCCCCGGGAGCCCCCACGAAAAAGTATTTTTCCTTCCAGTGCTCGCCATAAGAGGAAGTTGGAGAATCTATCATCTTAAAGCCTGATTTGGCTTGGGCGTAGTAAAATCCGTCTGTAGGCGACGAGCGTGGCGAACGTGCAACTTGTATCACGCTGTCAAAATTGATTATCGAGGGTGATTTGCCCAGGGCCCTCATTGTGATGATGAACGTGTTGATTAAGGCTATGCCATTGGGTAGAATTTGTGAAGGGCAAAGCCCTAGATGATGGTAAATGACAACGGCGTCGTGGGCGATAGGAAACCTCAGACCCCCAGCCAGTACTGCGTCCCAATATACCGTCATCATCCCAGGCGGTGGTTGATTGGCCCTCTCCCCTTCCTCAGGAAGTCTCATGGGAAACACGGCTTCATCCCAGTACGCTTTCGCCCTCAACCCCTCCAAATCCTCGAGGGTCAGTATACTCTCAATTTCATCCGGAGACCTGTCAGTCTGATGGCGGTTGTCTTGCCTTACTCGAGTGACAGGCTCCTTGCCTCTCCTCTGACGCCTTCTGGAAGGTTCAGCCTCGAATGGACGCCCGGACGGACCCGCTTCACCCTCGGGGGCCGCCATGGCCACTGTGATCCTGTGATCTTGGGGTCTCACGGCGCTATTCAAGACAGGGAATACTCTCTCCCCTTGCCTCTGCATCTCCATTACATTGTGCATCTCCTCAAAGAGATCGTTCGTCCCAACAGGAGCCCGCTCGTTCATCCCTTGAACGGCGGCGTTCACTTCTTCCTCCCCTGCGTCAACTGGAGCCTGGGCCACCGATATGGCCATGGGAATATCTCCATCTGGGTGTGCCCTATTTAGAGGAACGGCTACGGGGACATCGCCATGAGGGGAAGAACTCCCCACAGACATCTCCTCAATCTCCCTTACGTAATCGTCTGCTTGATTTCCGGCCATATTCACTTTTCAACTTTGGAGAACAGGATTTCTAACAGAGAACTTAAAGAGGGAAATATTTCCGAAGCAAGTACGGTGGTGGGCAATGGCTCTTCACTCAAGGGATTTACTCACACCACCTAAAACTAATGTTAGCACGGGGGAGATAAGAAGAGGGGAAGGAAATTTTTTACCTAAAACTTGGAGAGAAGAAGTTCGCCGTAATCTGTGGAACAGACAGAGATTTCTTGCTGCGTATGTGCTTGAAAGAGGTTGAATGCGTGAAAAAGGTCCCAAAGCCCTGCAAGCCCCTATTTATAGGGAAGAATTCACATGGATTAGGGCTGAAAATTCAAAAAGGCAATCATTCCCGCCTAGGAAATCCCCCCACTTTTGCTAGCCGCCTCACGTCTCCCGGAGTACACGCGCCCACGTTTCCACTCAGCATTAAATGCGGATGTGACAGCATTTAATGCGATGTCAGTTGGTGTACGTTACGGAAGGCCAGCAGTCTCCTCGCTGGTAATGGTCTAGCCCTCGGATGTTTGAAATTCATAGTTCATCCTTTTTAAATTCTACAGTACGCTCGAAGCGATACTACAGAATTTGGGGGGCAAAATGATGAGGCCTAAAAACTCTCTCGAATCAGAGCCGTCCACGTGTCAGCATGTCGCAGACTAAGTCTCAGACGCTCGCCTTAAAGGGCTCGTGGGCCTTTCCAGCCCACTCGTTGGTAAGCAAGGATGGACCGTCAAGCAGCGAATGACCACTACGGTAAAAGTCCAGATCCGACAAGTCTGACGCTCGCATCCGGGTCCTCAGGGTTACCCACCACAGGGAAGCACCCACCTGAGGGTCCCATGATTGACGTTCGGGATCTTGCCGCTCGAAGGCCATATACCGTGAGGAGCCCATCTGTGGACTTCCCGAGCGTCATCAACGCTCGTAAACGTGTCTGTCCCTCATGCGATGGATTCTCACCTTCAGAAGGAGATATTATTCCCTCATCCCACACGACCCTCGTCAACAACCTCTGACACAAAGGTACAGGGCACAGTGCACCTGACACGCCGTCTCCTTTTCGGGAATGTCATTCTCATTCCCACAAAGGCTGACGCGTGTTAGGGCAACACAGGTTGGGGACCACATGGTCATTTTACTCATTTACCCCTGTCCCTAACATATAAATAAGAGAGAACACATGCAATATCTCCCAAGTCATCTTCCTCACTGAAACTACCACGTATTGAACTGGGCACCATTTTTTTTCCTCTGCAACTTCTTCAAAAGCTTCCTGAATCTCAACCATCTCTGCATTCTCACTGCACGATTTCTTGGTGTTACCCTAGCTGGAAGAACCCACGCTCATTGGAAACCCAGTTCCTGAGGCTCAAGTGCCTGTGATGGTCTTCCTTCCTATCAACAAATTCTAGAGTGTTTGGTGTTCAAATCCTTCATAAATTTCCGCACCATCAAAATTATTTTTCTCCAAAAAAAGACTTTCTTTTTAATTCAAAAATTAAACCAAAGTCTATTAAATAATTAACACATTAATTATTTAATCACATATACATATATATGCACGTGTGACACACGTGTCCCCAAGGACACGTGTCACTCACGTGACCCACACATGTGATTCACACGTGTGGAACCCTCTCGGCATGATCAACTCTTTTAATAATTTCAAAACCTCAACTCATGTAATCAAGTTGTTATGTGTGACCCTCTAGGTTCTCAATTCAATTAGCAGTGACCCTAATTAATTAATTCACTAATTAATTAATCAGCCCACAGATTAAACGACCATAGTCTAGCAACAGGTGTTTAACCCCTAGCTGAATTGGAATGTCTCGATTCGACAGAACCTTTAAGTCATTGATTCATGTGAGATACAATCCTCCTACTTACTATCTCTCAACCAAGATCTAGGGCAAGGGAATAATCAGAACCCTAATAATCTGGTCTTAAAGCTAAGTGCATTTCATATCAATTTGATCTCAATCCAAGAAACCCTTTTCTTGATGTCTTGATCTACTGCCTTGGCCAAGGACTCCATATGGCATATGAATGACTTACACAATAATAGATCACCTTGCAAATGCAAGTGTAGGTCCTTTCTTGATTCTCATTCACTTTCATGAGTCACTTGTGCAGCCCCAACATAAGCCTTGAATCAGTTGTCTAAGGCGACACCCTTTAAAGCTTATACCTAAGACTACAGAGTTAACTCGTAAAGTGACATGGAACCTCAAGTCTAAGGATCAATTAATCACATCAATGACTCATGAGATATTTCCTCATCTGGAAGTTTCAATTTCCTGAAATAGAAACTTTCTTTTCCATTTAGGAATCTTCTCACACGGGGCACCTCAGTGAACTTACTTATGGAAGTAAGCACCCTCATGTATCACGCACGTATCAACTATACACTTTGCACCTCCATGAAACAAGGTGGTCCTTCTTAAGGGCATGATCCCACAAGCAAGCTTTAGAGGAGTCAGGTTGACACTCCCACTGTCTGTAGGACTCATCGGCTAGGAGTATTTTACTAATCATGACTTATGTGATATAGGGCTCGTTTCATGAACCATTTCACCTAAATGGTAGAGTCCTAAAGTCATCAGGATTAGGGGAGTTCTCATACATGCACAATTAAAGTAAACGCATACCAAACAAGAGCATATAAAGAAGTGTTGCCTCAATTCGTTATTTTATTCAAAGATTGTCTGCGATTTTAATAAGGAAAAGTACAAAGCGGATATACAATCGGCTTTCTAGGGTACTATTGCTAACAATCTCCCACTTGCCCGTCAAAGCCATTCTAAAGCTACTCTAAGTCCCATCTTCTGAAGATGACCTTGGAAAGCTTCTCGACTAAGGGGTTTAGTAAGTGGATCTGCCACGTTCTTTGCTGATGCGACCCTCTTAATTTGCACATCTCCTCTTTTGATAATATCACGGATTAGGTGATACTTCCTCATAATGTGCTTGGTCCGTTGGTGAGATCTTGGTTCTCTTACTTGAGCAACCGCCCCAGTGTTGTCACAAAACACAATAATGGGGTCTTTCATGCTAGGAACAACATTCAACTCTTGAATAAGGTTTCTAATCCAAACACCTTCCTTAGCTGCATCATTTGCAGCTAAGTATTCGGCCTTAGTGGTCGAATCTGTAGTGGTCGTTTGCTTGGAACTCTTCCAACTCACTGCTCCGCTGTTTAGGCAGAAAATGTATCCTGACATTGACTTAAAATCATCTAAGTCAGATGCAAAGCTTGCATCGTATTATCCTTCGACAGTAAGATCTTTCTGACCTCCGTAAACTAAGAATAAATCCTTAGTACTTTTCAAGTACTTAAGAATATTCTTCACGGCAGCCCAGTGACCATCTGCAGGGTCAGATTGGAAACAACTTGTTACACTAAGTGCATAAGACACATCCGGTCGAGTACATAACATTGCATACATTATGCTACCTATTGCTGATGCATAAGGTGTATGAGTCATTCTTTCCTTCTCAAGGTTAGTCTTAGGACACATCTTCTTAGAAAGACATGTTCCTACACTCATAGGAAGATTTTTAATCTTTGATGACTCCATATTGAATCTCTTCAATACTTTGTCAATGTACATCGACTGTGATAGTCCTATTAACCTTCTAGATCTATCTCGATAGATTTTAATTCCAAGGTTATAGGACGCATCACCAAGATCTTTCATCTCGAATTGGTTCGATAACCATAACTTAGTCACTTTCATGTCATCCTTCGAATTCCCAATAAGAAGGATGTCATCAACATAAAGTACTAAGAATTGCACTGAGGTCTCCAATTCCTTTCTATACACACATGATTCATTCGAAATTTGAATGAAGCCAAACACTTTGACTGATTCATCAAATCGAATGTTCCAATTCCTAGAAGCCTGTTTCAATCCATAGATTGATCTTTGGAGTTTGCAAACCTTTTGCTCACTCCCACTGAATGTGAAACCTATGGGTTGCTCCATATAAATGTCTTTATCAATGTCACTATTGAGAAAGTCAGTTTTTATATCCATTTGCCATATCTCATAGTCATAATATGCAGCAATGGCAAGCATGATAAGAATAGACTTTTGCATTGCAACTGGTGAAAAGGTTTCATCAAAGTCCATGCCGGGTCTTTGAGTGAATCCTTTTGTAACCAGTCTTGCTTTGTAGGCTGCAATGCTTCCATCAACTCCAAGCTCTCTCTTAAAGATCCATTTGCAACCTATGGGTTTGACCCCATCAGGCAAATCTACCAAGGTCCAAACTTGGTTGGAGTTCATGGAATCCATTTCGGAGTTGATGGCTTCTATCCACTGTTCAGAGTCAGAATCTGAAAGTGCCTCCTCATATGTTAAAGGATCATTATCCTTTTGAGGGATCTCATGGAAGAATCCCTACCATCTCTCTGGCTGTCTAGGAGCGCGTTCAGAACGCCTTAGAGGAGGATTTACATGTGTATCGAAATTCGTGATTGGTTGTGGTTGATCAGAAGGGGATGTTTCTTCAGTGGGTGGCGTGGGGTCACTTTGTACTTCTTCTAATTCTATGATCTTGCCTTTCATTTCTTTAAGGAACGGTTCCTCAAGAAAAGTAACATTTCTAGAAACAAACACCTTTTGCTCAGATTGATCATAGAAATAGTATCCTATGGATTCCTTAGGATAACCTACAAAGTAGCATAAGTTAGAACGAGATTCTAACTTATCTCCTACTGTCCTCTTCACGTAAGCAGGACAACCCCAAATTCTTAAGTAAGAATAAATAGGGATTTTACCATGTCACATTTCATAGGGCGTTTTAGGGACTGACTTAGAGGGAACTAGATTCAAAATCTTTGCGGCACTTTCTAGGGCATAACCCCAGAAAAAAGGTGGTAAGTCAGTGAAACTCATCATGGAACGAACCATATCGAGTAGGGTTCGATTCCTTCTCTCAGAAACTCCATTGAGTTGAGGAGTTCCCGGAGGAGTCCACTGAGAGATAATCCCATTATCTTTGAGATGATTAAGGAATTCTTCACTAAGATACTCGCCTCCTCGATCAGATCGAAGTACTTTGATCTTGTGACCAGTTTGGTTCTCAACCTCCTTTTGAAATTCTAGGAATTTCTCAAAAGCTTCAGATTTATACTTCATTAAGTATACATAACCATACCGACTAAAATCATTAGTAAAGGTTATGAAATACTGATGACCGTTTCTTGCGCTTACACTAAGCGGTCCACAGACATCAGAATGGATCAAATCCAAGACCTTAGTGGCACGTTCCACAGTTCCTTTAAAAGGAACTTTGGACATCTTTCCTTTGAGACAAGACTCGCAAGAAGTTAACTCTTTGAGATCGTTTTCAGAGAATGATCCTAAAGTGTTTATCTTGCTAATTCTGTTCTTGGAAATGTGTCCTAATCTAGCGTGCTATAAGGGAGCTGAAACTTTGTCATCTCTCTTACGTTTAGTTTCTCGTTGTATATTCATAATATTGATATTCTGAGTTAGATAAGGTCCATTACTTAGAGTACCGATGTGAATGGAAGAGTTGTTCCGTTTGATAAAATATTTACCATTCTTAATATAAGTTTCATAACCTTCACAATCTAAAATCGGAACTAAAATTATATTACGAATAATGCTCGGTACATAAAGGACTTTATTTAAACCTAACTCAAAACTACCTAAATCTAATCTAATTGTGCCTAAAGCTCGAGCTTCAACATTTGAGCCATCGCCGATCTTCAAGACACATTCTCCTTCTCTGAGTTGTTGGACTTCATTTAGCATCTGTACATCATTACAGATATGAGCTCCACAACTGGTATCAAGTACCCAAGAACTAGAATTAATAGAAAGATTTACTTCAACGAGAAACATACCTTTTTTTAGAGTAGTCTTGTACTCTGGGCAGTTTCTCCTCCAATTTTCCGCTTTGCCACAATGTAAGCAAACATCCTCTTTCTGATCACGCTTCTTCTTTTGGGCCTTCCCCTTCGAAATGCCACCAGTGGGCCTAAAAGGTTTCTTCTTCTTCTTTTGGGCTTTCTTGCCCTTACCTTTAGAAGGCCCAGAAGAGGAAGATGGAGCATTCACCATCAGAACCTTATTGTCCTTCTTGATCGTGCTTTCAGTAGTCACAAGCTGACTAATCAGCTCAGCTACAGTAGCACCAGCATGATTCATATTGAAGTTAAGGACAAATGGATTGAATGATGGTGGGAGCGAGGCTAGCAACAAGTCCACTGAAAGCTCATCTTTCAGTGGCATGTCTATGGAAGCAAGTTTCTCAGTAAGGGCGAGAAACTTGAGTCCATATTCATGGACACTTGAACCTTCCCTATTCTCAAGTGGAACAATTCCTTTGAAGTGTTATACCTTGTAACACGTTCATGAGGGCGGTAAAGTTGCTCTAAGTGGTCGTAAATCTCCCAAGCAAATTCCATGGTCTCATGTTGCCTTTGCAAGTCCGGAGACATGTTAGCCAACATAAGGCAACGGGCTTGGAGATTATCATCCTTCCACTTCTGGATCGCGTCCCGCTCGGCCCGAGTGGGAGCTTCCCCTTCGGGACTAGGCTCCCCTTTGAAGAGAACATAGGTTCTCTTCTCAGAATCTAAAATGATTTTTAGATTCCTCAGCTAATCAGAATAGTTGGGACCAGTCAACTTGTTTAACTCGAGGATCGATACAAGAGGGTTTTTGGTTGCCATTTCAAAACACATAGAGAATCATAGAATCTACGACCTAAATGGTAAAATAGAGAACTAGTGAGCATGCTGAATTATAACGATATACAAAAGATAAAGTCTTTAATCTAATGTAGCTCCCACTTTTTTTCAAAGATCTATAATTCCCAAAGATCTAAGAGGAACACACTTCCCAATGGGTACTAAGATCCTAGACATTTTACCTCGAACCCACGACTCGTGGACATTCTAAGTAGAACCCTAGGTAGGTACAACTTACCAATTCTAACACCTTTAGAACTCTTGGTAATTGTTTTTGCATCACCTATCTTTCAATATGGACCCATGACTCGTGCGACATCCATATTTACTTAGGCGTTAAGCTAGACCCATCAATCATAAGATCATGATCAAAACTTAGTTGGAACGACCCACGACTTACGGACATCGCCCTTGCTAAAATTGACCACGAAATATTGATCATTTAAAATGATCAATTAGGTAACTAAGAACTAATAAGCTTCACTAGCTATCCCAGGACTCACGGGCAATAACTAGCTTCACTTACTAAACTTAAAACCTATTGATGGAACGCTAGGAATTTAATTCGAAATTCGCATCTCGAATTAAACACCTATTTATTTGAAATTAGCTTAATATTTAATGGGAAATTTCGAATCAATCTGAGAGTTGCCCGGTTCGATCTCACCAACATATATGCTATCCAATTTTATTAGTCTTGATTAATGCAAGTACAATTTAAATGCATTTCAAACAAGCACATAAACAGATAACATGTCTTAGCATGATACTAACATGAGATGATCATGGGTCTATCCTATCTTATGCGTGAAAAGTGAGAGCCACTCCACTATCAC